>VXBU01004786.1:0-96459 GCA_013400315.1 Bombycilla garrulus | reverse complement strand
GTGGCTCTGTGTTTTCTGTGGGAAAATATCAAATATCTGTGAGGAAATGTCTCTTTTTTTCTATCTAGAAGTGGAACTGAGGAGCAGGAGCCATCAGACCTCAGGTTTCTCTTTTCCCCACACCAGAAGATCAGCAGCTCTCAGAGAGGAGCTGGGGATCCCTTGGCTCTGGGTGCAGCAGCATCACTTCCTTGGAGAAAAACCCTGCTACTGCAGGGCAGGGGACACAAGCTGGAAGATATTTACACAATATTGTCATTTAAAAATAAATAATTACTGCAGTGGGAGCTCTGAGAGCTCCAACACTGTCAAAAGATTAAAAGCTAAATACATTTTGAGTAGAAGTGTTGGACTTTGATGAGCCTTGTGAGTCCGTTCCAATTTAGGATTTTCTGTGATTCAATGTTTTAACTGTTTCGTTTGCCACAATATTGCAGAGATGGCCAACCTAGCACAGAGCAGGGATGTTCATAGCAAAGCAGAGGTTTGGTACAGCTGGGCTGATCTGAAATCCTGTGCTCTGATGCAGATATTGATCTATTGAGATACTGAGGAATTGTGTGGGCACACCTTGTCACAGGTGGGGCAGCTCAGACCCAAGGCCATGCTTGCATTGTTGGTTCTTAGTTTGGCTGAACTAGAGCAAAAGGAGAGGAAACCCACAATAATTGTTTAAAATAACAGTTTATAAGAGAGGAAACCATAAACACTTCAACAGCTCAAGGTATTGAAGGGAAATCAAAGCTAAAATCACAGAATCACGGAATATCCTGAGCTGGAATCCACAGAGATGATCCAGTCCAGCTCCTGGCCCTGCACAGGACAACCCCAAAACCCCACCCTGTGCCTGAGAGTGTTTTCCAACATGATGATCTTTCAAAGGATGTGATGGACACAGGTAGCTCATCAAAACCTCAGCACCACGACATGAAAATTAATTCAATATTGGTATTGGAGTTGAAAAGATGACCTGGTCTGATTTCTCTTTACTAATGCTCATCTAATTTCTCTCTCTCCTCAGAGTCATTTGTATTAGGATGACATCTCAAACCTCAGGGCTCTGCATGAATTCCAGAAGCAGCTTGTGCCAGTGGGAAGGGAGAATTTAGCATCTGAATGAATTTCAGCCTCGTGTTTTGTCCTGAATGCTTGCTGTTCCCTTTTCAGATCTGGAAAGTTGCAGAGTGACATATCTCTGGATTTTTTATGTTGTGATTCTTTTCTCCTAGGATCTATGCCCTGCTGGTTCTGGGAAACTTGTGACCTCTGCATTTTTAATTAGAACTCGTAACTTTTTCCATAGCAACATATTTTGATGCTGCAAATACAGAATCTGTCAAATCAAACAACTCCTGGTCAGATAAAATCCAAATATATGGAAATGCTGAGCAGTAATAAGATGTAGGATATGGCACAGTTAAGGAAAAAATTCTAAGAGACAATAAAAGAAGAATGGAAAGCTTTGGTTAATTTATAAGTTTGATTTTAGTAATTCATAAATTAAATTGTTGTGTCAGTACCTACCTGCTATAAAGGAATGAATGAACTGTTCTCAGGAAATATTTTAGATGTGGCAAAGGCTCATTCACAGGGATGAGCAGTAGAAGCAGGTGGTGAAAGCAAAAGCAATCCTCTGAAACAAAACCCAGGCTCAGATATTAACAGAAAAATGGAATTCAGTAGCATGGGTTAAGGAGAATAATTGAGTAAAACACAGCAGTTCTAGATGGACTTGTTCAAAACCATTGATTTATGATGCATGCCTTACATGTGCCAAAAAAGTATTTCCTTCAATAACAAAGTTTTGGAATTTTTGTCGTTTGGCTTTACTGTTTAAGGGTTACTGTAATTCATTCACTGATTCTCTGTTACAGACATTTCTTGGTATTGTTTTTACTATACTTACTACGATTTGGTATTATTTATTAATTATTTACTATAATTTAGTATTACTGTTTTTGACATCTCTGTGAGCTCTTTTAAGATATTTCTGTCAACAGAGACCTGTGCAGAATAGTGTCACTTATTCCTTGGACTTACCACGTAAGAGAGGTACCACTACATTTCCTTTCTAGCTTGAAAAGTCTTGGACAAAATGATTATTATTTTCTGATTAACCAGACTTTTGCTCACTCTCATAGTCAGTTACTTGGGGTTCCTTTTCCTGCTTTAAGCAAAGATTTTGTTTCAGACTAAGAAATCATCCTGCCATTGTTAATCCCACACCAGTCCCTCACCCTTCTGCAGGGCCATCCCTCTGGAATTCCCTGTCAGGCCAGCAGCCAGGAGATATCCATGGGCTTGGTAAAGGTTTTTAAACAAATGTTGAAGTGCAGGAACATCTTCTGGAAGCAAAGGCGAACACCAATGTGGGAATAGCTGCTTTGGTTTCTTCCCTCTGGTTAGTGTTAGACACATGATTCCTGTGCCTTTGTCTAGTCCATCTGTTTTCACTTTCCATAAAAAATGCTGGAATATGAAGTTAAATTTGGTGTGTTTGAACCTTGCATTTCAAACGAGGGGTTCCTGGGTGCTCCATTCACACCCTGGGGGTGTGTGTGGGCAGAAGAGCTCGAAATCCCAACATTTCCTCACAGATATCTGATATTTTCCCTCAGAAAACTCAGATCCACAGTCCAGAAAATGTCCTTTGTAGTCTGCAAGGCTGTCTAAACACAGTATGAAGATAGATGACATCACTTAGACAATTTAGGTTTTCTCCACTAAAATGAAAAGCTCCATTCGTGTGAACTCCCCAACAATTGTCAGAAGAGGGAACTTTTCAAATGAAATGCTTCATCTCACTAATTTAGAGCAACAAAAACCACAACACTGCTCTGAAAGCTTTGATTTCCCAAAGCCATGACGTTTTTTAATTTATTTAGAAGCACGATGGAACAGTTTCATAAATCTCCTGCCACATATACCATCCACTTAGGCAATCTGACAGCTCGCTTGCCGGAATACATCAGACACAGGAGGAGCATCACTATATTTATGTGTGCCCAAAAAGGACACAATATTATTTTTAAAAACCAAATAGGAAAAAAATGGAATGTTTTGGAGTTGGAGGAATGAAATTTCCCGCATTTTGCCTTCCAAGTATAGAATGTTCAAGGTTCTGCCTGCAGCAGGCAGCCGTGATTTCTGCCCAAGGAGCTCGGGGAGAGCAGCTGGGACTGGCAGTGCTTGGAGCAGCCCAGCACCATTCCCTCACTTGCTGTGGCTGCTGTTTTCCCAGCTATTTCCACAGATCCTGCCTTCCTCCCGGGTCCTGAGGATGTCACAGCCCCAAAAAGTCTTATAAATCTAGAAGGGGAAATAATCTGTCTCTTGCTGTAACAGAGAGCCCACGAGAACGTCTGTGGGGTTTTACCAGCAAAGCTGCTGAAAAAAGAGCCAAGATGGGATCCCTGACCTTTCCCAGCCCTCCTCCACCCGGATCAGCCCACAGCCTGCTCTGGAAAAGCTTCAGCTCACCCAGGCAGCAAAATTAGAAATCTTCTCCAGGGACACTCTTACTGTCTTGCACCAAACCGCTCCTCAGTGCAGCGGGGGATGGAAACCAGGGAAGAGTGAGTGCAGAGAGTGTCTGTCCCTCGCTGAGGGTTTCCCACAGCACAGTGGGAATGCCCAGACACGCTCAGGCAGCGCTGGGAGGGAGCTGTCGAGGGGCAGGAGCAGAGCCAAGCTCTGGCCTGTGATTCATGGAGCAAGAAAATCATGTTTGAGCTGAGTAACAGCAGCACTTCACAAGTGTCCAGATCCTCTCATCCCCACTGCTCACACAAACCTGACTGGCATTCCAGTAATGGAGTCATTTTTCAAAAAATTTTTGGATTTATGGCTGTTACTTAAGGCTTTTTGAAGGGTTATGATAACTGTATATTTTCTTAGAGAAAATCCTGGTTATTATAGTCTCATTTTTATCCTAAGTCACCACAGCAAGGTGAAATAATAAATATGGAGAATTGTCCAATAAATTAAAAATCAGATCTTCCAATGAACCAAACCCCAGGTATTTCCAATAAACTAAAAATCAGATATTACAAAACAGTTGCAGTACACTAATGTTTTTAAGTTCAGGTCAATAGTTGTTGGGTTATGATAAGAGTTTTTAGGTGAAAGCTACCAAACAGTTTATCCAATTTTTGTGACCACTTCAAACTCTTGCCCCATTCTGGGAAAATGCCAGGACTGGGAAGATTTTGGGAGGATGTGAGGTTTGGGGAGATTTTGTCCCACATCGTGCAGAACATGACCCTGCATCAGCCAGAGGAAGAGCAGCTGCCCCCAGGGAACTCCAGGTGTGTTTTGGATGGGGAAAACAGAATCAGCATAAAATTCCTGGAAGGTTTGGCAACTGCTGCCCCACAAACACAGAGGTGCTGATGTTATTTCAGCAGAATTCCAGCCTCCACACCATGAGCACCTCTTTTGTGTGCTCCAGAATCTCTCCTGTGCTGGGTTTGGCCTTAAGGAGCCTCAGTCCCTCTGACTGCTGGGGGCAGTGATGGCAGAACCACGGAATCCCGGAATTATTTAGGCTGGAAAAGGAAGGTCATGGAGTCCAACCATCAGTGCAGCACTGCCAAGGCCACCAGCAACCCCTGGCCCCATGTGCCACACACTCTTTCCAGACACTTCCAGGGGTGCTGCTCTGGGCAGCCCAGCCCAGTGACAGCCCTTTCAGAGGAGAAATTTCCACCCTGAGGCTCCCCTGGCCCAGCCTGAGGCCGTTCCCTCTCCTCCTGTCCCTGTTCCCTGGAGCACAGCCCGATCCCCTCGCCTGTCCCCTCCTGGCAGGGACTTGTGCAGAGCCGAAAGTGAAGCGAGGAACTTAACGAGGAGCTGGGTTAGAAAGAAAGACACCTTCACTGATACAGTGTAAAACAGTGAAGTCCTTTATTACTGTGAACTTACATCTCCTCAGATGTTGACATTCTTTTGGGAAGAAGATACTAGTTAATTGGCTACATTGTTCTAAATTATCTATAACACACTCTACAATTGGTACAATTTACAAAAACATAGATTAGGCTATTTTCAGCTGCGTCACAACTCCAGGCCTTTACAGGCCTGCAGGCCGCAGCTGGGCTAATTAGGAGAAGCCTAAGCTGTAAGAATTCTTAGTTAATTAAGCATCCAGCTACACACAAAGTTCCCCCTGATCCCCCTTTTCTCCAGGCTGAGCCCCTTCCCAGCTCCCTCAGCTGCTCCTCCCCAGACTTGTGCTCTGTTATATGCACAGAAATCTGAAATTCCAGGATTTTCCTGCAGGAATGTGGGAATACACGGGACAAAAGCCACAGTGGCTCCAGCTCACCCCAGCAGTGAAGGAGGAGGGAACATCCTGGAGGGAACATCCTGGGCTCAAAGAGCCTGACGAAAGCTCAGCAAGGCCATGAGCCTTCTCTGGGCTGTGACCCCATACAAGTCATAATATTTCTCCTTAAATAATCATAAAATATCTCAAATGAGGAGAGATCCATAAGGATCATCGTGTCCAACTCCCCGTTCCATGCAGAAATACCTAAGACTAAGCCATAGGACCAACAGCCTCACCCAGAAAAAAATAAAATAATTATAGAAATATATATATAAATACACATAATCTATAATATATTGCAATATGTATATATTATATACTACATTATGTATGTAATACATTACAGAATACATAAATGCAATCACCAGAAACATAACAGGATATAAAAATTACTCTCTCACCTTTATATGTCTTTGTATTACAATAACTATCCCCTATTTTTCTGTACCCTTTTACTGGTGTTTGTGTTTACCTTGACAGTCTAAGGTATCTCAGATAGGCAAGTGCTTTAAGTGCTGTGTTTGTCCAGAACTGAGGAGTATAAAAGCCATGCACAGTAAATAAATGACATAAAAGCAGGTTTCCTCCTCCACTCAACCCTCTGTAGAGGAAAAAGAAAAAAAAAAAAAAAAGTAGAAAAAAAAAAAAAGTACTTTCAACTGTCTTGCTCAATGTAAAAACTTCAAAACTCAAAACTTGGCTTCTTTTCTCAATAAATTCCATATTACATGGTGCCAGACAAATGTAAAAAATATTTAACACAAGCTGCCTTTGCACAAGCAGTGGGTGAGATCAAACACTGTTTAATTAAATATTGTTGGAACCCAGGGGGTTCCTATGATGCCTTTGGCCGACCCAAAACCTGCTCAGGAGGCTTTTCAGCCTTGCCAGAGGTGTCAGAGACCCTGGAATGATACTGAAAATGCCTGTGGCTCTGATTCTAATCCATGGAACAGGTTGGCAACTTTGTATGAGGAATTTCAAGTCACAAAAACTTAGATAGAGAAATAGTAGTAGTTATAAGTAAAAAGAAAAGAATTTGAGTGTGTGTCCAGGGGGGTTTGAAGCCCTGTACAGGGGGGTTGGAGATCTGTACAGGGGGGTCTGAGGCACAAGATGGAGAATTTTTACACGTGCCATGTTATCTTTTGTTCTTCTTCATCACCTCCATCTTCTTGGTGCTGCTGGCACTTTGGGATTGGTTTGACACAGATCTGGACAGTGTGGTGTGAGGGGCACGGGTTGGTAATTAATGATAAACATTAAATACGTAGTTTTTAGTATAAAAGATCAGAGCTGACCCGGGGCGGGCACAGTGTGTCTCTGGACGCGTTCTGTGCCAACCCTGGCAGCGCAGAGAAATCTACTTTTGCTAAGGAACTGATAAACTGCCTTGAGAACACCAACAAACCACTGCAGACTCCTTCAGCAGCACGGGCTGCAAACCTGGACTTTTCTGTGCATTGTGGGGTCTCCTGGGGCAAAGGAGATCCCCACAAAATATCTTCCCTCCTAATTAAGTATCTTCCCCACAAGTATCTAAAGGACATGGAAGTGTATAAGATTAGGACACACATGTACTGAAGGGCTCCAGAGCATTCTGTCTTCCTCCAGAAAGTTTCATTTTAGGGGTTTCTCAAGTCAGAAGTCAGCTTTGGTCCTGCCTGGGTTTTTTCCCAGGAATATGTTCATTTTCCCTCAAATCTACAGAAATTTCCCCGTTCACAACTTTCTACAGCAATGGGAAGAACAGTCATCCATGCTCTTTTCTGAGAGTGGATTTTGTTGCCCCCTGCTTCCCATGCTGTAAAAGCACACAGCATCACCTTTGCCGTGGTTCTCAGGACTCAGTTCCACCAAATCCCTTCCATTTTCCGCATTATTTTACTCCTATTCCCGATTATTTTACTCCTTTTCATCATTATTTTACTCCTTTCCAGACTAAAGTGTTCCATGAATTCCTCTCCTTCTGCATGAAAAACAGCTGCCTCTTCTTCACTGTCCTTCTCACCCCTCTTCAAACCTTTCCCAGCTCCACTCCCTTCCCCTGGAGCAGTGGAATAACTGCATTTGTACCCAAGAAATTTTCACAGGGACAAAATTTATTCTGCAGGTCACCTCACATTAGAGACTAATTAAACAAATAATCCAAAGGTATTTTTCCTGATTCTGAACAGTCAGCTCAGAGCCAATTACTCTTAGTGCAAAACTGGGGTTTTGAAGGGTTTTTTGTTCATTTTTGTTGGGTTTTTTTTTAAATAAATGTAATCCTGATGCATCCCTTCACATACCTACAATGACCTTAACCTTTCATTCCACTTGACAGAAATTGTAATGTAATAACATCCTCCTGCAATTCCTCAGGGAGTCTGAAGACCAGAGCCCACCATGAAAACAGACTCTCCTTGCTATTTCCCCATTCCTAATCACTTCTGAATGCCATGAGCCCGGGTTCAGACCCCAGAACCTCCTGGGAATCAACTCTTTAATCCCTTATTTCTTCCTACCTTCTAAAAGATCCACAAGGAATTTCCTCTCCTGGACCACAACAGCCCAGCAGTGTCAGCACAGAAACTGGCTTTCTGAAAAGCATCGCTTTGATTTTGAGATTGTTTCAGACTAGAGAATTTCATGGTTTTTAAGTGAAACCACTTAAAGAGTGGAAGCATTTGAGGAGGCTCAGGGGGAACCTTGTGGCTCTGCACAAGTCCCTGACCGGAGGGGACAGCCAGGGGGGGTCGGGCTGTGCTCCGGGGAACAGGGACAGGAGAGAGAAAATGGCCAGGGAGGTTCAGGATGGATGTTGGGGAATATTTCTTCTCTGAAAGGGTTGTCCAGTCTTGGCACAGCTGGACAACCAGTAGTGGAATCACCATCCCTGGGGGGATTGAAAAGGATGTGGGTGTGACACTTGGGGATGTGGATTAGTGGTGGCCTTGGCAGTGCTGGGTTGGTGAAAATGAGGAATTCCAAGCAGGCTGAAGAGGAGGAAAAGAGGGGAGTGTTCACTCAGCCCAGATTTGTTGTAGTTTCAATTTATTTCAACAGTTCCTTACAAAAACTCTGTTTGACCACTTTAACAAGAGGGACAATACTGCTGTGTGTAGTTTGAGTTCAGAACAGCATTAAATATTTGTATCTATGCAGGTACAGCTCACTGTCAGCAGAGTAAGATCAGTTCGTGGAGACATCACACCAAGAACAAGTGACATTTTATTTGAAGGTCCCTTAAAACAAGAAACAAAACCATACCTTAGCAGTAGATTGCTTTGTCACTGCTAGAACAAATAGTGAATTCCCTGATAGAGTCAGGGACACTGAGGAATCATTTTCCATGAAGGAAACTGATTTCATTATTGTCAGTAAGTGGAAACTAATGAGGTCTTCTCAGAGAAAACCACCTGGATTCCCCCACAGCCTGGGGCTGCAGTTGATATTCTGTGGCAGAGGGGAGGAGAAAAGGAAGGGGAAGAGAGGAGAACAGGACAGGACAATAAAGAGGAATTGTGGGGCTCCTCTGCCTTTGCTGCCTTTAGATTTTGTTAGGAAAACAGATTATGTAACAATTATCAACTTCAATTCTATGCTATAATTTTGCACATATTTTTATAGGGCAGTTAAACCCTAAAACAACTCGATTAATGAAAAACAGTGGTGCCAAAATTTACTAGTGTTGTCAGTAATTTCCACAACATTTTGTCTCTCAGCTGATGTCAATAATCATAGTTTACCATATTCTGTATGTCGTCACTTTAAATCTTTCCAGACAACTTTAAATCAGTGATGGAAACAATGAAGTTTTCCGTGGTTGATCTCAGCTGTGGAATTCTGAGCCATGTGCTGGAGAAGGAATATCCCAAAACACACAGGGGACGAGGCCCTCGGAGCAGGGATTGTGCCCCTTCCACCCAGAGGGCTCAGTGCCCCATGGGGCTCAACCCTTCCAAATCTGCTGCATCTCCAGGGAATTCATTAACTTGGACATAAAAGAGCAGATGACAGCTGATGGGAGTGCAGCAGATACACACAGGTTTTTCCACATCACTGTTTTAAATTTGGGTGACCAAACTTCGACCTCTGATTTCTGCCCTTGGAGTCTGGCTCTCTGTGAAAGTCTTTGAATGCAAGAGGCCGTGTACAAATGTCACCTTTTATCTGGGCTGGATGGGAGGTGATATTTTTGGCAGCATTAAGGTTTTTTCTAGAATTTCTTTATGTCCCATATTCCTCAGTATTTATTTTATAGTTCTGTGCCCATGTCCTCTGGGAGCCTTGGTCTGAGAACTTTCTGCCGTGGTTTTGGTCGGTATTTGAATGAACATTTAGCTCCTTTTTTGTGTCATTCAGTCACGTTTTCCCCCTTCCATGACTGAATTTGGATTTCTTTACCCCTCTTTGGAGAACTTATTGTCTGACATTAATTCCCTGAGGCTACAGATTAACCACCCTGGCATATTTAAAGTCTAAAGTTTGAAATCCAATGAGAAATAAAGGTGAAAAAAGACACAATCTGAGAATAAAAATTATATTGATCATCTGGCAATATCTCAGGAGCTGCATGGAATTTGTTCTCATCTCTTAGTGGCAGTCAATGAATCTTTGCTTTCTTTTCCAGAGAATGACTATAGGGAATTATTTTTTTAATGCTAGATGGCCAAAATGTCATAATACCAAATTCTACCCCATTATCATAATTTCAAACACACCAGCTTATTAAAAGTTGAACCGGGTGATCTGCTGCTCTGCAGTTTAATTTTACAGAAGGAAAGTCACTGTTCCTCAGGATATTGACTCCTCAGAAATGGCACTCAGCTTGGTTTTTCCTGCTGAGTTCCAGCTTTAACCAGCAGTGATCAGCCTTTGTTCCTCTACTGGGAAGGCCCTGCAGAATTCCTTTCGCTCAGCACCGTGTGCCAACAGGCAGCCAAACTCCAGATTCTCCTGAAAAAGGAAGAAAAGCCCACACGTGGTGTGTGTGGAGGGCTGCAGGCCATGGAACAACTTCACCCAGGATGAAAATATGGAAAAGAAATAAACTCCAGCACCTGTGATAATAACCAGGCATTTACACATCAGTCTAAACAGTTTTAAAGAGCCACAGGTGTACTCTAGACCACAGACTTCTCATTTCCCCAAGAGAAAACATCCAAGGAATACCAGGGAACGTTGTACATCAGGATTATATCCATAACTTCACAGTCATAGAATATCCTGATCTGGAAGGGACCCACAAGGATCATTGAGTCCAACTCAGGACCAGCCCAAGTCCCACCCTGGGCATCCTTGGCAGTACTGTCCAAACTCTCCTGGAGCTCTGGCAGCCTGTGCCCATTCCCTGGGGAGCCTGGGCAGTGCCCAGCACCCTCTGGGGGAACAATTCCTTAATTGCTCTGACTGGATCTGAAGTTCCTTCTGTTTTCCACTGCAGACTGTTCTCACTTCTAAGAATTTCGAGGGACAGTTGAATACTGAGAAACGGGATTGTGACTGTGATGGAAATTAAAGCAATACCTTCCAAAGAGCCTCGAACAGCTCTGGAACAGATGCTGATCTTTGCCTTGAGGTTAACGGGGCTGTGCTCGGCATCTGTTGGTGAGTCACCAGGGCAGAGATTAGAACGCCGTGTTTGTGTTTAGATTATCTGCTGTAAACGCATCCGGGTGACTGTCCTGGGATTCATCTGACATTTGTGTATTATCACCTCATTGTTATCGGGTCCTCACAGGCTTTGCTGGCAGCTCCATAACCACCTCCCCCGTTCAGCTGAGGAAGGGGAATCAGAAAAAAGTGGAAAAGGTCAGATGCCTGAAGTGATCTTCACCATGTGCTTAGCGTTTACATCACAAAAATTAACGGAATAACTGCAACCCCAAGAGCTGAAGGACAAAAGCTCTCTCCCCTTTGGGGTGCAACCACCTCCTCACACTGAATTTGTGTCTGATTCTTCTCCCAGCTGCGTAAGACAGTAACAGAACAAGGGGAAGAGTTTTAAACAAAAAGAGGACAATTTAGATCAGACATTAGGAAGAAATTCTTCCCTGTGAGGGTGGTGAGACCCCGGCACAGGTGCCCAGAGCAGCTGTAGCTGCCCCTGGATCTCTGGAATTGTCCAAGGCTGGGTTGGACGGGGCTTGGAGCAGCCTGGGATGGTGGAAGGTGTCCCTGCCATGGCAAGGTGGCACTGGATGAGATTTAAGGTCCCTTCCAGCCCAAACCACCCACCACAGATTCCATGACAATTGATTTCCAGCACCTCAGTCTGCAGCTGAAGTTTGCTGAGACTGATTTTGGCTTCCCCTGCTGAACTGTAGCACCACATTCCAAACACCTGCTCTTTCCACAGTGAGCAATGTCCCAGCACAGAAACATCTGGAGGAGCCCTGGAGTGGTTCCAGCCATGGGCAGGGATGGCTCCCACTGGACCGGGTGAGATTTGGGGTGCAGAGCCTGAGAGATCAGTGCAGAGCTGGAACTCCTGACACACACACATTTCCATCTAAAGCTGAAGTCAGAGAAATGCCCCAGCTCAGCACATCTCTTCCCAGAAGAAAAGAACTCCGAGTGCTGGGAAGCTCTTCCCAGAGAAGGTGGGGAAATTCCCATCTGAGAACTCTCCCAAAGATCCCTTTGGACTCTGCTGGTGCCAGAGGGAGCTGCTCACTTCAGAGTGAGCTTTGTGAAACTCAAAATCTGAATTACCTCTCTTTGCTGTTTCTTTCCTATAAAAGTTCCCAGTGGGACCCGTTGGTTTTAACCACCAGCACAAGCAGCCACTTTCCAGGGGCACCAATTATCACTTCATTGCCCTGTTTTACAAGGCAAAACAAAGAATCTGAGGGGGGGAAAAAAAGCAGTTGATGAAATTCACAACAATAAGTTTTAATATAATGCATTAGTTTCTCCTCATTTGGTTCTAGAGAAGACAATATGATTCCAGGAATGTTGAGGCCAAAAGTTTCAATGTCACTGAAAGCCTAATCCTTAGAAAACATTGGAAGATGAACTTTGACTGTATAGAACTTTAAATAAAAATAGCATTTTTACTAATGTATTCTTCCCAAGTGCCTGCTTCTTCCTAGCATGTTTCCCATCCCAATACTGTTTTTGCAGCTGGCAAATGACACTGCCAATGAGTCTTGATGTTCAATGTTATTTAATATATTCCCATCAGAAAGCTATTTTTACTGTACAATTTCAATATCTTCTTGAAGTGTCTTGCATGTAATGTTCATATTTTAATTTACATTTCTTTCCCATAGGATAAGTAAATAGAGATTCAAACAACAATATTGAACCAATTTAGGTTTGTTTGCTGAGAGAAGGGATCTTATAGAATGGGAATTTGCTTTGTTTTACTGAAAATAAAAGGGAAAATGCAACTTTTTCAGGTAGTTATCCTGGAGGTAATGGATAGACCGCCTCCTTAATGGGATATTTGCATTTCATTTTGTAGGTTTGGGGAAATAATGTGGTCAATAATAATTATAAATGGTGCATAAATGGTTTATAAATGGTGGGATGGGATGTTCTCAAAATTCTGTCCCATTCATAGAACAACCACTTTGACAGGTACAACCTTCAGCTCGAGGAAAACACCAGCCTGGTCCTGGTGGGGCTCAGGAGATTTTATTTGGGGTTTGAGGAGGAGATATGAGTTACAGGTTTGCCCAGGACAGATCTCATCACACCAAGATATTCAGTCCCTTCCTGCTGTACTCCCCTGTATAATAATAATAATTAATACACATCCTCTGCTCCTTCTCTCAGACTGAGAAAATTTTTATTCACACACAACCAGTATAAAAATACTGTGACCTCTTTAACGATCTTCAAGCCAATACTTTCTGCTGAACTGAAAAAATAATCTTATGTGGCTACAGAAATAATGTTTGTGTTTTATCAGTGCTGTTCCCGCCAAAGGCTGGATTATCTGTTTCACATCCATTTAAACACAGGAAGGTTATAACGGGGCAGACAGCAATCTGGGCTTTATTGGCTGGGAAAACTGACCTCATAAATCTGATTTGATACATCTGTCCTTTGGGCTGTCTGCATGTATGCCCATGCATCCACTTGGCCATGTGCCTGCTCAGTGGTGGATCAGCTTCTGTGGCTACTGCTCAGAGGATTTTCCATCTCCCCCTCCCTGCTGCAAAAATAAATACACTGAGGGAAGTGCAGAAAGGATGATGTGTTTATGGGTGCTTGGAGGTGCTTAAGAGAGACAAGATATTCTTGGAGGAACGCTCAGGAAAACATTCAAAGCACCCAGAGCAGTGCTGATTGTCCATTTCTGGCGGCAGGCAGGGATGTTGCTCCCTCTGGCACAGGGTGCCCAGAGCAGCTGTGGCTGTTCCATCCCTGGAAGTGCCCAAGGCTGGTTGGAACAGGGCTTGGAGCAGCCTGGGATGATGGAATCATTAATGTCCCTTCCAATCCCAACCAGTCCAGGATTCTGTGATTCTATGATGATTGATTTCCAGCACCTCAGTCTGCAGCTGAAGTTTGCTGAGACTGCTTTTGGCTTCTCCTGCTGAACTGTAGCACCACATTCCAAACACCTGCTCTTTCCACAGTGAGCAATGTCCCAGCACAGAAACATCTGGAGGAGCCCTGGAGTGGTTCCAGCCACGGGCAGGGATGGCTCCCACTGGACCGGGTGAGATTTGGGGTGCAGAGCCTGAGAGATCAGTGCAGAGCTGGAACTCCTGACACAAACACAGTTCCCAGTGGGACCCGTTGCCTTTAACCACCAACACAAGCAGCCGCTTTCCAAGAGCACCAATTCTCATTTCATTCCACTGTTTTACAGGACAGAACAGGAGAATCTTTAGGTCTTTCCAACCCAAACCAGTCTGGGATCCTTCCTGATGCTGTGATTCCCTTTGAGTAGAATTCACACAGTAGAGTGTGGATGCAGCCCATCCTTCCACAAGGCTGCAGCTCATCCTGCACCCCAAATACCAACTCCCACATCAACACCAAAAGCTTGTACCTGCCACCTTCAGCATATCCCAAACCTGCTCTTTCCACGGTGGTAAATGTTCTGGCAGAGCCACAGCTGCAGGAGCCATGGAGTGGTTTGAGTTGGAAGGACCCTAAAGCCCATCCTGTGGCATTTCCATCACCCCTCCCACACCAACACCAAAACATTGCTCTGTGCCCCTGAACCCAGCCAGAAACGCCCAATTTTCAATGAGACCAAGCTGTGAGTAGGGACTGAGGGGTCAGAACTGGCCCCGTGTGAGCCCGAGCTGGGTGTTCCAGTCACCCCAGGTGCATGGATGTGCATTTCCTGCAGTGAAATGTTGCAGTTTGTTCATCACCAGGGACACGTGGGGGGTTGCTGTGCAGCACAGAGCAGATCCCTTGCAGTGAATTATCTGAAGGAAATCACCTCCAATCCCTTCTCCCTCCTGTTTTCCAGCCATCCCCTGAGTCAGGACTCACCAGTCAGGCTTGCACAGTTTTCCACCAGTAAACCAATTTAATAGTGAGTAAAAGAGAAAGAATAAAAATGAGTATATTTTGTTCTTTGCTTTGTCCATTTAAATAGAGGCCCAGGTACCAATCATAGAATCGTTAAGGTTGGAAAAGGTCATAACTGGCAGTTTTTGGAACAGCTCACACAAGGTCAAGAATGTTTTTACTCCTTTCTCTTTTCTTCCCCTCATTTCAAGGACCTTTGATGTAAAACTTCAGAAGTGCTGCTATTATGTTCTACGTAAGAAGTGAAATATATGATAGAAGTAGGAACAAATTAAAAAATAAATGTTGTCATTTTAGAACATTTCCCTCCTGTCTTAGGTTTTCTTTTTTGATAAACCCACAGGTAATTCAAGGATTGATAAACATTTCTGTTCCAAATGTCTGATTCAGTTGCTAGCTGCAGCAAAAGACATTAATAAAAATTTAAAAATTATAAATCTATGTAAACCCTAAGCAGCCTGATTTGGATTCTGTACTGATTTCTGCTTGTTTCAGGCTCTGTTGTTTAACTTCATAGTGGGAGAGCAGAGGATTAAACCCCAGATTAGCCTCCATTCTCTGGCTGGATTTGGCAGTCCAGCTGTTTAGAAGGAAAGCAAAGAGGAATAGGCTCAAGCTATTGATCCAATTTTCTGCTCTGTGCTGAGAGGACACAGCAGCCTGAGCTGATTTTAGAATGATTTCACTTCCCAACAGTTCTTCTCGTAGTGCAGGATACGATAAGAAGATCATGGGAACAGCAGCTGATAGACTAATCCACCCATTGATTTCTCCTCCCTGCTTACTCCCTGTGTTTTAATTGAATTTTGTGGTTCAGCGTTGGTTTCAGCCCATGCTTTCCGAGTCAACCAGAGTACAAAGTAAAGCAATGGGAAAAATCAAATTCTTGAATTTTGTCCAAATGGAATTGGACAAAAATAGACTCAAAGATTCTCATTGCAAATTGGACTCTGGAATGAAGGTTGTGTTGGGGGGGTTTTTTGTTGTTCTGGTTTGGGTTTTTCTCCTTTTCACTCAGCTCTTGCTTGCAACAAGGCCAATGTGAAAAGGAGAATGCTGAGAAAGAGACATTTTCTAGTTCCCAGCAAGCAGGTTAAAAAATTGAGGGAGCTGGAGGTTTTGAAGAACTCACTTTTGACACAGAAGTCACAGAAGAAACTTTGCAGATGGGGACAAGTTGCTGTCAGTCACCTCTTACACAAATACTTCCTTTGCCAGCCGTGCTCCAGCTCGGTTTGCTGGCTCTCATCAATGCTCTAAGTGCTAATAATTCAACTGCTGGACATCCAGAGGCATCACAGTGTTGAACATAACTCTAAAATAAAGGGAGTAATTTAAAAATAGAGATGAACAGTTCCTTTCCACTGCAGCACCGGGCAGTTTTTCCATGCCCTGTCTGCCCTGTGCTTCAGACAAGTTAAAGATTTTCCCACCACCTTGAGAAGAGCTCCCGGATCCCTCTTTCCTTCTGCTTTACCTGGACGTGGCCCTTAAGAACTTAGGAAATAAGATTTACAATAATGGGTGATGATTTGTTTGATCACTTACAGCCAAGATTGTGGGTGGTAATTTCAACATCTCCTTATTTCCCAGCATCCTGAGCAAACTGCAGGGAATGGATGTCCCTTCCTCGTTAGCAGAGCTGTCACAAAGTCTGGTTCCAAACCCAAAGGACACTGTGCTGTGCTCAAGTGGCAGAGGAACCCACAGGCCACGTGTGAACAGAAAATCCAGGGTAGAAAAAGGAAAAGCACACACAAAACACAACTTTTCCCACTGGCCACAATGCTGGAAAATGACTCAGATCCCACAAAAGGGCTGCAGGTATAAAATCAGTATTAGACTCAAAGAATAAGAGAGGCATTCTTTGAATATCCTGTAAGTTCCCCTGGACTTCCAGAATTCCTGAGTAGTTGTTCTTTACAGGAAAAGATAAAGCGTATTTATTATCTGAAATTTCCAAGTGTGAGTTCTGCTCTTACTGTAGTAACACGTAAAATTCCCAGGTTAATTCCCAAGCAGAATTACTTCACCCATGAGACAGCTTGAATTTGGAGTGACCCAGATTTCAGAAAGGCCTGTGGAGTGACAAACACAACATAAAACTGTCTTTGCTTTCCTGAAAAGAACAGTATGAAGAGCACAACCCAAAATACCAACTGTCCCTCGGTGAATAATGAAGAACAGTTTCAGAACACAGCGTGGTCCTGTGCTTCCAAGGAATCCCAGCACAGCAAGGAGAAGGATGCCAAGCCACAGCAGCATGGCAGGAGCTCCTGCAGAGCCAAGCTTCGAGCAGCTCATGGGCAGCCAGGCAGGAGCCAGGCGTGATGCTCCCCACGAGGAGCTGCACGTCCCCACGCTGTCACCCACGGCACTGCCAGGCTCCTGGAGCTCAGGGGCACGGGGATGAGGGAGAGACTCCAGGAACACTGATCCTGGCACCGTCCAAACTCCTTTTTATGGCAATGACTGCTCCAGCCTTATCTTCCTGAGGACGGGGAAGTGTGGGGCCTGTGCATTGCACTGAGGAAAGAGGGAATGGTATTGATCTCCAGGTTACAAGCATGAACTGGAGTGGGGATCAGAACTCAAATCAGTCCTGGTGTGGGGACCAGAAGCCCAGCTAGTAACTGGTTTGGTGACCAGAATCCCAATTAGTAACTGGTTTGGGGACCAAAAGCCTAATTAGAAATTGGTTTGGGGACCAGAAGCCCAGTCTGTCCTGGTGTGGGTATCAGTCAGTAACACGTGGGAATCAGAACCCCAATCTGTAACTGGTTTGGGGACCAGAACTTCAACCTGTAACTGATTTGGGGATCAGAACTTCAACCTGTAACTGGTTTGGAGATCAGAACCCCAACCTGTAACTGGTTTGGGGATCAGAAGCCCAGTCTGTCCTGGTTTGGGGACCAGAACCTCAGCCTGTAACTGGTTTGGGGACCAGAAGCCCAGTCTGTAACTGGTTTGGTCTAAGTGGAGCTTTTCCTGCCATCCATAACCTGGGCTCAAGGTGAGCTGGCCAAAACCTCGCCCTCTCCCCCTGCTTCCAGAACATTCTGTGCTTCCAGTGCCAAGGCAGTGCTGGAAGCTCGTTAACCCCTTGGTTCCAGGGATGAAGCACTGCAAATCCCACAGAGCCCATCCATCCCCTCCATCCGTGGGCTCCCATTCCTCAAGAGCACTGAGTGAGTTTTGTTTGCTACACGACTGCATTATATAAAGCTGCTGCTGGCAATATCAAAACATATTAAAAGTTTAACTAAGACAATGTGTTTGAGAAGAATTTGCTTTCTTTGGAGCTGGAATGTCCCCATAAAAAGGCATGATCTGTACGAGAGTGAGCTGTCCAATGATCTGCTGCCTTGTGTCCTGGAGTAAACCCTGCTCTTCTCAAACCCAAATTGGTTTGGATTCCCTCTGTGCATGCAAAGAACACTTTCAACTCATGCTGCAGCTGCATGTCTTAAACCTGCACTGGGGGAGTGTCTGATTTTCACAGGTGGACTTTCATGTCACACTATTGCAGGCCTGGTGACAAAGCCACACAGGTTCCTCAGGACACCCCTGTGAAGGGAGTGTCAAAGTGTCTCTGAAATGCAAAGCTGTTCTGTTTGCAAGGCTTGATCCACCTCAATGGTTTGGCAAAAACCATAAAAAGCTATTTCCCTTATCCCCAAATTCTCCCTTTTCCTACAAGCCCATTGAGGACACTAAAATTCAATTGAAATCCTATTATTGCATTGAAAACGCTATTATTTCTGCAGATGTGTGAAGGGGGTTTCTGCTGGCTCATTGTGCCTCCTGCCCACCTCACCTGGCCTCTCACCACTTCAGCCCATCTCTGCTCCAGCTGTTCCACTATTTCTCCTCAGAGCTTTGTGTTCCCAGTCTCCCCCAGTCCTTGTGGTCCCTTGCCAGCTCACAGGGCAAGAAAATCCAGGCTACATAAAAGTGAGTTGCTTGAGAGCTTCACTTCACTGCTGATGATGGAGGGATTTTATTTTGCAGATTATTTCCATCCAGAGGTGGAAATTGTGGTGAAGATGAGACAAAGTCTGTGATACTGAAATAAAAAACTGGTGTATGAGTGTGACAGCCCTACCAGGGGCTCACTCCATGCCTAGTTTTCCTCCCAGCAAAACTGAAAAGCTTTGTTTTCATTCAGTTTTCAACCCAGAATAATTCTCACCGGCAGAACTTTGCCTTTTCCTGCAGAACAACTGAACACACACGAGCACTCCCACACTGGCTCGGCCCAAAGGTGGTTCTGGCCTGGAGTTCTGCCTTCAGCAGAGGCCAGAAGTGTAGAAAACAAATCTGAGAAACAGGGCAAGTGCAAAGCAATTCACTGGTGGATGTGCCCTCCCAGTTTACTGCCTTTTTTAGTAGTAAAAACAAGTTGTAACATTGGCAGGGAGCCCCAGTGTTTTACACTTTCATTATCTCCATTGTTATACAATACAGAGCTCAGGTCCTGGAAGATGAGTATGATATTAAATACTTCTAGAACTTTGCTTTAACAGTGATTATTTGCACTTCTTTTCAACCTTCCCCAAAGCCCCATTAAGATTTATCAATAAAGAAAAGCAGATACTGGACAGAGAGATGATGAAGAGCAAGCCCATCCTTTGAGTCCCTGTTGGCACAGCAGGGTCCCTCCAACTGGGCACTTTTTTCCAGCTTCTTTAAAATGTCCCACCCCCAAAAGAATCATGAAATCATGGAATGGTTTGGGCTGGAAGGAAACTTAAAGCTCATCTGATTCTATACCTCGCACTAGATCAGGATGCTCCAAGCCCTGGCCTTGGACACTTCCAGGGATGGGGCAAATTGTGAAATTAATCTCCCTCCAGGACTGATATTAAGTTTGTTTTCCTAATTCCATGGCAGGAAAACCTCCTACATCCCTTGTACCTGCCCAGGTAGTGCTGGAAAGATGAGAGCTGAGCACAGGAGCCTGGTCAGACCCACACTGAGAGAGAGAACTCTTACAAAGCAAGGACAACTTTCATAACACTGATATTCTGATCCTCAGTGAGAGAAAAGTGGTTTCATTAGTGATGACCACCCTAAAAAATGAGACAGAATCAGGTCAGAGGTGTTTGGTCCATGCTGGGACAGGGCCCACATGCCTGAGGAAAAATTGCAGCCAGGTCTGACCTCACTCCTGTGAAAGCAGAAAAGCTTTTCAGTATCTGCAGAATTTAAACCACCAGAAAAACAAGGGATCAGCCTCACAAAGCAATAGCACTGCTCTCTTCCACGACGAAAATCCAGGGCAGAAGAGACATTTCACACTGAATTGGTGCAGCCCGGTGTCCAGGTCTGGGCTCTTTCTCTTGGTCAGGTGAAACACGCCTGGTGTCCCCACAGAGGGGAGGCCTCTTCAAGCACATTTTCATTATTAATTAAAACGACATTTTGAAATTACAATTGGCCTGTGACAAGAACAAAGGGCAGCACAGCAGCTGGAGTGATCAGCTTGTAGGGACTTGCAAACAGGCACCAACGAGCTGGGATACACTCCTGCAGCACGGAAAAGGATTTCTTCATGTGGAGAAGGGATTCCTTGGGTTTTTTAATGAACATTTAGTGCTACAGAAGGCTTGATGCCATGCACATAAAAATTATTTTATTGGATATCATCACTGCTTGCAAATGACTCAGGAAATATGTGAGGCTCAGAAATCACCTGCACAAACCTTGGGGCACCTCTCTGCATCCACCCACTGAGTCCGTGAGGAGCTCCAGGCTCTGGAAGGGCACAGGGCAGTGAGGAAAGGCACAAAAGGGGCTGCAAAGGGATTAAAGTGAGGAAACAGCTGCCTGGTGAGGCTGTGGCTCCTTGGGCTGGGCAGGGAGGGGGGCAGGACACGGGGAAGGTTTGCAGAGTGGTGAAGGTGAGGGATGAGCTGGGGGTGGAAGTGCTGCTCCAGAACCCTGACAGTGCTGGGGGCACTCACTGAGAGCAGCTCAGAACACGCACGAGGACTTTCCAGAGGTGGTGGAGAACTTCTGGATACTGCTGCCAGAAAACAAACAGTGCCTCAGGCAGACAAGTTCATGGACAACAGGTTCATCCAGATATAAATGGAATTAGGGGAGGGGTGTGCCTTCAACATCCCTCCTGCAAGGACTGCGAGTAAATCTTATCTCCAGCTGTCACTTCTGGGGACAAAGTGCATTTTTTATTCCTTTAAATCTGCTGTAGTCACTAAACACTTTTTTCTGTCCCCAAAGAAATAATACTAGTAGTAACAAAAATAAATAATAACAGATAATAACAACAACAACAACAAATAAAAATAGAAACAAAAATTAAATAATAACATTAATAGTAATCCAATTCAAAAATAATAAAAATAAAAACTCCAATTCAAAGCAACCCAGCCCATTTCCCACAGAACACAGACCCACAGGCTTCCAGGAGCTGGTATGTAAAGACTGAATAACAGTCCTGGTTTTAATTACTGCCCTGCAACAGTGCTAGGAACAGAGAACCATGTTTTACAGCAATTCCTGAGTGTGCTCCTTCTTGGAAACACAGAGAAGGGCTGGCCAGGGAGAATCCTGCAGATGGGATTCTTTTTCAAAGTTGGAATTCAACCTAAGGAAATTAAATCTTGAATGACTGGGGGGCAATCTGGGGCTCTCCCCAAAGTGTGGCCTCTCATGTTCGCTGATTTATCGTAAAGCACAGGTAGCTGGAAAACTTTTATAGGGCAGAAATGTTTGAAGAAATTGGCTGATTTATAGTAAAGCCTGTCCTGGTAGCAGAGCCTGGACAAATCCTGGATGAACTTTAAAGCAGCCAGGTAATTCCTGTTATCACACAGTAATTGCTAACTCTGCTGAATTACCTTTTTTTACCTCAATTCCACAGCTTGGTGACATTTTGCTAGTTGCTATTTCTGTTTACTTTCCACAAAAGTTTTCTTAAAAACTTCCAGGAAAACCCGTGCCTGAGAAAGAAGCAGAATGTTCATAGAAAAAGACCACGTTCAGAATGAAGAGCAGGAAAAGGTGTTTCATGAAAAGCCTAATTTTACCCTTAAAAATTATATACCAACAACTCAAATGCCAAAGTGTTTGTCCCACCCCCTCCACAAGATTTAAGCAACATAGCAACATTCCCTGAGAGCAGCAACTTCTCTCGTGGGGTCTGTTCTACAGCAGGAGGTCAAGGGGCACCCTGGAATGTTTTGGGGCACTCTGAAAAAAGCAGATACTTCTGTGGGAGAATCTTTGGCCCAGTGGCCACAGTTCCTGTGGTGTCGTGTACATGAATTTGCTGTCCAGGGCCACGGAAGCATCCCTGGAGAACGAGCACAACCTGATCCCACAGCTGTGGCCCCAGCGCTGCTGCACATGAGGATTCAGTCCTGAAAAGAGGAAGAATTGCGCTATGATCATATGTCATCTGCCCACTAACAGGGCAAAAAGGATCAGATTTTAATGCTCATCCCCTGCAGATAGAAAATCCCTTCAGCAGCTGCCAACTGCCAGAGGTCACGAGCAAAGCAGGGTCCCGCAGGCAAATCATTGCCATTGTGTCAGCGGGGGCTGTGCCCCTGAGAGGAGGCCGGGCTGGGACAGGCACGGCTCCTGTCAGAGCGGGGAGGGAGAGCAGTGGGGAGCAGGGAGGGCCAGCACAGGGCCCATTTCATCCCTCAGAGCAGGGAGGAGTCACTCTAAGCCAGAGCCCCTCTCTGCTCCAAACCCCCTGCAGCAAGGAGAGGAGCGACGCTGAACCACGGATTCTCAGGGAATCTGGAATTATGGCCCTGTTGCAATCTTTGAGTCTCTAGCAAGGCCTCCGTGGAGAGAAAATGCATAGTCATGTACTAAACCCTACTTCCTAAGACCCTCTGTTATCTCCCTGTAACACTATTGGCTACATTCCAGATGTCCTAAGACTATAGGTCAAATCACCAAGACCCCAGACTATTGGCTAGTTATCCCAATCCTACCTAACCCTATAAAAACCCCAACCTCTGCCCAGTTCGAGAGAAGACGCCGTTCCTGGACCCCTTCGCGGAACCCCCAATAAAGACTTCGTGGAATGCGCCGCTCGGCTCTTCTCGTCTCCACCCCTGAGCTAGCAAAGCGACTACCTGGCAAGCTGCGAGCTGGAATCACTGAGAGCTGAAATCACTAAAAGTGCTGAACCGCCTGATAGCCTCAGGCTGATTGCCAGGATAGTCCGCGGCTAGGGCGACTGCCGGAGGTCTCTGGGACAAGAGCCGCTCCTGGGACCGAGACCGGGACCTCGCTGTCCGGGCAACCTAAAGCGGTACCGGGGGTCTGACTGCCACCCAGGCAGGCCACCCGGGCAAGGCGGGCAACCCCCGGTCACCGTTTTATGGCCCCACTGTCCTGCACCAGGAGGAACGTGCAGACCTCCCCCAGAACGGCCCCATTTCATTTGGGGAGAGAATCCTTGAGCTGCTGAGCTTCTCTGGCACCCCCAGAACAGGATCCCCCTGTCAGACTGTGGGTGTTGGAAAGATTAATGCTGGCACAGTGTTGGCAGCACAGAACCAGGCAAAAATACCCAACCCCAGCACCAGGGAAGGATGGTTTTACAGGCTCTTTAAAAGCTTCTGTCAAGGAGATGAATGTGAGAGGTACATCAGAGCAGGTGTTCTCCTTCTAAAAATCCATCAGAGCAGCTTCTGTCCAAGGAGAGACCTCAAACAAAATCCAGCATCAGCAACCTCTGACAAACAACGGTTTCCAAGCAGAACTCAGACTTCAACCCAGGTCTGGCTCAGCCAAGCGCAAAAAGCTCGGTTCTGGGGAGAAACTTTGCAGCTACTAAGCAGAATTTCTTAAATATATTCATCCTCTCACAGAAGAGCATGGAATAAACATCTAAGTGCTGATTCCCAAACTCCATAGTTCCTCTAATATTTTAAGTAGCATACATACTCTCATTTGAGCCTCTCTGCCAATGAATAGCCGATAATTAATTATAGAATCATAGAATGGTTTGGGTTGGAAGGAGCCTCAAATCCCATCCCCTTCCACCCCTGCCATGACAGGGACACCTTCACCGTCCCAGGCTGCTCCAAGCCCTGTCCAACCTGGCCTTGGGCACTGCCAGGGATCCAGGGGCAGCCATGGCTGCTCTGAGCACCCTGTGCCAGGGCCTGCCCACCCTCAGAGAGAATTTCACCCTAACATCTAATCTAAACCTGCTCTCTTTCCATTTGGAGCCATCAATAAAAAAATATATTAAATAAAACATATATTGCCCTCAAGCCTGTGCATTCCAGAAAAAAAAAGGGTAGTTGTTGTTATCTCTTCAAACAACTGTCAGGCCAAATCTGTGCTGAGTCTGAAGCAGAAAGTGAAGTTTTTCTCAGAGCTCTGTCTATATGTCACTGCCACTACAATTATGTTCTGTCTGTAACAGCACTTGAACCATCACCAGACGTTTTACTTTTAGTCAGCTCAGGCTTCTGAGATGTTTTCATTTAGAGTCAAAGGGTTTCTTTCTCCTGTGCAGTACAGAACCAAGCGAAAGAGAAAGAAAGGATTAGTGCAAATCACTGCAGCAATCCAGCACAGATGAGTGGCTGTCTCCCTGGCTGGTTTGGATTGCAGGCCATTGGAATTGCATCGTGCTCCCATCGATTTTCCAACACATTCCCTATGTGGTATCGACTCAGCTGTGAAGCCATGAGGCAGAGACAGTTAAGAAAATATTTACAGGAGACTGAGTCCTACAGTAAATCAGTAATGAACTTGTTTGTCTGACCCATTTATTCATGACCCATAAGTGAGCTTCTGCTTTTTTCTGGAAACGTCTCCCCCACACACAACCCCACAGTGGTGCTGCACAAACCCCCAAAGGCAAAACAGACCCTCAGTTCCTCTATCAACTTCTTCATTTTCTGGAATGAACACAAGAAGAGAATTTGTATTGTGATCATTCCTTCCAACCTCTTGATTAACTTCTACTCAGCCAAACATGGGGGAGCTTCCTCCAGCTGTGTTGTAAAAGTTGAATATCTCCTCTGGAGCTGAGCTGGGAGAGCTGGGGGTGTTCACCTGGAGAAGAGAAGCTCCAGGGAGAGCTCAGAGCCCCTTGCAGGGCCTAAAGGGGCTCCAGGAGAGCTGGAGAGGGACTGGGGACAAGGGATGGAGGGACAGGACACAGGGAATGGCTTCCCACTTCCAGAGAGTGGGGGTGGATGGGATACTGGGCAGGAATTGTTCCCTGTGAGGGTGGGCAGGCCCTGGCACAGGTGCCCAGAGCAGCTGTGGATCCCTGGCAGTGCCCAAGGCCAGGCTGGACAGGGCTGGGAGCACCTGGGACAGTGGAAATGTCCCTGCAAGGGCAGGAGTGGGACTGGATGAGCTTTAAGGTCCCTTCCAACCCAAACCAGTCTGGGATTCTGTGATCTCTTTCCATTCACTTTAGCCCTGGGAACAGCTCTCAGACAAGTTTACACAAGTTAACAATGTTCTGCTTCCTGCAAATGCAGAAGTGTAAAAGCTAAATATTCTTTCAGGTAAAACAGACATCGTCTTCCACTCTGAGTGTTTAATTTGAGCTGCTTATAACTCTTCCTCACACTCACATCAAAGCACTCCCAGGACAGGCAGGGGAAGAGGGTTACTTGTGATAAATCTTTTCTCATGTAAAGACTTAGCATTACAAGGAAGTATTGAATGTAATGCACACACACATATTTAAATAAGTGCCTCTGAAGAAAATAGAACTTGTGAAGCTCATCCCATCCCTTTATACTTTTACAGGATCTCTGAAAACTGTTTGATGCTCTGCGGGTCCCTTTCTCAGTGACCTGACACCTCTCTAAATGCCAAGATTTTATGAACAGCAGCTGTACTCACCCATGTTGCTTCCAAACCCACAAAGATTTCAGAAATAAATGAGGATTCATCAAAAGCAACATTTTTCCTCGAAGGCTGTTTCTTTTAAACTAAAAGAGCCCAGACACTTCTTCCTAAATGCCTTCTCTAAGACTTTCAGCAGCACAAAGGACACAGATTCCAGGAGGAATCCATAGAATCCTGTAACATTTTGGGTAGGAAGGGACTTCAAAGCTCATCTTGTTCCACCCCCTGCCATGGCAGGGACACTTTCCACTATCCCAGGCTGCTCCCAGCCCCATCCACCCTGGCCTTGGACACTTCCAGGGCTGGGGCAGCCACAGCTTCTCACAGAAGCAGCTCATCCAAGAGATCTTGGGAGACTTTAAACTGTAGTAGAAGCCGAGAAATAACTGGATACAACCCAGCAGAGAATCAGAATTCATTCATTCTGTGCTCGCAGGACTCTTTATCCAGCTGCCTCTGTGATTCCAGAGCACGTCCCTTCCTCACTCAGCCTAACATTCCAACCCCTCACCTTGCACCAGTGCCCTGCCAAAGCAGGAGAGCCCTCAGCTCATGGAGGGGTTGAGCAAGTCCTTCCCCTTTCAATCTGTGCCCCCAACCACTGCTGAAGGAGAAGGATTCACCTCCGAGAGCAGCGGTGCCCTGGGATCAGACATTCCTCCGTGCACTGCTGCCACATCTTCTCCAGGGGCTGAACGGTGTTTGTTTGGGTGACATGGGAACGTCAGGAGAAGCAGACAAGCTCCTGCTTCTTCCCAGGGATCCCAGCTGTGCTGCTTGCTCACATCAGCCTGCTGGGGTGAGCTCAGGAGGGACGAGAATGTGGGACAAGAGGAGGATTTCTCCAGGACAGAAATTAGTGCTGGTGATACAGATTAAGTACAAACACAATGTATTGATGATTACTGTGTCCAAACGAGCTTTTGTGACAGTTTTAAGAAAAAACAGGCAACTCTTGCCAAGAAATACTCCTAGAGATGCTCAACGCAAGTGTACCCTAATTTTTATGTAAAGAAAAGAAAAATATTATCATTTTATAGCTCTCATCTGATGCAGTTTGCTGCAGTCACAATGGGCTCTAAGGCTCTTTCCAATTTTCCAGCACAAAGTCCTCATCTGAGGATGTCCTAATGAAGCGAGACAAATGCTCAGCACAAGCACAGCCTGGCAGCTCTGCCGTGGACCCTGAGGCTCCGGCCAAATCCCGAGGTCAAGGCTTGCAGGCAACATCTGAAGAATCTCTCCCTGTGCAAATGAAGACACACTTTGGCCTGTGACTGCCATCATGTGCAGAAGCATTTTTCTTGGAGGAAAGCAAAGCAATCTGCATAATCCTGGCAAATGGGGAAGGCAATTTCAGCACTCATGTCCAGCATTTTGTGCTGCAATTTCCTAAAGGGTATTCCAGGCAATTTTAAACACACATCACCTCCAATAATCAATCTAGCACTGAAGCCACTTTGGCTCTATGGGGAAGGAATTTAAGGTTTTTCTGCTGGTGCTAATAAAACTTGAGGATATGGGTGCTCCAGGTTCAGAAAGCAGCACATCCCTGTGGCAAATAACTTGATTGCTCAAGGCTTCTCTGTGCCTTTAGGTAGTGCCTTCCACAAATCTTTCCCAAAGGATTTAAGGACCAGTCTCTCCAGCTGGCTGCCCTCTCCTGGATGGAATCAAAAAGTGTTTGATTACTTCCACTTAGATAAAATGCAGTGATCTGCTTTTAATTTTTTTTTTTTTCCTTGGGTCTGTATAATCACAAAGGTTCCACTGTGCCAGAACAAGAACAATGAAATTCTAAGGGCCTGCTTCATAATCCTCAACAGAGCTGCCAACTTTTCTGAGAGCAGAGTTTTTAGCCAAATTGCCTTTTATATATACATACTACAAAGTTTTGATTTTTTACATTTTTTCCTATATTTACCATTGCCTAAATCCCACTGTTGTTCCCTTGTAAACTACTTAATCCCTCTCCTCAAACACGCTGGAAAACATTTCCATATCTTTTTGTTGCTGAAGGTAAGAGTGTTAAACACAGAACATTTCAGCTGGAAGGATTCTTATATAATCTTTTCCTCTGCCTCAAGTCAGGGTCAAATATTTCTTTGCTACTCTCAACAAGCTTGGCTGACCCCAGTTAAAGCCAGCTGATAATGGGGACTGCACGGTTTTTGCAGGGAACCCGTTCCACTCCTTCTCCAGTTAACCACTGCTGTTCCTACAGGTTTGCTCCACGCTCCTGAGATGAGCACAGGGCTCTGGAGATGATTTTCTGAAGGACCCACTCAGGAGGGAGCTGGGAGTTTCACTCTGGGAGCCCCCATCTTTAAATCGAGGGCAAGGATTAGGATGCAGAGTGGAAAGGCTGAGGACAAAACAGCCCTTGCGGAAGGTTTCAGTCTCTGCCAGCGGTGCCGCGGAGCCGGAGGCTTCTCTGGGCGTTCTGCGAGCGCACTCACACGAGCAGCCACGCTTTGAAACTTTCACTGCACATCTGTGCATCCCTGCCTGCGCTCGGCAGCGAGCCAAGGGCTGAATTCCTGCGAGTCCGTGCAGCTCCCACACGTCCACAGCGCTAGGACCCAGAGGGAGCCGGCTCGCCGTGAATCAGAGCGGAGCCCCGAGCGCTGAATGAGGCTGCGACGGCAGCGGGAATGTGAATGGCTCTGCGGGCTGGGCACAGCGGCCGAGGACAGGGGTGCCACGGAGCTCAGAGCAGCCTGGACAGCCTCGGGCAGCGCCGAGCCCCCGGCCAGCAGCGCTGCGCCTCTGAGGTGAGTGACCCGCCCGGCCCGAGCGCCGGCAGCCCCGCACGGCCCAGGTGCGGTGCTCGGTGCCGCGGCCGGTTCTGGCTCCGGAGGGGGCACGGACGGGATGTCTGTGCCGCTGGAGGCTGGTTCTGGCTCCGGAGGAGGCGCGGGTGGGAGATCCGTGCCGCACGGAGCGCTCGCGGCTCGCGGGCAGCGTTCGCCAGCACGGCGTGCTTTGGTGAAACCGAAAATCGCATCTGCTGAGGCAGGTTCGGCTGCACGCACATCTGGAAGGTGTTCGTGGGGCAGCTGTGGATAAGCTTAAGGCTTGAAAATATCTTTAGCGAGAGCAGCTTAATCTCAGGGAAATGCAAGTGCTCTTACTCTTTTTATCCAGGTGTATGGGAACTTAGTTTTATTTGCATTCTATGGCAGTTACACCTATATGAAAATTCTTTACTGGCTTTGTTCTGAATATTGAGGTTTTCTTANCCGCCCGTGATAATTGTACTCTAGATAAAAACTCCTTTCTTTCTTTACTAATATGAATAAATAGGAATTCTGCTAAATCGAAGCGTGACTGACCCAAGGCAGGATCCTTTTAGCTGCAGACAGAGCAGCACTTCACCAGAGACCGTGTGTCCTCTGGGATGTCCACTTGGAAAAGCTCACGACCTCCCTGCTGCCTGTGTGTAGTGACAGGATGGAGCTGACAATGTTTATTGATTTATTGCTGGTGATAACACTGTTTTAGCTGAGACACTGCTCACAGATAAAAACGGGGAGCCCAGGCAGGGAGACAGAAGGAATTTGTGCACTGAGAACAAAAAGTGTTTGTGCTTCGGTTCTTTCTTCACTTTAAATTCTCCTTATAAAGCTCAAGAAGTTTTAGAAAAACACCAAAAGTGAGCGTGCTTGTCAGGCTGGTTTTCCAAGTTGTCACAACTTGGAAGTTGCATTGTGACTGTTAGACAGATAATTTATGGATGTTTTCATGCATTACAGTATCACAATAAAGTTTTTGGGGCACTTTTCTTGCTAAGCCAAACTAAAATGTGACAATTATCTGCAATAAGACAGAGAGGGAGGAGCTGACTTGTCTGTACATTCCTGCTTGTGGCACCTCTGAGCTGGTTCAGATATTGTGGAAAAGAGGTTTTTAAAATCCCTCTGCCAAGTGCCATTTCAGGCACTTTTATCTGAAATTCAGAGGGTTAAAATATTTTCTGCACTATCCCAAGAGGTTGCAGCGATGGAATGAATAATCAAATACATGGGAGAGTTCTCAAGTATGATAAGAGAGACTCGGCCTTTAAATGGATTAATAATCCTGGATATGAATCATTTCAAAACAAATCTCAGCGAGGTCTGGAGAGGAGCCCCCCAACACATCTGTGCAGTACCAGGGATTTCACAGCTTGATCAATCCCAGCCTCTCACCCGCGAGGGATCTGGCCCTCCCAACAAGGTGGTAAAGAAAGTAACCGTGGCTGTATTTGCTCGTCCTCGTAGCTGAGCAGTGCCCCTTTTCCCCACTGAAATCTGAAATGATCTTTTTAGATGTTTTCATTTCAGTTCAGTGGAGAGTTACAATGAGCACAAACATCATTTTAACCCATATGCTAAATAATTACTTCATAGGGTAACTGAGCAGCCTATGAAATAAACGCAAGATATTAATTTTAAAAATCAGTTTAGAAAAATATCCAAAATACATATTCAGATTAGCATTTTCAAGTGTAAAATACCTTTATTTAACAAGATGTCTAGAACAAGGGTCAAATAGAACATGTTAAAAACTAAATTGTTTCAATCAATAGAATAAATCCCATAAATTCCCCTACTGCTCCATGACTTTGGCCATATAAACGCTCCTTTAAGCACAGATTCTATCAATTGGCTTTCTGATTCCTTACAAAATGCTTTTAGGACTAACACAATATTGAATATGTACTAATTAGCATTACTGACTTAAATTAAAAGCACGTGGAAAAAATACTGGTAATTTAAAGAAGGTAACAGGAATCTTTGATTTTTTAAATCTACATTTTACAAACTGTTGATAAAAAAAAATATAAAGGGTTACTAAAACCGATGGTTTCATTCCAAAAGATCCAATGCTGTAACAGCAACAGTCAGTGCTGGATTGGTGGGGTTAGAAATATTTGTCAATCCCAAATGTGAGGCCAATAAAAGCCGAGGAAACTCAACCCCTTCCAGCCCAGCTACAGCAACGGTGACCTCTGCCGGCAGCTGCCCGGGCAAAGGATTTGTTAAACCGAAGTATTTATTAAATCTGTTCTATTCCCAGAGAAAGGGGGCAACATCTCTTCCCACCAAATTTATCTTGTGGATGGAAAGAAAGAAAGAAATAGACTTGTCCCAGGGCAGCAGAGCTGGGGAAGGGTCTGGAGCCCCCGGAGAGGCTGAGGGAGCTGGGAAGGGGCTCAGCCTGGAGAAAAGGAGGCTCAGGGGGAACCTTGTGGCTCCGCACAAGTCCCTGCCAGGAGGGGACAGTGGGGGGATCGGGCTGTGCTCCAGGGAACACAGACAGGACAAGAAGAAGTGGCTCCAAGTTGTGCCAGAAGAAGCTTAGGTTGGATATTATGGAAAATTTCTCCCCTGAAAGTTTGCCAGATATTGGGACAGGCTGCTGAGGGCAGTGCTGGAATCAGCACCCAAAGTGTTCAAAAAGCCCAAGTGTGGCACTCGGGGATGTGGTTGGGTGTGAGCACAGTGCTGCTGTGTTTACTGATTCAATCTTCTCAGAGGTCTTTTCCAACTTTAATGATTCCACGATCTGTGGAAGCAAAAGGCACGTGCACCAACGCTGCTACAACTGCATTCCTGCCCTGGCCAGAAGGAAACCCTCCCTGTGCTGGGTCTGACCTGAGCAGGGTCACTGAGGCCAAAGCAGTTAAGAACATTTCTCCAACCAAAGCTCAGGGACAGATGTCCTGTGGGATGTGTTGTGGCTTTTTCTTTCCCCACAATGCCCTTTGTGCAGCCCCACAAATTCATTAAATATTTGTGTGAGTGTGGATGTGAATTTATACCAAAAAATTATGTGGTCATGCAAATTTAGGATCATTATTGCTGTTGCCAAGAAATCGCAGTATCAATCACTGGGAGTTACGTGCGCTCTTGTCTGCCCAGTGCTACTAACACTAAAACCATGGAATTTGGGGGAAAAGAAGATCTCAGACCTCCCATATAAACCCATCCCATCCCCAAATCCTGGGTACTGCTTGTTAGTTCTGGTTACAAGGATAAAATGACAAAGTAAAACAAGAAAAGGTGGAGGATGATGAAAGCCTGGAACATTTTCCCTATTTAGAGAAACTACAGAGATTATGATTTCTAAGTCTGGAAAAGAGATGGCTGAGCAGGGGTGTGAGGGAGATATTTATAGTCCCAGTTGTCCTTAAGATGTTGAGAGGAAATGGCTGTTGTCAAAAATCGAGGAGCAGGAAATAAAACTGGCAGGTGGCAATGTGGAGACAAACAAAACAAGGTGGTTCCTGTCTCTGGGCACGAGGGAGCTGTGGAATTCCTCCCCACGGGATATTGTAGGTCACAGGGTTCAGGAAGCAATCAGGCACACAGAGAGCAAAGCTGCTGCCTGTGGCTCCATAAATCTGGTCCCAGAATGACCTCTGAGTGCGAGAGCAGCCCGAGGAGATGATCCCACCTGGCTGCTCTGTGTGTACCCCATTCCTCAGCCATCCCCAGGGGCTGCAGGAGGCAGAACTCCTGACCTGGATGCACTTCTACTCCAGCTCCTTCTCCTTGACGCTTCAGCTGTCAAATACTTGACCTACCCCACCCCCCAAAAAGGTGACTGTGTAATATTTACTGTGGGTTGCCAGTTCATTGGTGAAAGAATGGCAATTCTGGCAAAATGAAAAGGTAAAATAGCATCCCTCATTTCGGTTTTTGCTCAAGGATCAGGTGTATGCCAGAGTTCATGGATGTTATCTCTACAGAAAGACATCAGTGAGGAGATTTACAGCTCTTCAGACAAATCAGTGTCTGAGCAGATTATGAGACAGTGGGGAAGGGCCTGTGAATCCTGGGGCATCTTGTGAAATTCACTGAAATGGGGAAATACCGTTTTATCTCATCTCAGTGTGGTCTGTACATGGAGCTGGCATCTTATCTGAAAATTATTATTGAACTCAGGTCTTTTCTAACAGCTTCCACTAAACATATTTTACACAAATAAATCTCAAGTAAAAAGTACTAGGGAAACGCCTCATTAATTACAGTGACAATAACATTTCACTCTGAGAACTGCATCACCCTGAGAAATGCAGCAGAGAATGGCAACGCCAGCAGTGAAACCTGGATGCCAAGAGCCTGAGTGCATTGGCAGAGAGCTGCAGAGCCACCAAGGACATCCAGAGCTGGCTACAGCAGCCCAAAGTGAGAGCAGATCCTGGGAAAGACACTTGGATCACTCCAGGGCTGGACAGCAGGAGAGGATGAGCGAAGTGCTGCTCAGTATTTGGAGCCTTCACACAGCTGAAAGGGCTCAGTGCAAGGAGAAACCAGGCCCTAAATGCACAAACCAACGAGGCCTCTGGCACGTTATGGAAATTCAAATGACTGCAGCAGGTAGTTTGAAATAAGGTTGATGGCTTTTCTGCCACGTTTCTGTCCATCCTCTGAGTTGCCCCAGCCAGTGCTCACTGAATGAAACTCCTCTGACTTTTCCTCATCTTGGAGGAGCTTTTTATCACTTTCTTCTTTACTCCCCGAGGCTCCTGCGTTTCCAAAAATGCTTTGAGATTTTATGGCACAGTGGCTGACGCCGTCAGCTGAGCCAAATCAAGATGGATCAGTCACACACTGCCTGTTGCTGGGGTTGGTTTCACCACATAAAATCTCAGGATCGTTTGGGTGAGAAGGGAACTCATCCCACCCCACTCCTGCCATGGCCAGGGACACCTCCCACTATCCCAGGCTGCTCCAAGCCCTGTCCAGCCTGGCCTCGGGCACTGCCAGGGATCCAGGGATTGTGCCAGGGCCTGCCCACCCTCACGGGCAGGAATTTGTCCCCAGTACCCATCTCACCCTGGCCTCTGGCAGTTCAAAGCCATTCCCCCTTGTCCTGTCTCATGGATGTGACTCCCACATTTTACAGTGGCGTTTTCTGGCACAGAGAGCCGGTGACAATGCACCAAGGTGAGGAATTGCCTGGCCTGGACTTCCCAAGCAAACCCTGACACAATCCCCGCTCAGTGTGACAGAAATCAAACCTGCAGTGACCAGACCACTTGAGGTAGTTCAAGACTTTTTATTCAGGGATTTTCTAAAACTGAACATCAACACAGACCATAAACTGGTTCCAAAAAGTCTTTCCCTCGTTTATCTTCCTGGCTCCACAATCCAATTTCCTGTCCCCAGGGGGTCCATAACAATGCTAATAAAAGATCAGATTCTGCTCCCATTGACTTGTTAGGAATCAAAATCCCCACTGACTTCAGTGGGAAAAGATTCAAGCACAAAGACAGACAAAAATCAACCAGAAGGTAAAACAAGTTATTCAATTTTGTTTTGGGCCTTGGTTTATGAATTATTGACAAAATCATAGAATTAATGGAATCATTAAGGTTGGGAAAGACCTCCAAGGTCATCAAGTCCAGCCTCTGACGAACACCACGACGCTCACTAAACCATAATGAGCATTTATGTTATGTAAATATGAAGCTCCTCCAAGAATAAAACCAAAGAAATGAATTAAATGAATGACTAATGGATAAAATGAATCTGGTTTGTAATTCAGGGTTGGTCATTCCTTTTGAACTGCCATATTTGTGCGAAATGTTGCTGCCTTAAAGAGGATGCAGCAAATATTGCCTTAGCTCATTTACTTGTTAACTGCCTAGGAAATTTATAAAGATTACACTGATTCTGACAGTTCTGACCTACAATGAGTAAATTAGCCCAGTGTAAATACAGCTGGGAAGAAGATTATTTGTTTGATAACTTTCTATTTGCCAAGTATGGCTTTGCCAGGTGAAAGACTACTATTTTGATTTTTTCCTGTTCTTAATCACTTTGTATTTCCCCCTGCTGAAAGGTAGGAAGGTGACACAGATTTTTTACTGGTCTAGTTCACTGCTTTATTTTGACTGTTTTATTTTGTTCCTGACACAACCGTATGTGATCCAGGCTCTTAAAAAAACCAAAAACATTCTTCAGAAATTTTTGTGATGGGGATTTGCCAAGCACCTCATTGCTACGTAATACTTTGATTATGATACATGTAAGAGCTCTGGTTCACATAATATGTGTTTTTGTATTTTGAAACATAGCTTTTATTCTTTTTCTTTGACGACTTTATGTGCTGGATGAGTCAGGTATGAGAAAAGACCTGTTCTTGTTCACAAAGAGCTTTGCCCTGTGGTGGATGACACAGCCTGCATTTTCCAAATGCATCATTTCCTGCCCATTATTCCATGATCCTTTTGCGATAATCTGGGTCCCAGCACCAGAGCAGCAAGGGGTTTGAGGTGGGTGCATTCCCACAACCACACAGTCTGTTTATGTCAATTATTTTCACCATGGTGTGCTCATCTTGCTCTTAGAATCTTCTTCTTGCCTCTGTCAGAGACAACGAGCCCTTCACCTGGTCATTGTCCTGTGCTGAGAGGACATTAAAGGGGTTCCCTCTAAGAAGGAATAAGTTGATTATTCTTGTTTCTGCTCAGTGTTAGCAATTTCACCCATTTCCCTCAGCAAAACTGATCACAGGAACTGCACTTTTACCTGGGAGGAGAAAGTACATGAAGTGTGTCAAGAGAAATAAACAGGCACAGAACAAGGCACTGAAGCGAGGTGTGGGTTTATTTTACATGTCAAAAATCTTTTCCATCCCTTCCCTCATCACTGGGGAGCAACCTGGGCCGGTGGAAGGTGGCAGGGGAGGAGTGGGATGAGCTTTTAAGTTCCCTTCCCACCCAAACCATCCAGGAATTCCGTGATTGGAGTTATCAGTGCACGTTCAACATCCCCGTTCTTGCTCTGCCTGGATCCAAACACTCCCTGCCCCAGTCGCTCCTGCCAAACCTTCCTCTCATCATTTTCTCAGGCACAGGCTGTAAAGTGGAGAGTGCAAAGGGTCACTGCTCAGCCTCACATTCCAGGACACTCTATCTATGCCAAAAGTGTGAGTTTCTGGTTTTGGCAAAGCATCCAGAATCCAAAGCATCAGAGGGAGTTTGATCCATGAGCTCTCCCTGGGTGCACGTTCCCGGTTCTGGGAAGGGCTGTACTCGAGACCATTTCTTTTCTTTGTGTGTTCTGAGGGAGAAAAGTGTGTGGCCCTTTCCTTCTCACTCCTTCCCTCCTCTTTGAAAGCAAAGAAATTAGAAAACTATTTAATGACCTGCAGAATTTCTCCCCTTTGTTCAGTATTTCAAATTTTTAAAAGAATTCAAGCAATTTGAATTCGGTCTTCAGCACTTGCTTGTGCCATCAATTGAAAGCAAAAGAAAATACCTTCTGTGAAAATAACACATCTCCAGTGCCACAGGAAAACTGATGTGAGGTTTAAAGTTCAGATTTAAAGTTCATCTCTCTCCCTTTGAATTTGCAAAAGCTCATTTCCAAGTGACATGTATTCAAACTCTGGCACTGTGCACAGAAATGAAGTACACACCTAATCAGCAAAACTCCCCTCTGGTTTTCATTTTAAGCAGGCAAAAAATGATCTTGTAAGGCTTAGACGTTGATTATTGCTTTGAACCTAATACTAATGCAAAGGAACCCCAGAGAAAAGTTAAAAGATGCAAAATTCAATTACAATAGGCTTCTTTAAAAAGATGGTTCAGTTAGAAATCTGCTAGACACATGTTATTTTTAAAAGATAGAATAAAAAGCCAATTTTTCGTGTTAGACATTGTAAAATTGTCAATGTATTCATCATCTGATGAAATTTGTAGCAAAAACAGGCAAATAACAAAGAAAAACCTATTCCTATTGCCACAATTATGTCAGTAATCTGTGGAGTCCCACTTTTCAACAACATTTAATATTTTCATGCTACAAATCACATCTGGCTACAAATGTCATCTTCTGTCTCCTCCCACTCCATCCTCATCTGTATTCTCTTCCTTCCAGTTCACAATAAAACTGCTTTTTTGTAACCACAATGATTCTTCCTGACAACTGATTCACCACACAAAAGCATTAACAAATAACACTGTAATAAATACAAGGTGCACAGCAAATATCCAGACAAGGAAAATATGTGGTTACATATGAGGTTAAGTCTTATAATGACAGCTGATTTCCAATAGATCAGGTTATTTGTCCTAATTAATATTGGCATAACCCCCGTGGAAATTCAGATTTGGAATGGGAGTTTTCTGAATGGTTTTTGTGGAAGGTGTGAAGCCTGTGGCACCTGTCCTGCTGCAGAAGAGTGATGGATTTTCAAGCGAAATACAAACCAGAATCATGATTATGTGGGAAAAAGATCATGGGATTTATTACAGAATCGTTAAGGTTTGAAAAGACCTCCAAGATCATCAAGTCCAACCTTTGTTTGAACACCACCACACCCATTAAACCATTTTGCAGACCCTGCTGTGAGCAGTACCCACAGCAAAGGCCAGACCCACATCCCAGAGCTGGGGGGTCCCACGGGCTGAAGGAGCAGTTTAGAGGCTCTGCATCAGTGTTCCCAAATTCCTTGTAAACCCAAACACTTCCCTTTGCCGGGCTGGACAGAAAGGCTGAAAGGTTGAGGTGGGATATTGGGAAGGAATTCTGCCCTGTGAGGGTGGGGAGGAGCTGGAATGGATTTCCCAGAGGAGCTGTGGCTGCTCCTGGATCCCTGGAAATGTCGAAGGCCAGGCTGGACAGGGCTTGGAGCAGCCTGGGACAGTGGAAAGTGTCGGGGTTGGAGCTGGATGAGCTTTAAGTCCCTTCCAACCAAACCATTCCAGGATTCCACATTAAATCTTTTTAAAGCTGGGCCTCACCTGAGCTCCTCCCACCTGCTCTGCACACTCAGGCAGAGGAGGAAATGTCCACTCCAGGTGCAGGATTTGGAAGTTCCAGTCCATGCTGGAACTTCAGCCTTGATATCACTGGTGACTGCCGAGGGCCGGCTCAGCCCCTGTGCTGTTGCCCTGGCTCACAGCAGGGCTGTGGCTCATTAAGTGTGACATCAAATTCAGCTGTTAATTGTGCTTGGAATTTCTGATGTTACAATGGGATGGAATAGCTTCACATGACAAATATCAAATATTCATCAAAGCAAGCAGTCGATAAAATTGTGCAACCATGTGCGTGCAGGGAAAAAGATGATTCATTTACAGATGTGCTGCTGATAAATTTTTCATCGCTGCACACAACCTGGGGCGCATCAGCAACAGACAAATGTTTAAACACCACCGTTATTTTCCACTAGACAAACACTTGCAAAAAGTCTGACATTTCAGCTCCTCTTTGAAACAATTTCTGCTGGATGTAAGAAACAAAACCCATAGAAATATCCTTTTGGGATTAATTCTCTAAACATAATAACTAAAAAGCCTACTGGCTTTACTCTAAAATACTGCCATTTTTGCTGCTAGTACTAATAGCTGCAAGAAGTTGGTATTATTTATCTTTCTGAAACCTTCTAAAAAGTTGTTTTAACTTCTGGAGGCTGCAAATTTTCTGTCCCAGAGACAAACATCACTGCAGCATCATTCAGAGGGAAGAAATGTGAGAGGGGGTGTCTTGTTCCAGTCTGTTAATCTGTACATTACTGTAACCTGCTGCAAGCCTAGGACATGGAAATAAAAGGGAGCACTGGTGAAAATCTACAAGTTATTGCAAAGACCAAGTTTACAGGAAGCAATTAACTGCCTGACTGGGAATATCCCTGCTTTTTATTTGATGTCAAACTCGCGGGTGGTATTTTGAAGCATTTGATTGAGCTCAGTCAATTAGCCTTGATTATGGTTTGGCTTTTCCCTCGGAATAGGCTGATCCATAGGGAATGCCACTCATACCAGCACTGAGGCAGAGCAGGATGACTCAGCTGATTAATCAGCTTTCTTTTCTCTTATTAAGAAGCAAGTCTTTGGCTTCCCCAGCTGCTGAAGTGATCACTATCGAGCTCGTGTTGTAACTCCCACAGCTCTGGTCACCCCTGACTCACATTCTGAGAGAAGGAAATTCACCTGATCTGTCAGAGAATCGTGGAATTACAGAATCCCAGACTGGTCTGTGCTGGAAGGGACTTTAAAGCTCATCTCATTCCACCCCTGCCATGGGCAGGGACACTTTTCACTGGACCAGGCTGCTCCAAGCCCTCCCACATCTCTGTGGGACACACACAGCAGTGCTACACCCAGGGGTTTCTGTTCACCATAAAGTCGTTGGCATTTGCAGGAGAAATGTTCCCATTCCTGTTGCTTTCTGATCAAGATTTGTCCCTAATTTGGATTCCACCATAATGCTCATGTTTATGGGTTCTGACAATTCCTTCCAGACAAGCAGGAACTGAATCCTCACCTGTATTTTGCCGAATAAATCTAATCAGTTCCTTAGAACACAGCATAGAATCTGCAGATGAGCTGCTTTTTCCAATCCAAAAATTAGATTAATTTATTAACTCAGTTAATGGAAGAAAAAAAATGGCTACTTGTAAAAATTTTAAGTAAACACAGAGCTTCTTTCTCTTTCTTTAATAGGTAAATGGCACAAAACACAGCCAGGGTACAGGCACAGTGTGCAATCATGATCATGAAATGCCTACAATGTAAATGGACTTAATGACAAAATTAAACAAATCTCAATTAGAAGCACAATGATTCCAGACAGGCAAAACCCATCACTCTCGCAGCTTCCCACTAAGTAGATCTCCAAGCATGGAAAGGTTGCCAGCTATGGGGAACAGTTTAGAAAGTTAATGACAGTGCAAATGGGATTCACTGGAGACTGTAATCCTGACTCTGTAAGCATTGCCAGAGGCCTGACATGAAGGAACAAGTACTATTTCAAGCAGGCTGCAAAGCCAAGGCAAAGATTAACATCTGTCAGAATCAGCTACAGATGAGATTCTTATTGATCCTTGAATGTCACAAGAATTTAGAAGGGCTCAAAAGAACTTTAAAGAGAATAATCAAGTATCTGTGGATTTGGCTTGTAAATCTGAAGTACCTTTCCCGCATTTCAGCTATTTTTTTTCAAACAGCTGTGTGTGATGTAGCTCAGTGCTACGAGGCAGAAGAGCTTTTTTCTTGCAACTTAGTCACTGTCAAGCTTAGTCTTGCAGGAAAAGCAGTGGCAGGGAGCAGTTCTGGTGCTGTTTCCAGCCTCCAATACACAGATTTTCGTGTTTGGACTATGTTGCTGTGGATTTTGTTTCTGCCTCATCCGTATCTATCCCTACTAACAAGATTAAGGCTTTGCTCACATTCTTCTAATTAAAATGCCGTAATTCTGAGAAGAGATTCCACATCTTCTTTTAGCAGGGTAATCAGTACATCTGTGAGTTCAAGTTACTATTTTTTAACATCAAAGCTTGCACAAAGATAGCTCTCTTCCATGCAGGTCATGACTTTTTTCCACACTGCTTGGAACACCAGGCTCCATCTTGTAGTGTGATCAACATCATCTCCCACAAGGAAAGGTGGGAGAGCTGGGAATGCTCAGCCTGGAAAAGAGAAGGTTCCAGGGAGACCTGAGAGCCCTTTCCAGTGCCTAAAGGAGCTCTGAGAGAGACTTTGGACAGCCTGGACAAGGGGAATGGCTTCCCACTGCCAGAGGGCAGGGTTAGATGGGATTTTGGGCAGGAATTGTTCCCTGGGAGGGTGGGCAGGCCCTGGCACAGGGTGCCCAGAGAAGCTGTGGCTGTCCCTGGATCCCTGGCAGTGCCCAAGGCCAGGCTGGATGGGGCTTGGAGCAACCTGGGACAGTTGAAGGTGTCCCTGCCAACCAAAGGCTCCCAGCATCTTGTCCTGTCAGGAGCACACCTGCATTTTTCTGCAGCATTTTTTCATTATTAAACTGGAAGAAGCATGATCTGAGTGGAGTGCCCAGAGAAGGGAACAGAGCTGGGGAAGGGTCTGGAGCCCCAGGAGAGGCTGAGGGAGCTGGGAAGGAGCTCAGCCTGGAGCAAAGGAGGCTCAGGGGGAACCTTGTGGCTCTGTACAAGTCCCTGCCAGGAGGGGACAGTGGGGGGGTCGGGCTGTGCTCCAGGGAACAGGGACAGGAGCAGAGGGAACGGCCTCAGGCTGGGCCAGGGGAACACTGGATATTGGTGAAAATTTCTTCACTGAAGGCATTGCCACAGGCTGCCCAGGGCACTGGGGGAGTGGAACACCTGGAAATGTTCAAAACACACGAAGCTGTGGTGCTTGGAGACATGGATCAGTGGTGGACATGACAGTGCTGTGTTAATGATGTTAAAGGTCTTTCCAACCTCAATGATCCTGTGAACTTCCAGCTGTGTTTCACTTACCAGGTGCGGCCTTGAAATTTGATTTACCAAGTTTTTAGCTCTGTAGCTTCTCCTTGCAATATCAAGGTACCACTCCACAGCTTTCAGGAGCCCCTCCTGCCCTCACTCCTTCCCCCTGTTTTCTCTAAGGTTGTGACACAGCACTAAGAGATGGTTTTGTTTAATCAGCTTCTGCAAGGTTGTTTTGGTGAATGTAGGTTGAGGAAACTCATTACTGCAGTTTAGTCCTCCCAGTCCAAGAGTTTCCACATTCAATCCACTGATTGGAAATGGGAAAAAAAGGTTCATATCTAATATAATAAAAGGTAACAAGGAAAATAATATGCTGTAAACACAGGAACAGTAATCTTCTAATCCTGGCTGACTTTTATAAGAATTCCCTAACTTCCAAATCCACATACCAGGGAAAGCAATGAACCCCATAGAAAGCTGAAGTGTGAGTAGTCCAAAGATGTCCAATGCCATCAGTGATAGCACTGTGTTGCAATTCAGGGATTCAGAGCTGTTCAGACTCAGAGCAGGGCCAAAGAGAGTTCTAGAAAATGTGGTATAAACACTCAAGGGCACAGTTTAAAGGAAAAAGAGGCATCTTTCCCATTATAATTTTCACTGTAGCAAAAAATGCTTTCAACCATCAGATGATGCCAGAAAATGTTAAGACCCTTCAAACACTCCTCACACAAGTGAGTTGCCAAACACAGATTTATAAGAGCTGCTAAGACTGCCAGCTCAGTCCAACTCCCTGTTTCCTGTTCTTAAGCAAAGGTTGCTGAACTTCATTTAAACTCCTTCGCTTGAAGGATTCCCACAGTGCAGGACAGGATCTGATCTTCCCTTTACAACACTCTTCTGATGAGCTGTCCTGCAAAAAGGGACTGGGAACTGGGAACTGGGAACTGGGAACTGGGACTGAGAACTGGGAACTGGGACTGGGACTGAAGACTGGGACTGGGACTGGGAACTGGGACTGGGAACAGGGAACTGGGACTGAGAACTGGGAACTGGGACTGGGACTGAAGACTGGGACTGGGACTGGGAACTGGGACTGGGAACAGGGAACTGGGACTGAGAACTGGGAACTGGGACTGGGACTGAAGACTGGGACTGGGACTGGGAACTGGGACTGGGAACAGGGAACTGGGACTGAGAACTGGGAACTGGGACTGGGACTGAAGACTGGGACTGGGACTGGGAACTGGGACTGGGAACAGGGAACTGGGACTGAGAACTGGGAACTGGGACTGGGACTGAAGACTGGGACTGGGACTGGGAACTGGGACTGGGAACAGGGAACTGGGACTGAGAACTGGGAACTGGGACTGGGACTGAAGACTGGGACTGGGACTGGGAACTGGGACTGGGAACAGGGAACTGGGACTGAGAACTGGGAACTGGGACTGGGACTGAAGACTGGGANTGGGAACTGGGAACTGGGAACTGGGACTGGGACTGGGACTGGGACTGGGACTGGGGACTGGGAGTCTCCTGTGGCCAGAAGAGCTGTTCAAAGTCACAAGCATTTATTGCAGACACAGCTGCAGGCTCCCAGCATGGGAGGACATCCTGCACGCTGCACCACGATCCCTTCTCTGCGTGTTACACCAACCACCCTTCAGGCTTTGTGTGAGGTGAGGACATTCCAGAGCTCTCAGGTTCCAGAGGTTCAAGATCCAGACGAACAAACCCCTCCCCACACTGAAATGTCACCTTAAATTTCATTTCACCTTAAATGGCTGAGCGAGGAATAAAAACCTCCTATCTTAAAACAACCCCAGCAGCTGCCTCCCCTCAGACTCTGACATAACACAAAGATGGAAAACTCCCCACTGCTCGCTGGGTCCGCGCCCAGCAGCCCACAATGTACAGCTGAGATATGGCCCCAGTTCAAACTGTCTCTGCTCTCTGGGAGCATCAGCAGATTTGTTGTGCAGCAGCTGCCTGACACGCTCGGGATGCTGAGAGTGCTGAAGTTTGGGCTGAGTTCCTCTGGCCTCACAGGTCTGGTGTCGGGGGCGCAGCTGAAGCAGAGCTGAGATTCTCAGAGCACAGGAATGAAGTACCCCTCAATCAATCTCTGTGCCCACTCAGTGCAGACAAACACAACTTGCATTAGTTTCTCTGAATCTGTATTTTGTTGGTAATGTAGAGAATCCCTCACATTTTGTTACCACCCCTCTTTGGGGCTGACAGCAGTTGTCTGGCACGGTTTGGAGCAACCTGGATGAGTTAATGCAGCAATTAATGCAGCAATCACACGGCCAGGAGTAAATACCTTCCACAGCAGATGAAAGCCAAGATGCTGAAGGGGTCCCACATGTGCTGCAGAGAAGATTGTGTGGGGCAGCAGCTCTGAGGCAGCTGGGCTCAATGTGTGACAGGAGAAGGCAGGAGCCTTGCAGATAAAGGAGTCAGAAAGCACGTGGAGCAGCACTTGGAGCTGCAGAGGAAACAAAACAGAGGATGTCAACACATAGGCATGACCAGGGGCAGCAGTGAGAGAGCCAGAGAGTACATTTTTAGGGATGGCTCTCTCACTCTCCTGCTGCTTTTTAATCCGTCCACTCCATAAAGAAAGGTGCAGAAAAGGGTTTTGGTGAAGAGAGAAGAGCTGGTACTCACATGGATTACAAACACTGGCAAAACAGCTCTTGTTTTTCTACCGCTTGGGGCATGCACACTCTAAAATACAATGAACAAATAAGGACAATAAGGCAAATAAAAGCATGTGAAGAAATAGGATCAGTTTCCCAAACATCCTGAACACTTGTGCTTTGCAGTGGTTTCCTCTGCTGCCAAGTAATCAAGATGATCTCCCAGGCTGAACTCAGAAAAACATACGGGGGAAATGGAGGTATGGAGCATTTTGCACGGAGTTAACACACTTGCACAGAAAGCAGGCTTTAATCCTCAGTCAGTGCTGAATACAGACACACAAAGTATGAAAGCCCAGGGGTAAAAATTCCAGCAGCACCACAGTTTACAAACCAGCTCTGTCTGCTCATGGAAAATGATGCAGCACTGCTGTCTGGAGTGCTGGAACTGCAAGGTGAAACCCCATTTGCTTGTTGCCTTTTTCTGATTGTGTTCAGATGAGCCACAGCATTAGAAGGAATATCTGAAAGGTGTAAGCAATTGTAAAAACCTCATGTTTTTCTTGGTAAACTACCCTAGATGTCAGGAGACTCCTATTTCTCCTGCAAGAACTACTTGTGCTCGCAGAGAACATTACAAGATGACACTGCAATCTGATAACTCAGTGTTTCTGTGGTTTACTTTGTTTTATTTGGTGGCGTTTCCAGATTTTTTGTGGAAATCTCTACCCTGTTTCTTAGGAGGTTTTACCCTCTCATTTCAAAACTACACCACATCTAAAAGGTTCCTGCTGTGCAGGGAAAGAAAACCCTTTTTTCCACCTCTTTGGTAACTAAATTTTTCAGCCACCAGCAAGTACCAAAAAAACCTTCAAAGCTGAAAGTTTTTCTTGCACTCAACTAAAGCATTTGCTTAGTTTAGATTTAACACAAAGATTGTTACTTAATATATTTATTATTATTATATATTACTATATCACAATTTATTTAGATCTGCTTAGTTTAAAACCCACTGTTTTTCACATCTCTGTAGTGGAGGGCTTAGGAATTCTAAAGAAATTGTTTTGAACCCAATTTTAAATGGGAAAGGCAGGTGGAGTACAAGGGTTTGAGCATTACCACATCTTCACAATCTGCAGAAAAACCTCAGGCTTTGCAATGAGCAGACAGATAAATATCTGCCCAAATCCTGAAGGGCACCTCACGTACAGCAGGACACAAAACTTATGTCCAGTTGTCCAGAAAATATGGAAATATACTCCTCAAATGTAGAGGATGTGTCAAAGAATACAAAAATCAAACAGCTAATGAGCAACAGCCCAAGAGTGAGGTTTTTTTGTACACACAGTTCACCTTGGGGTATGCTGGTTTAAAGAAAAATATTAACATTTTTCTACAGTTCTAAGTGTTATGCCTGTGCCTTGTGAGTTACAGTAAAAAAGGCACAGAATGACTGTGACTGCTCTGGAGTCAATACCCATTTCCAGCTGCAATAAAAATAAGGAATTCGATTTCTAAAGGTGTCATTTTAGGGGTTTTTGTCATGATTTTCCTATTGTAATGTGAAGCAAATTATAAGAGAGGGAATTCAATCCCTAAGAAGGCAACTGAATTCTGTAGCTCTCATGAAAGTAAGATAGATTTTAAAATGGGAAAGAATATCCTAGAAATTAAAGAAAAACAAAAGGAGGTGGGCAATGGAGAAGAGGAACATTGCTACTGCTTGGCAAGAATCCTGTGTTATTCTTTGGGTTCTTCACATGCTACAGAAGTAAATTCTACTGACCATAAGAGAGTGGGGAGGATCATTTTATTAAGTGTTTGTAAAACCACTCGACATTTCTGGATGGAAAAATCCTACACAAGCAAAGCAATATTCCATTCCAGTATTGACTGTTTCTTCCCTATCTCAGCACTCTGAGTGAACACAAGAGCACCTCCATGGCATAAGACTTAATTTTGAAGATTTTTGTCTATATCCTTAAGGGTTTTTTTAATGGAAAAAAAAAATCCAACACATCAGTTTGCATTTCTCCAGCTACAGAACTTTTTATCAGGTGCAGCCAGGTGCTCAGATCAGCAGAACAGAGGTTTTAAAGTTCTCTCAACTCTATCTTTTGCTGCATCCTTCTGTACTCTGACTTGCCAAGCACAGACACCCTTCAGCTTCCCTCTGGAACTTCTCAGAATTCCTGCCCCGTTAAAATATCGTTGAGTCATTTAAAATAGTTATGAACACACTGGAAGATTTGTAGAAGATAAAATTCCTTTTGGATGTAAATAATTAATAGAACAGGAAAGTCTGAAAAGTCGTGGCCATAATTTATGGCTGCTCCTTGTCCTTACATAATGTTCTTTTCCAAATTCGTGATCCAGAGAAACACTGAAGATGATGGAGTCTACCTCTGGGAATCTGATCACGACATCCAGCTCATTTTTGTTTTCTACTTCATTTTTGGAGTCACTACATCAATGCCTTACACTACAACACATGCAACTGCTAAAAATCGCCTGTGTTCAAGTTTATTTGTGCAGTTGTAGAAAAGTGAAAAAGGAGAATATAAATGAAAATTATGAGCCTGAATAAAAACAAAATGCTAGCATTGCTGCTGAGATTCAGCTGGTTCTTATTAATCAGGATTTGGAAAAGAATCAGGATTCATATTCCCTTCTGAATAGCTGGAATAAGATCACTAGTTGGAAAGGTTTACTGGCCCTAAAGATATTGTATTTTTCTGCCTTAACTACTCTTGGCTGTAAGAGGGGATGTAACATCACAGTCTGACTGCCCTCATACTTTCTGCTCCCAGCTGAATTCCAGTTTGATTTTGGTAGTGTTGTGAAGTCTGAAATTCCAGTTCTTTCATTCCTGGTAATTTTGTGTTGGAAACCTCGGGGCCAAATATAGCAAGCCAACTATTCCCAAATTTAAATGCATTTGGGAAAGGTGTAGAGGAGAGAAGGGCATGCTCCAGCCTCAGGAAGGTCTGTGGACTCCCTGTTTTAAGCAGCAATGGGGAACTAGTCCTGCTGTGTTTGGACAGGAATTGTAGGGAGCAGCAATCCCATGCTGGCTGCCAGCTGGGCAGGATGGAGGCATCCAGCTTTATATGGAAGGATTTATCCCATTTATCCTGCAGTAGTTTTCCTGTCAGTTAGTGCCTGAGATCTTTAGTCACTCCTTGGTGCCTATGAATTAGGATATATGAAACCCTGGAGTCCTATAAAATATATATATCCAGCTCCAAGGCGATATGGAAAGTTCCAAAGCAATCATCACACGTCAATCATTGATTTTAGGCTTTGCTTTCTGGATAATAATATAGGGATGATATACAACCCTGGTATGCTCCAATAACTTACTCCTAGCCAGGATTTTTATTTCTAGCTCATTTAATTTACCAGCTTTATACCCCTGAGGTCATTGACTTCAGGAGAATCAGATTCACATGCTCCTCCAAAGGCTGTTTTCTGTCATTTATTTGCAGATTTGTCACTAGTTTTGTAAGTGATGTGTTTTCCTTCACTTTATTTAAAGAGATTTTTATCTTGACAGAGACAATTTCTTTATCTTTTATTTAACAGCTGTCAGTTTGGTTTTGTTATCTGCAGCAGGATAAAGCTTTCTGCTCTGTCAGGGCGGCTCTGTGCATGTTTAATTCTCACTAACAGCCAATCTGTCACAGCAAGGGCTGCATCCTGTCACAAGCCTTTACTGGTACGGCCACCCTGACCTAAGATCAGGGTTTTTTCCCAAAGGAATCACATTTTAGATGACTGTTGATGCCTCTGAATTCCCATGAGCACGTTCTACAAGCGAGAGCATCATGATGCCAAACACTATAAAACAAATGCGAGAAGCAAAATAAATGATGGTATTCTTAGAAGTTTTGATTTTGTTTTACCACTCAGAAGCTTTAAAGTGAGCCTTCTAAAGGTGAGCTGTGCCTGTCCCGTGTCAGCAGACCTGTCCCCTCCAGCTGTGGCTCCAGGCTGGGTCTCTCCCAGCAGGTGGCCTCACTCAGCACCAAATGCTCTGAGAGAACGGGGTGTCAGTGATGGGGATGGGAAATGCACTTCTTGTCCTCTGCTTGGACTTCCCTGCAGAGACCCCAGCAAGTGAAATATTGATGTACTGGCTCAGGAGGAAAGAAGAGATAAAATTAGGCCCTTGCAAATAACCCACTACCATTACTTATACCCCAATAAATATAGAATAAACCTTGAGAAGTGTTTTCCGAAGCCTCACTGGTTTTGGATGTGGTGCGTCCCCACCCTACAGAATTACAGCGTGGTTTGGGTTGGAAGGGACCTCAAGGATCATCTGCCTGCACCCCCTGCCACGAGCAGGCAATATTCCACTATCCCAGCTTTCCCCAAGCCTGTCCAGCCTGGCCGTGAGCACCTCCAGGGATGGGTCAAGACTCATGGTGCAGTTCCCCCTGAAGCACCCCAAATTCCCAGAGGCTCAGTGGGCTGTGAACGCCCCGTCATTATCTTTACCTGGGCTAAGGCTGAGTCAGAGCTCTGGAGGCAAAGCTGGGTGCACATCCTGATGACGACGAGGATCACGGTGACACGACGCTCCCTGCTCCAGGGCAGCATTTTTCTCAGTCTACTGCTCTCTCTAGAAATCCTCAAAGGAACATTTCAGTGCTGGAGGCATTTGGAAAAAAAAATTTTAAAAAAGGAAGTGTATGAGACACAGGTAGCTTCCAGCTGGCTCGCCAGCACCCCTAAAGCTCTTATTTACAGGCTGAGTCACTGCAGATATAATGGAGGAATGAAATGTTGGGTCCATTAGAGATTCCCATTTTCTTGCTCATCAGCTAAGATCAAGGGAAAGCTGTGCCTCTGACACTGCTCTTAGTCATAATGGCTTCAGGATTCCCTTCAAGGCCTCCCAGGGCTCAGAAATCTTTCCCCTGAGTTGTTACTGCTAAATTTTAATCCATATAACTCGCATACTTGTGAAAATGTTTCCGTGAGAGATGTGCCAGAGGCACCTTCTCTTTACCAGCAACTTCAGCAGCAACTGCCTCCCTCATTTCTCTCTCACTACCAGAAGCAATGAGACAAAACTAATTCACTACTTGTTGCTTATTTTGGTGACCTCCACGATCCCATTTGCTGCACTGACAGCCAAGCAGTTCTGTTTATTTTTTGCACATCCCTAAAATATGCCAACAACTTCAAGAATGACAGAAAACAGCATTCCAAATTGTATCATGCCTCAGATTACAACATTCTATGCTTATGTTTATTGACTATGTTTATTTTTATTTAGAAAATAATTTACTTGCTGTGTTTGTCAGAGCCAAATGAGCATTAATTTCTCTTTTCTCTGCGTAGGAGCTGCTTTAATGGCATCTGGTCAATGTGCATGAGAATGCTGCACTGAATGTTGTTCTTATTGGAATCAATTAATTTGGTAAATTTACTCCATTTTCATTCCTAATAACTTTCCAGGCAACACTCGCTGTTTGTCCATTTTTCCTTGGATTCTGTGGGTAACTTTAACAAAAGGGGAATTCCCTAAACTTGTTTTGTTTGGCACTTGTTGCACTTACAGGTCCTGCAAAAGCAAAGAGCTTTTCAAGACGCAGAGCCATTTCCTTTTTGGTGTGATCCATTTCCCCACCCTCCAGATTTATGGAATCCCAGAATGGTTTGGGTTGGAAAGGACCTTAAATCTCATTCAGTGCCATCCCTGCCATGGCAGGGACACCTTCCACTGTCCCAGGCTGCTCCAAGCCCTGTCCAGCCTGACCTTGGGCACTGCCAGGGATCCAGGGGCAGCCACAGCTGCTCTGGCACCCTGTGCCCAAACAGGTCTGGGACTCTTTACTCTACGTGTGCTGAGGCTAAGAAATAAGATTTAAGTGAGATTTTTTTACCCACCAGGTCTGCCATCCCGTATGCACATAAATCCTGAAGAAAGACTCACTTCAGCAGGGTATTTTGTGAATGTAGAACAGAGGAATAGTCTATGGATGCTGAATAACACCGCATCATTTACTGGATTCTGCCACAGCCAGGAATCCGGGAAAAAGACAGTAAAAGAACTTTTGAAAAAAGAGTCCTGCTGAAAATAAATGCTTTTGTGGTTAAAAACCAGCCAGTTGGAACCGAAACAGTGTTTTCTTAGGGTGGCAGAACAGTTGGAAAAGTTGTTGGATTATTTTTGGCAGTGGCCAGCACATTATAGCTCTGTCATTACTGGTACTCAACTCTCCAGAGTTCACTGAAAGGGTTATTACTTCACTAGTACATTCCTGCAAAAATACAGCATACTGCATCTGTAGCATGAAGGCCTGGGTTCTGGAACTCTGCGTGACCTTTCTGACACGCTGATATAAGTGCGAGCAGCTCCCAAATACTGCAACACCCAGGGGGAACCTGAGCCACGGCCCCAGACAAAAGCAGGGTGGCCAAACCGCTGCACAAGTGTTGCTCAACGAGCACGTAACAGGGTGACTCCTGTGCCCTGCACTGATGGAAACAGGCTGGGAAGGATTCAGCTGGAGGTTTAAACATCAAGTAACTTGTACTTGGGTGTTGGTAAGAGCCAAAGCCAGCGGCTGCCTTTGCTGGCAGCCAGTGCTCCCGCGGACAGACGCTGTGCAGGTGCAAAGTCTGTCCAGTTCCTGCTCTGGCATTAGCAGCTTGTTCTCCTCAGCAAATGCACTTCAGCCTGAATGCAGCAGGATTTCTGCAATAAGGAGTACCTTATCCAAACTCTATTTACCTTATACAACCCCTACTTCCCGTATGAAATGGAGCAGACAAGCTATTGAATAACAAGATTAATAAAATACTACCTCCATCCCTTTCAGTGCCATGAATTTACAATCAGAAAATGTGTTTTGCTGAGAAGGTGTCAATGTGCCGGATTGAATTGGTGATGAAAATATTGGTTTTCCTTTAGCTGGGGTTTTTATGACCATTCACAATGTAGTGATTAAGACTGGAGTCATTGCTGCCTTTACGGCAACAACACAACAAACACATAAATATGTGCTTTGATGTGCCTGCGAGTCTTGTATCTTCAATTCTTCTCAAATATCAGCCACAATTAGATAATTGTCTGCCAATAAATGGCAATCTGTGATCCTCCTCCTGAGTTTAATTGTAACCAGATTTGCTTCCCAGAACAGATGTTGGGGCTGTGAGCCCTGGTTTGTGCCTGGCTCCTGTGCAGTGCCATCAGCTATCGCTGCCCCACAGGGAAAACTCCTGGGTTTGCTGAGCCTGGAAGAGGCTGAGAGGAGTGAGAAACAGAGGATCAATAACCAGAGTCTAGTAAAGGTGCTGAGTAAAGGCAGCCCTAACAAATGTGCTGCTCTGCAAAGCCTGGAACCGCTTTGGACAAGCTTGATGCTGTGACAGGGAACAGGCACAGCTCAGAAAGCCGAGGGGGTTTGTCCCTGTGCTCCTGCTGCCAAGGGGGGAATGGCACTGAGAATCCTGATTTGCTGGCCAGTTACTGACACAAAGCCTTCTGCCCCCAGTGACCCACGGCACACGCAGCTGGCAGGAGCAGCAGGGCCCCATGGCAAGGTGCAGCCCAGCCCGGCTCAGCTCTGGATGAGATAAGGACCTCGCTGGGGGAGCAGTTCTTCGTGCAGTGCACTCAGAGGTAAGCCAGAGCACAACAGAGCCAACAGAGCTTCTCTGGGATGGCGGCAGCCAAGCAGCACGGGGGGAAGGTCAGGCTGTGACAGCGGCAGCTGCCTGCAGCAGTGTCCAGCCTGGAGGATTCATTCCCCCATGAACAGGAGAAGGTTGCTCATGCTGGGTCTGCCTGAGCACCGGGCATTTTTCACCCGTCTTCTACCAAATCTCAGTGCTCACTGCCCACAGCAGTCGCCCGTGGCCAGGCTCACACCAGAGGAGGGTTAATGACACTCGCCCAGCACAGCAGCGGGGTTAGTAGAGGTGCTGTAATTTTGGCATTGCAGTGCCTGTGATCACCTTTGTGGCCAGGGTTCCATCAGACACCCATGGAGCCCCAGCTCTGGACCTGGCAGCTGCACATCCCCTGCAGGTGCAGGTGGCTGCACGAGGCATCCACGGTGAAAATCTCCAGAAAGCACCGCCAGAGGCTCTAATAACTCATTATGTGACAAAGTTTGGAGAGAGAATCATAGAATCCCAAAATGGTTTGGGTTAAAGCTCATCCTGTTCCAACCCCCTGCCATGGGCAGGGACACTCCAAATTCCCCAAAACAGCCTCTAAAATACCTCTGTGTGCCAGCAAGAGTTCACAACCCTCACAACCCAAGGCACACCTATTCTTTAATGTTAACTTCTCTTGCCTGTGTTGTCATCAAGTCGAGTTCACTTTTTTAATTAGTCACTTTCTATTCTCCACTAACTCACTAACTGATAAAAATATTCCATTTTGAATCTTCAGAAAAGTTACCACATATCCCAAATATATTCTACCAGTGTTTGGGCTACACTCCACATAATGATTTAGCACAAGGAAAGGAAATACAAGGCAATTAAAGAAAAAAGGCAAGCAGGCAAGGTCCTTCTGCTTTTGTGTTAATAGCCATAAAGCAAAAAATCTCAGCACAGGCAACACAAGAAACCCGGAGAAGGGAGGCAAATGTAACTGCATTTTAAAGCAGCAAATCTGGTACAGCAAAAACCAGAACCAGCTCTTTGCTGACACTGCAGCATCTCTTTCCTATAGAAGGAAATAATAAAAAAAGGGGTTTATGCATAAACACAATGCACTGGCTGCTATTGGCATGGCTAAATTGTGCCTGGATTTTATTCTGCAAACCTTTTCCATTAACATTTCTGTCGGGAAAGCTGACTCTTGAGAGATGTAATGAAGCATCTGACTTCAATTTGGTTGTAGCACAAGGGGTTACTCTCTGGAGGGTGCACAGCCGAGCTCCGAGCTACACCCAGCTCTGTTTCCTTATACAGAGGATGACGAGTGCTCCAGCACGAGCAGCACGTGGGAAAGCAGCAACCCTCAGCCTTGCTTTAGGCAATTTAAAGTGGCTTTGGAACAGCAAGGATTTGCTCTGTGACAAACACTTGACTCTCCTCGTCATCATTTTGTCCCCAGTGCCTCCAGCCCAGCAGTTGCACAGACAAGTGCTCACACGGCTTCTGGCCTTTCTCTTCCTTCTCCCCTCCACTCAGGCTCTGCTTCTCCGCCCTCCTCAGCCACCACCTTCACTTGGCGTCTCCTGCTGCTTTCCTAAATGTTTGCTCAGCCCTGCACAAACCCTGCTGTTTATGTCATTTCAGCTCCTGTCCGAGATAAGACACATGAGGTCCTGTGGGACATCTCAGGGTTGTTCTGCATTTTCCACAGGATTATGCTCTGGCAGAGCACCCTGCTCGAGTCCTTTAGTGCTGCTTGGGATTCTAATCCGAGAGAGCTCCACAGAGAGGGGGAACTGCAACCATAATTGACCCACGCCCAGAAAAAACATAGAGACATTCTGGGAAATCACAGTGGAACTGCAGAGCCCGGTTCCTCTGGTACAAAACCCTGTTTGTCCAGTGGCTTTGGGGCTCCCTGCCTGCTGGCCAGCCACGGCAGAGTTCGGGGCCAGCTGAGACATGTCAGGAAAACAAGGCAAAGAGACGGGGAGGAGCCTCACCCGGGCTTTTCTGTTTATACCCTGTCTCTGCTTATTAAGTCTTTGCAGAAGAAATACAATGTCTGCCCTTCACTGCAATTCCAGAGCATTTTTGAATGTCTCTCATTCCCAACACGTGGCTGAATTAGTCAGCACATGGTAGTTGCCCAATGAGGTATTGCTGCTGCTGCTGCTCTTCCAGCATGAAATGGGTCTTAGCAAAGGTTTAGACATTTGGCTTGCACTTTTCCACGCCCAAACAGATGTGCCTATCCTCTGGATGGAAGGAGGACCAGCACTGGCACTGCATCTGCTCTGTAGGGACTTCTGGGGAGTTCTCACTTGTGGCATTCTGAAAAGAAACCAGGTGTTTCCCTGTCCAGAATTCCCAGTACTTTGGCCACAATGGCTTTAGCTGTGCTGTATCTGAGATACCAATGGCACCCACAGTGCTCCCATGTTTGCCCTCGAATGTGGAAAAATCCCACCTGCCCTTGTGACACGGATACCTGAGCTCTTCCAGGAAGGAACCTGGGCTTTATCTGCCCTAGCTCAGTGATGTGGTGTGTCCTGAAAGGGCAGGTGGCAGAGCTGGCAGCTGCTGGAGGCCGCTGAGCCAGCCAGCAGTGGGGCCTGGCCACGGGGCAGGTGAGTGTGGCTGCTGAGGGTGTGATAATGGCACGAGATACTGGCTTGGTGGCCCCCATCGTAGCCCCACGGACACCTCTGCAGACAAATTTAGGGAATGGACAGCTGCTTTAGCCAAGGGACTGCTTCTACTTTCATTCCTCTGCAGCCAAGAGACCGGCCCTGCCAAAAAGGTTGCTGCAAAACTCACTCGAGATCTGACTCCTGGGAACATGCTGTCGCCATATGGTCTCCACATTAATAACACCAAACAAGTGCTTCATAAACAGTGCTCTAACAACAAATACCAGAGGAATTAATAATAATCTAGCTATTATTTTCTAATGTTCTCGCTTTATTAAGAACACTGATGCTGTCGGAATGAGCTCTTCCGGAAGAACAACATCTGGCACTCACATGAACACCTGATGAAATCCGTATGATCCTGGGTATCTGATAAATTTATGACTAGAATGGCAGTGGTTTGTGCCCGCCTGGCTGGCAGTAAAAATGTCTTTTTGTCTCATTCCAGGTCATAATTAATGCCCATGCTGTTCTACACTCTGCAGTAACAGTGCCTTTCTGTCGTCTTCCAGGTCACAGCGTAATCCCCATGCTGCCTTTCTGTCTTGTTCCAGGTCACAATGTAATGCTCATGGTGTTCTACACTCTGGCTGCAGTAACAGTGCCTTTCCCTCTCGTTCCAGGTCATAATTAATGCCCATGCTGTTCTACACTCTGCAGTAACAATTCCTTTCCCTCTCGTTCCAGGTCACAGCGTAATGCCCATGCTGTTCTACACTCTGACTGCAGTAACAGTGCCTTTCTGTCTTGTTCCAGGTCACAATGTAATGCCCATGCTGTTCTACACTCTGCAGTAACAGTTCCTTTCCCTCTCGTTTCAGGTCACAATGTAATGCTCATGCTGTTCTACACTCTGCAGTAACAGTTCCTCTCCCTCTCATTCCAGGTCACAGTGTAATGCCCATGCTGCCTTTCTGTCTCGTTCCAGGTCACAATGTAATGCCCATGCTGTTCTACACTCTGACTGCAGTAACAGTGCCTTTCTGTCTTGTTCCAGGTCATAATTAATGCCCATGCTGTTCTACACTCTGCAGTAACAGTGCCTTTCCCTCTCGTTTCAGGTCACGGCGTAATGCCCATGCTGTTCTACACTCTGACTGCAGTAACAGTGCCTTTCTGTCTTGTTCCAGGTCACAATGTAATGCCCATGCTGTTCTACACTCTGCAGTAACAGCTCCTTTCCCTCTCGTTCCAGGTCACAGCGTAATGCCCATGCTGTTCTACACTCTGACTGCAGCTTTTCTGATCGGCACACAGGCAGCTCCCAAGTCAGAGGACAATGCTCCACTGGAGTATCCTGCAGAACCCTCCCTGCTCGATACCCGGAGCGAGCGACCCCACATCGCCCAGGCGGCTCCGCAGACATCCCACGGCCGCGCCACGTGGAGCCTCGGCAGGAGAGAAGCTGTAAACATCACCGTGGACCCCAAAATCTTCCGGAAGCGGCGTTTCCGGTCTCCCCGGGTGCTGTTCAGCACGCAGCCCCCGCCGGTGGCCGGGCAGGGCCAGGATTTGGGATTTCTCAGCGGCGCGGGGGCTCTCAACAGGACCGCCAGGAGCAGGAGGAGCACGCACCCCGTGCTGCACCGCGGGGAGTTCTCGGTGTGCGACAGCGTCAGCATGTGGGTCGGGGACAAAACCACGGCCACCGACATCAAGGGCAAGGAGGTGACGGTGCTGGGCGAGGTCAACATCAACAACAACGTCTTTAAGCAGTACTTTTTCGAGACCAAGTGCAGGGACCCCAAGCCGGTGTCGGGCGGGTGCCGCGGCATCGACGCCAAGCACTGGAACTCGTACTGCACCACCACCCACACCTTCGTCAAGGCCCTGACCATGGAGGGCAAGCAGGCGGCCTGGAGGTTCATCCGCATCGACACCGCCTGCGTCTGCGTGCTCAGCAGGAAGGCGGCCAGGCCCTGAGCCCGCGCCCTCCGACCCCCCTACCTCAGCCTGTAAATTATTTTAAGTTATAAAGGACTGCATGGTATATTTATAGTTTATACAGTACAGAAAGAACCTCATTATTTATTAAACTCTTTTGGAAACCTTTGGTGTTTTGTAAGTTATTTACTGCCAGAGCTCTTTAAAATGCGTGCTCGTTTTAGTTTCATTCACCACTACAACTCTGGGCTGTTGAGCAAGCTTCCAGCAAAAAGAAAACAGTTTCCACATAGTTTTCACACTCTTCTACAAGAAAATTTCCCTGCCAGTTTATTGTAGGTTTATTTTCAATTGAAATTTTTTTTGTCCAAATACCAAGAGAGCAAAACAGAACTTTCAAAACTTGCTTCCAGTGTCACTAATTATCCATAAAGATATTAATCATATATAATTAATCATCTTAGTGATGTCCTGGTAGAAACACTAGTTCCTCATTGTTGCCAGATCAATTTATAAATAAGACCTTTAGTGCATACTTTAAAACTGCCCAAGTATTTTCATTGCAAAAATAATTCATTCTGAATTATTTCGGAACATTTGTCTGCACAAGAATAGAATCTCAAAGTGTGTATTTTTGTGTTAAAATGGTATTTTACAGCTCATTACCTCAGAGCTATGTTAGAGTGATGGGATTTCAAATGTCAATATACTTATATAAATATAAGAAGTTCACGTGCCTTATAATGCAAATTTGACAATTTTCTCAAGCCAGTGTTCTGGTAATGGGGACCTGCCATAGGAGCAAGCCTTTTCATGCATGACAGAATAAAATCCAAAAATAAATATTAAAAAATCACTCAGGCTGTGTTTTAGCAAGGACCCAAAATAACCCTGTGCTCAAGATTTCTGCATGCTGGGGACATTGACCTCCAGAAATACCCGGCGGAGCCCCAGGCCTGTGCTGGGCGTTTCACTGCACTCTCCAAAAGCTGCAGATCCTCTCGTTGTTTCCCTTGGAAGAGCAGCTGTTCTCCATTGCAGAAACTGTTTCAAAACAAATACCACCAAGGTTTTTCAGCATGGTCCCTTCCAAATCCTAGAGGGCACAGCCACCCTCGCCTCCCCTCCTGCACGGTTCTTGCTTTAATGCAAAAAGCAGAGCTGACCTTTGCTTCCTCCACGTAAGCAGCAGAGCAGGGCAGCAAATCTCCAGAGAAAACGTGCTGGGGTAAAACAGTGCCAGTGGAATTAACCCAGGCCAGGCAAGAGGTGCTTCCTGGTGGGACAGTGCCAGTCTGTGTGACGTGGAGGGCACAGACGCCACTTTCCACCCCCTCTGGTAAGATTTTATGGTGTGGGGCAGCAATGTCCCGGTGAGACAGTACGGCTCTCTCCAGAACAACATATTTGCAATTTTTTTGGTGAATAATCACTTATCTGAAAGGCTGAGGAGGAGGCAGGCTCCTGGCTGTCCTGATCCTCCAAATGACAACTTGTTCCAGAGCAGGGGGAGGCAAGGAAGGCTCAGGTGCTCCCAGTGCAGTCACAGAGGTATCAGATGCCCTGACACAGCAGCAGAACACAGGAGCAGGGGCAGCCACCTCCCTGTCACCATCACAGGAGGGATGGAGGGACACCAGTGACACACGGTGTTCTGAGGAGAAAAACATGAAATTGGAGCAGGCTGCCACCTGTGCTCCTCACTAGGTAACAAATTGCTGTAGAACTCTTTTCCAGACCTGACACAATGGGACTAGAGAAGAATGGAGCTACTGCTCATTCAGGACTCCTAGGTTTATGGAGACTGAGATTACTTTACCACTGACATAAGAGAATTGCAATTGAAAGTGTTTTCTGAATGCCTTTGGTAATTCCAAACATGTGTAAGACCTGGCATTTCTTCAAAAGCCCTGAAAGTGATGCCTTTCCTCCTTGGGAAAGCTGGAGAGGAACTTTTGACAAGGACACTTGGTGATAGTGGGGGGATGGCTTTAAACTGAAGGAGGGTAGATTTAGATGGGATCTTGGGAAGGAATTCCTCCCTGTGCGGGTGGGCAGGCCCTGGCACAGGTACCCAGAGCAGCTGTGGCTGCCCCTGGATCCCTGGCAGTGCCCAAGGCCAGGCTGGACAGGGCTGGGAGCAATCTGGGACAGCAGAAGGTGTCCCTGCCCATGGGTTGGAAGAAGATGATCCTAAAGGTTCCTTTCATCCCAAAGCATTCTAGGATTCCATGATAATTAAAGCAATCTTGGGAGCTGCCATCCCTAATTACAGATCACACCAAGAGGCCACACAGCAGAGTAGAGGGGGAAATCTGTTTGTTGATGTCACTTTAGGGAAAGAAGAAATGATTTAACTGCTCAGCAAGAGCTTGCTGGGTTCTGAGCGAGATCTCAAGTGATCAAACCAAGCCCAAACTGCAAGAGAAGGGGTGAGGAACGGAATGACGAGGTGACAGCACAGCGCAATTCATGCTGCTGAAACGCTGCCAAAGGCACCCAAATCAGCCTCATCTGCTTTGTCCAAGGGCTGACAGGACCGTGCATCCTCAGAGGAGTGACTTTCACCTGTTATAGCTGCATTCGAATCGGTATGACAAGTCAGGACTGCAGCTCAGCGTGGAGAATGGAGATGATGCCCTGCTCAGCTTTTTGTGTAAGGTAACAATAACTGAAAAACTTGTGAGGAAGAATCTCTACTTTGTTCAGCATTAACTGCTCACTCACAGCTCTCTGCATTTTCCAGTTCCTGTGGTGCCCTCAGCTTTTCCACTGCTTTTGGAACAAGTGCTGCTCACTGTGTGCTGAATTCTCTCCCCACTGTTTAATAAGTTCACCAGTTTTAATTATATATATAAAACCATGATAACCAACTGCTTCCCTAAAGGTGGAGTGTCTTCATTTCTGCTTAAAGCTCTACTTCTAAATATAAGCATTGAAAACATTTATGGCTAAGAAAAAATAAAGCTACTTCATCTAAAATATAATTAACTAGAGAGACTGCTATGAAGCATTTTATTGGAAGAATTGCATAGTTGCTAATTGAAGAATCTGAAATTCTCTTTAGAATCGGAGGACAGAAAGTCAAGAATTTATATTTAAAGAGCAAATCAGATCAATTTGGTTTCACCTTTAGCCAGATGCCACACACCTGCACCCACAATTTCACTCCTGCTCAGCGGGTCTGACTAAGGAGTGAAGGTTAAACTTTGCCTGGAGGAAAACAGATCAATCTCTAGAGAGATGGATCATAATCAGTTTCCCTCACCCAGCTTGGGACTCACCCTCTCATCACTGCTGTTATTAGTTTGGTGGGGCTTTTTTTGAGGAGGAGTGTGGGAGGCGGCAACAACACATCTGAAACCGCACAGGTTACTCAGTCACTGCTGCTGCCGAGGGGATGCCAAGAGCCGGGAATGCCAGAAAGCCCAATCCAACGCCTACACCTGCAACCAGGCAGGGCCGGGTTCATCGGGCCTGGGTGATTATTTTCACTTCAGCTGCAATACAGACAGGAAATGTTGACACTGACAGAGAAGAGATGGTTTACATAACAGTCGTGCTTTCTCCCAGTTTCCTTTCACCCCTTACATGACACTGCTGCTCCGCTCTCTAATCCCTTGTTGAAACATGCGATTAAAGAGCAGCCACACCCTTGCCAGCTCTTCCTTAGTAAACACCACCTCGGGAGAGCAATTACAACCGCTCGGGGAATTTACTTGCAGGGTTTGGAATCGCTGTCTGTGTGTTTTCACTTTTCGCACTTTGTTTCCCTGAGGAATTCTCTGCTCTGGGAAAGTCGGTGTCTCTGTGCCTACAAATGTTCTGATTTAGCATCTCCAGCCTGATAGAAATCATTGGGCCTGGCAGTCAATCCTGAATCCCTTGGTCAGTGAAACCATCAAGGATTGCACATTGACACTTAAGTATCACCCTTCAGCCAAGCTGCTTTGGGACCTGAAAAGGAATCAGCAAAACCTAAGGAACACTGAATGTAGCCTAAAGCAGAACAAAATACGGAATTACCACTGAACAGCAATTTAATACCAAGAGAAAACACTCTGGCAGAACACCTGGCACAGGGCTGAAACTAAGAAAATACAAGACAGAATTATCCAGCTTCTAATCTGGCCAGGAGACAGCATCCATTGGTTTTAGACAGCAGAAGGGAATCCTGACAGGACCAATATCTTGGTAGAAAAATAGATGTTCGTTCGTTTGGTTGGTGTTAAAGAGGATCAGATGATCAACTCCTCCTTTTATGCCAAATTTTACAGCAGAACCCAGGCATTGGCCTCAAATAACCAGATAAAATATTTAGTCCTTATCCTCATAGTTCTGCAATATTTGTCTTTACTTCAGCAATCTAGTCAGCACTTCCTCAGTGCTCTTTGAGTTTTCCTTCTTGTCCTTCCAGATTTCAAACACCAAATACTTCCCAAAGGAATCAGAAATTCATGGCTTTTGGAAAGTTTCCCTAAACTCTCTGAGACGTGAAGAGGAACGATGAAGCTGCCAAGTTTTGTTGTGCACCTTTGCTATCTGAATGATGGCGACAACACAATCTGACAATTAAAGTGGCTGGGATGGAGTAGGAGGTTATTCTGTTGTGTTTCTGACAAACTGTTCTGGAGGGAAAAAATTTCTTGCTTTACACCAAAAGAAAAATAAAAACAATGCAAAACCACTCATGTCTAAGTCAGTGAAATAGATTTCTACTTTAAATGCAAATGGCTTTTTCTTTTGAAGCATTGCTTAGGCACACATGGCTTTTAAATAGAATATTGCCAGCAGTTCCTGCACAGACCCCACCAGACCCACTCTGCAAAGTGGTGCTGAGCTCCAGTGCCTGTGTGAAGGCTCCTTCTGCCTGGAAAAGGCAAGCCTGTACTGAGCACACTGACTCACGGATTGCCTCTTTTTTTATCGCCTCTATTTCCATAATCCAGCACACACTGTGGGCCCTGTCAGGCATTTAGCAAGATCTTGCCCTCGGGGTTGTGATCACACCGCGATGGGAGCAGGAGTGACTCACCCGGCTGGAAAGCTCTGCAGTCACCTCAGCCCAGGTGATACCTTCAACCATGAGCAGATGCTCGAGGCACCTCTGTGCAAAACACATCTGCTGTTGTTACTGATCAGATGTGTCCTCTGGGGATTTTGTTCCGTTTCCCTTTTTGCTCTTGAATCATTGGATTTGGTCACATTCCAGTTCTACTGCACCGAGTCCAAGTCTGAGAACAAGTTAAGCTGTGGCAGGAAGGAAGGAGTGTGCACAATCCCAATTCCCTGGTGACAGGTCTATTAAGCAATAAATAATGAGCCTTTTATTACAAGTTCTAATTAGAACAGGGTTTGTCTGATTTAGGAGCTAAACTGAGTATTCATTCCAACATTCAGTTTGATCTGTTGCAGTGACATTCAAGTTCTATTTGTTTTCTTTTTGGATTGATGATGCACAGGAAGAAAAGGGAAAGGAAGAGTGTCTGTGTCACCAGCTGTAAAGGATTGCTTTGGTTCTAGGCTCTTTACAGAGCCTGGAACCCAAATTTCTAAAAACATGTGCATTCCAAGCCTTTAGACACCCTGAGTTGACATTTTAAGTGGGGTGGAACATGCTGGACATAGGGAGGAGCTGCTCAACAGGGAAATAAGAAGAGAGTGTGCTCAATTTGCTAGACAATGTCCACTATATCAAACCTATAAATGTAAAACCCAAGTTTTTATTTTGTTTTCTCACACAAGGTCCAGAATACTTTTCAGAAAGTCATGGGAAACATCTTTCTATTAAGGTAGTAAAAAACCAAGCAGACAGATTTTGCACAACTTTTTAAAAAGCTTTTACATCACTGACAACAATTATAAGAAATTTTTAGCCACAAATGTTGTTTAGCAAACAGTAAAATTGGAGGTTTTGTTAAAAATATTCTGAATCAGAACAGCTGTAATGAGCTAAAATGAAGAAGTGAAGGTGACCAGAATGCAAAATTGTATGAAAAGTCCCTTGTCCTCCATTAATTTCTCAAGGCCATAAACCAGAATAGACAAGGAGAGCAAAAAAGAGGTTTTGGAATCATATCCATAAATTTAGATGATTAGTAGCACAGGAAAAGCTGTATCTACTGGGAAAGTGCTGTTCTAAACTGGGACTGTTTACTGGGGAATGATGGAAGCCCAGGCCTCTCGTTCTAGGAAGTCAAGAGTTCTTGAAGTTCCCTTTCCAAGTGCGCTCCCAAAGCAGATCCCTGAGGCCAAAGACAACAAACTTGGCCAGGGTTATTGTCAGGCTGAAGCAAACAACTCCTCAGCTGTGTGACTGCAGCGAGCTGTGAGCCCAGACAGCTCAGTCAGGCACCACCAGCATCCCCAAAACGCCACCAGGCAGCTCCTCAGCGTTATTTGCCAGCTGCAGGGTCAGAACTGCCCCACACAGCTCTGCCACTGAACTGCAGGAACCCCTCCGGCCAAGGAGCCGGTGCAGAAAAGCCACGTTTAACTCTCAGCGTCTTCTTGTGGAGCACCACAGTGACCTGCACAAAATGCAGCTGAAGGGACTGATACAATTCGTGACTAATTGCTGATGTGGGAAAGAGAAAAAACACCAAACATTCGGGTTACTTGCTCTTGACAACATTCTGCTGGAGTTTTCATGCTTCCTCCGTGTTGCCGCAGTAGGAGAGAGCTCAGAGCCGGGAGAATGGTGGCAATGAAGACTCTGGGAGAAGTTAAAGGCTTTCTGCTGTGTCCTGAGTGGAATCAGTTCCTTTGACTGCAATTTCTGCTGCCAGTGCAGGGAGGAGAGTGGAACTGTGAAAATTAAGGCCACACATTGCAGGAGTAGCAGATCCCGTATAAGCTCAGCACTGCTGTCAAACCCCTTTTTCATACAATCATGGAAAGGTTGGGGTAGGAAGGGATCTTAAGGCCCATCCCATCCCACCCCTGCCATGGGCAGGGATTTTCCACTGTCCCAGGCTGCTCCAAGCCCTGTCCAGCCTGGCCTTGGACACTCCCAGGGATCCAGGGGCAGCCAGAGCTCTTCTGGGAAATCCACTGCAGTCCCTCACAGGGAACAAAAGCTTCCTAACATCTGTTCTAAACCTACTCTCTGTCACTTCCGAACCATCCAATTAAGTTACATCAAGAGATTTTTCTTTCTGAAATTGCAAGAGGGGATCCCCAGCACCTCAAGTATAACCAGCCTAAAAACTTTCTTGAAATTTGTGCTTGAAATACTAAATTGCTTCTATTTCACCAATGTATGAAAGACATTACAGGTCCTCATTTTCTGATTTGTTTAAAAACAGCCAGACATTTATTTGGAGAATTTAAGATACAGATTATCTTATCTACAATGGATTTGGGATAAATTGAAAAAAAAATATTATTTATCTCATCTTCCCTAAACTCATATCATCTTCAGCTTTATCAAACTGCTTAGACATTGTCTAATGTGAGTGAACAGATGATTCATTTGGTGATTAATAACTCCCAGTACAGCTGTCATCGGCAGCAAGGCTTAAACACCGACTTTGGAACATCAAAGCCATGCGAGGGCAAACAGGGAGAATCAAATTAATAAATGAGATTTTTGCGAACTGGATCTGCTCTGGCTCCTCCAGCACTGGGCTGAATAATGATGTTGATGATAATAGTTTATTCTTAATGTTCATAACAACCCATCATTCTTCAGACAGAGTATACAGCACTTATCTTCCATCCATCAACCAGCCCCAAGTTTGTGTTAACCAGTTGTAACAGGATCTTGTGTTTGAGCATCAAAGGTGATTCAACAAACATTTCACACTGTCACTTTCTCAGCATTGCCCAGTTTCTGTTTTGGTTTAGCTAATTTTCTTCAGCCCATTCGTATTTTGTTTTTATTTTCACTGACTACTTTTTTTTTTCTTTTTGTGCTCAGGACCTTGCTTATTAATATTATTTTTAAATGCTCCTCAACAGCATCAACTCTTATTCTATTTTTCCTATTTTTTGCAATATATTTCACTCACCTGCTTTGCACCTCGTGCCATAAAGCTCCGTTTGTTTCTGAGATTGTCACCCAGGAGATGCTGTGACTCCCCCCAGGCAGGTGACCGTGCACGGGGTGGGTGCTCCATCAATCTGAGCCTTCAAACCAGGTTTTATTCCTTCCCAAAGGATCTTCTCTGTCAATACCCTGAAGTGCAATGGCACCCTGGCCGGTTTTAGTGCTTCTGATGAAATGGTGGCTGAGGGAACAAACACATTTTTCCCTGCAGAGCTCCTGCAGAACAGGCTGCAACAGCACCAGTGCTCCTGCCAGGCTGCTTCCCTCTTCCTGCCACAGCCTCCATCACTCAGCTGCCTCAGATCTTCCCCTCAGGTACATTCTAATGCTCTGTTTTTCAGCTCAAGCATCAGTTAGAGCTGGATGTGAAGCCACCCCTCCAGAGGATTCAGAGCAACCCACGGAAATAATCCATTTCTTGGCCATTTGTCCTGGATGTGGGAGAGCTCTCTCCCCTCCACTGGAAAACTGTTAAAGAGAGCAGGGCCTTTGCAGACACCTGGGGAATCTGAAGAAGCTGCTATAGAGGAACTGAACAATGTTTTATTTATTCGATTATTTATTTGAGGCAGGACTGAAAATGAGCGAAACCACATGCACTTATGGCATTTATTTTATGTTTCACATTTCCCTGGCAGTCTCTGTATAGGTACCACATCTCAAGCATCATGTAAAACACCCTTTCAAAGAAAAGTACATTTTTGAAAAGGCTTTTTGTTGGTTTATTGAGGGCTTTTGTTTGTTTGCTTGTTTGTTTATTGATTAAATAAAGCAGCCACAAAGATAAAAAATGCTTCTGGGCTGACTCCAATTACTTTCCTGGCTTTTTTCCAGTGATGTTCAAATCAGAGGTTGTTCAAACTAGGAAACAGTAGTTTTGCCATTTACTCATACAAAAAGTTGGGAGCTCTGGTATTTTTTTTTTAGTACACATTGCTAACAGGGTTCAAGAGTACCCTCTCCTCCGTCATGTGGCTCTGGCTGTGCATAAACATTGCTTTGACCAATAGGGGCAAAATTAGATACTTCCCGGAATGATTTGTTGCATTCTCACGACAGTTGCGATCCCAGACTGGATTAGATCCAGTGGGAAAATGTTTAGGCAAAGTCCTGCAGCAAAGAACACTCCTGAGAGATGTTCCTGTGGTCTGCCTAGGACAGAAGGCAAGGTTGGAGCCAGGCCTGGAGAAATGTGCTACAGGGAGGTGTCTTGGAGTGCTCTGCCTGTTCACAGAGAGCAAAACTATTGGAGCATCCAGCAAATGTGCAGCCACGTTCACGTTCTTCCCTGGGAGGGTGGGGAGGCCCTGGCACAGGCTGCCCAGAGAAGCTGTGGCTGCTCCATCCCTGGAAGTGTCCAGTGTGGGAATCCAGCACACGGGAAAAACTCCTGTGCCTGTCCTGAGTGGTTTTGTTTCTCAGGAGAGCACAGCTTTTAGTCTTTGGCCATGGAAAAAGCTTCCAGGACTTTGTGAGAAGTTGAGTTTTTGTTAATGTATATAGTAGATGATATTGTAGTTTATCACAGGGTGAAAATGTAGATTTTGGGTTTTTTAGCGTGGTAGTAGTTGGAAGAAGATGGAGGAGTTTTGAGTGCTGACTCAGTTTCCTCATTCTTCTTCATCTGCTCCACTTTCTGCAGTGTTGGTGGCACAGTGATTGGTCAGACAAAGTCACAATGCAGATGTTACGTGACTGAAGAATAATTAGGAATTGGTAGAAAAATATAAACATACTACATGCTAGGTACGTTGTAAGACTTAATTGGATAAGGGATCTGTATAAGAACCCTTTGAATCGTCCATTTTGTGTCTTTCTGGCACATGGCACTGAAGTGTGCAGGGCCTGTTGTCATCTGAGGCTCTGAACTGTGATAAAGAAATAATAAACACCTGCAGACCAGAGCCAGCGAGTTCCACTTGTCTCATTCCCGGTTCCTGACCCTGGCACAAACTTTCTCCTGGTAAGGGAACCCCTGGTGTGGGAGGCAAAGACTCCCACAAATGGTGCCCCTGTGTGAGGAGAAAACAAGAGAACTCCGACATCCAAGGCCAGGCTGGAGCAGCCTGTTCTAGTGGAAGGTGTTGGGTTTGGAACTGGATGAACTTTAAGGTCCCTCCCAACCCAAACCACTTTGGAATTCCAAGATCTTGAATACCAAACATTTGGTTCAGCTCTCATACTCAAACATCATGAAATGGAAACCAGAAAGAAGAAGGAGAAACATGGAGAGGTCAGAAAAGGAAGGTATCAGTCAACCCTCTCTCCAAACACTCTCTCCTGACCCATTAGATTTTAGGTTTCAAGAGCTTTAGGAAATATTTAGCTAAAGACTGCTCCTAATTCAGTGATCCAGCAGTTATCTCTCTAAAGGCGTCAGGACTGAGAGTTGGAAAGTGCAAATGCAGAGTGAAATTGGCAGCAGGAGCATGGCCTTAGCACCTCCACTGTGCTGCACCAGCCAGAGCTTAACCAATCTCTGAGGCCTTAAAAACTGAAGCCCCTACTCATTTCTCTTCATCAATTACTTTGGAGCAACATTTCCTAACAGTTGCTTGGGTTTTTCTCTCCTTCCTACTGGTTTTTCCCTTTCTTCTTCTGGGAGAGTTGTTTGGATTTGTTCAGTTTGCAGATTCCATTCAAGGCTGTGCTTCTCTTTCAGAACATTTCTACTCTCAAAGGCATTTTTGCCTTTGCCTTCACTTTGAATGAAGACTGTGCAACCTGCACAGCCTTGCCTTTTTAGTCCCTTCAGATGAGTTTTATTAATTTTTGTTCCTCACTGCTCCAGCAGATTGCTCTGAATACTTTCTGCCCAACACATCCACACAACACCAAAATAGTGAATTATGTCTGGAATCTGACACACATACCGTTAGAAGTTCATTAAACCTGCATTCCTGAAGTCATATTGTGACAGCATGCTTAGGAATACAATTCCTGACTCAGGTGACATCATTACTCAGCTTTTCCTACCCTCTTTGATTGCTGGAATATTTCCTAAAGCAGTTTAGAAGACAGAAGATGTGAGAAATTGAAATCAGCTGGAGACAGCTTCTTGTCTGCCACTGCTGACAGGTAACATTACCAGAACTAATTCACTGTTGTTGTTAAATTCCTGTTACTTTCATTCACATCTTTGCTGTGAAGGCACAGAAGATCCTTTGTCAAGCAGAGTCCAATCAACAGCAAAAGATAAACAGAATACGTAGGAATGACTTGGTAGCGCTTCAACCTTGCGTCCTCCATGTTATGTTTATTCTTAGTGTTCAAATTGCCTTCCTCTCTAAGCCAGAGGTCAGAGTGAAATTTCTTTTATTTATTTTCCCAGTGTGATGGAAGCAGCAGAACGTGGTGGTGCTCCTCTAAGACAGCTCTGATGCTGCAGACAGAGGCTCAGCCTCCAGCTGAGGGAGGTTTTGAACCAGTAAGAGAGGAAAGCTGAGCCCACTGCTCTCAACTTGGGAATTGTGCCTTTGGGAAGTCTGGTCCCTGAAAGAGGGGAAAACTTCAAGGATTTTGGTTCATTTTATCAGGATAGGAAAAGGATAAAGGAAAAAAAATCGAGATAAGAAATACAAGACCCCTGAGCCAAGAGCAGCAAACCTAAAAACCTTCTTAACCTTGTCAAAACCAGCTGCTTTTAGCACCTAAACAGGATTTTGGTATTACTGTAAAAGTATCTGTGCCTGTGTTTAGCCTCTTCCATTATAAGCGTAAGACACTGAGGGAGCAGAGAATGAACAAGGAATCAAACAATAATTTCAGCTTCTGTAAAGAAGCTCACCCCCCAAAAACTGCCAGCCCTGCAAGGAGCTTGAGGACACACCAGAGTTACCAGGAGTCTGGAAAACCACATCTGGGAAAGACAAATGCACTTCAATGGAGGAAGGTTCAGCAGTTCACTCCCATCCTAACTCTGCAGAAGGACACAGCGCTGTACATTCAAACAAAGCTGCAGTAGCAGGAGGCAAAGTCCTACAGAAAGGAATCACCTCAGAGTCATGGACAGACCTCCCCTCTCCATCCTCCCTGCCATGGCTGGAATAAAGAATTTATTGTTGTCATCATCCCTCATCATGGGCTGCACATATCCTGTACCATTACCAGCATATTCCATAGGCCTTGCTCCTTCTTTCCCTTCCCTAAACTTTTAACCATCTTTTCATTTATAAATAACATTTAAGTTCATATTTCAAAAGCATGCAGGCTCTTGGCCTCTATAAAATCTCCAAGAAATCACCTTTACTTCCCCCAATGTTGATCCAGAGCATCCAAAGTCTGTTTGCTTGTTATATTAATAGAATTCAGAAAATTGCTCTACAACATTCCTAAAAAAGAGAATCAGCCAAAGTTGGACTTGGCATCTGCACAAGTCTCAGTTATTTTTTGGAATACTTTGACAACACTCTTATGTTATTGTCTCCGGGTTCATTTTTCTGTTCATGTATTCCCCAAAGAAGGAAAGAATGGTATTCCTGTTCTCTGAATAAGGACACATCTTGCTTGTCAGAGAGATTTAATTATTTGTTTTCCCTTCTCCTTCTTGAATTGTTGGATTTTCAGATCAGGGGGTCTCAGGTCCTTCTAAGTCTTGCTCTTCAGAGAAAATCATCCTGCCTCAAATAAAGAAACAAGAACAGAGTTTTACCTGCAGAGCAGACACCTTCAATTATTGTCCTTTCAGCTGGTTACTGCGGGGAGAGCCTTTGGAGAGCACAGAAAACCTGCTAGGTTCCTAAATCTGGTTTAGTAACACAGAAAACCTGGCAGCAGGAGCATGGCCACGAGCACTGTGGCAAAGCCCCGGCTCCACAGGCTCCACTTGGCTTCACCTGGGTGCACCTGGGGACAAAATAAAGGTGCGGGAGCAACGAGGTGACTCCTCCAAAGCTGCTTCTGAAGGAACCCTGCAGTCAATTGAGAACATTTTCATTTTCTTTCTTCCATTTGATCTCCTCGGCAACATATTTTTCATATTATTCCTCACATTTTACTTCCATCTGGTTTCAGCTTTTGATTAGAAACTTGGAAGCTCAGCCTTAACAGCTCAGTGCAGAGACCTGAGCTGCTTCCAGCCATATTCCTGCTTGGAGGATCTTAGCTCAGCCGTATGGTTCTTTTTACTGAGGCTGTATCCTTAGTAAATAGTTTGCAACTCTTGGAAAGAGAAAAAAATTCTTGCAAACAGAGGAGGGGTTTGTTATCCTGGAAGAAACAAAACCTGCAAGACAGATGATACTGATTGAAAAATATTTGCTATGTGAAGTGGCATTTATAGGGAAGCTGCAAATTGCCAGGTTTATCAGACAGGACTCAATACACATTTAAATGTTGGTCGACATCTCACCAGGAATAAAGGACCCTGGTATCAGAGCTGAGCCAGAATTCACTGCAGCCACAAAACTGACAGGGAAGTTACTGCACAGAAAAAAAATAATTAAATGTTCAATAATAAGCATTATATTGATGGAGTCATAAAATTGTAGAATGACAGAATGGTTTGGGTTGGAAGGGAACTTAAAGCTCATCCAGTTCCACCCCTGCCATGGCAGAGACACCTCCCACTGTCCCAGGCTGCTCCAAGCCCCAGTGTCCAGCCTGGCCTTGGGCACTGCCAGGGATCCAGGGCCTCTGTGCCAGGGCCTCCCTACCCTCACAGGTAAGAATTTCTACCTAATATCTGATCTAAACCCACCCTATCCATGTTCCTCCCCTGTGCAGGATCAGGAGAGGCTGGCAGTCATCAGGGCAGGAAAGGTTGGTGGATGGCTCCATTTCTACAGAAAAAAAAATTTAAAAATTACCTTAAAAGCTTTAAAACATCCTGAGTCAGGACAAATTTGTATCTCCTCAAGTGTTTGCAGCAGGGCACGACTGACACACAACCAGCAGGCACAGAAACACACAGATGTGTGTGGAAAGAAAAAATATTTGGGAATGGTGACCCTCCCACACCACCTCAGTTCCAGCAGAAGGGCTTAATTCTCAAGGACCTGTGAAAGTCACAGAAGAAAAGCAGATATGAGCCAACATCAGAGGCACCAGAAATCCTGTGATTTCCAGCAGCTTTTGGGCAGCACCAGCAACTTTGCAAGGCATCCTTAATCACCACAAGCACCCCTGAGAAGTTACTTACCTACTTCCCCCATTTCTGATCAAACAGGACAGCCAAAAAAAAGACAGAAAGCAGGATTCTAATCACAAAGCTACAAAGGAGAAAGTTTCCAGATTCATCCAGCTTTTGTCACTTGGATTTTTTTCCCTATATTCTAAACTTTTTTCCTACATTCTGATACCACGTCATCTGGGCTGTGCTTTTATATTATTCTTTGCAGTATCTGCAGAGTTCACAGTGAGGAGCTGAGACATATGTAGGACATATGCAGGAGATATCCTGGAATGATCTCACGTTTACAGCTCCAAGAGGGATCAGAGAGCTGAAAGTTGGTCTGGGTTGTCCCCTAGTGGTCCCCACCTTTCCCGGGGAGCAGAGGGGCTGTGAGTGCTGATTGCCGTGGGCACCCCCAGCTGGGTCCTGTCACATTAACCAGGGGTTGCTTCCTTCCCTGCAGCATTTCCTGCTCAGCTTGCAGCATCTCCCAGATTCCTCCCTGCAGACCTTACCTGGTTGTTTGCTCCCAGAGCTGCCCCTTGGATGATGATTATTCCCACACAAATCCACCATCTCCTGTGCTATGATTAACTCATAGCTACTCCTTTAGAGGTTTTCCCCAATCTGTCATTTGTAATTTGAGTTCTGTCCTCCCATTCTGGCAGCATTTTACAGCTTTGTTGTCATTCATAAATTCCTGACAGAGTTCCCATTACATTATCCAGGTTAAGTAAAAGAAACTATTGGCCAACACAACACCACCCAACTTCACTTGATAGGCACTGAGAGGCACAGGGAACTGGTTATATTACCAAAAACATCCAAGGAAAGGCACTGACTTCCAGAAAATTCTCATAGATCTTAACTCCCATATATCTTGTTTTCTTCAGCCGCACAGCTCAGAGAAACAACTCCATATCTAAAATCTAAAATGCTGCTTTTTCAGTAACAGGTCAAAATTCTGAGTCCAGATCTGTTGCCAGTTCTGCCTATGGACTAATTTTAAAATTTACCTCTTGTCCAAATCAAGTCATGTGGCATCACATAGGCTTTCTTCCTGCATGTTTCTCCATGCACTGTTTAGTAATTTAATTAGAAAGTTGACAGTTCCAGACATCCTAAATCTCTACACAGTCATCTCCTCCGTGTTTGACCTCAGCAACTGGAAGGGCTCCTATGCTTCTACCAGGGGAGAAGTTTTTGCTCTTGTTCCTTCCTTTCTGCCTAAATCATCCTCCAGCTCCCTGTGCATCCCAGCAGTCTGGGTCAGACTCGCACTAATTGTCCATTGTTCTGTTTTTCTTCCTCACTTCTCTTTTCCTTTCCATATTCTGAGTCCTCTCTGATGCAATTTCAGCTGTTTTGCTAAGAAAGTTCCTGTCAGGCCACACATGCAGCAGCAAAGGAAGCCCAGAAGAAACTGTGGTATTGAGTGGCTTAAGTGCAATTAACTGGAGGATTGTCATGGAAACAATCTAATTTAAGCTAAAGAACAAAGTCATTAACCTCAGAATTTCACTAAACTTTCATTTCTGTTCTCTGCTCCACCCCAAAAAAACTCAGGAAGGAGGGAGTTCACCAAAAACTTCAAGTCATGGCGTTTGCTTAAAAAAAACCCATAAAAATTAATTAAAAACCCCAACAACAACAAAATATATTTGCAAAACCTCCACTCAGCAGAAGGAAGGTAATTTCTTCTTATTCCAGACATAGAAAGCTCCTCCTAGGGAGGGAAAATGTATTCAGTCTTAAAGAATATGCTCCTTTTAGACAGACAAGCTCCCCTGCACACAGCACTGTTACCATTCAGGAAGTTAATACAAAATAACTCCTTTTATGACCCATGTGCTCTAAATTCTGATTATAACTAAACTGCAAAAAATCCCCTTAAAGATACTTCAAAGAGGAGCTTTACCAAAGTGATAAAAATTGGAGGATTTGGGTGCTCAGGGTTTCTAGTGGTGTGTTCTTATGCCATAAATATCCAGGATATACATGGAAAGCATGGAAAGATTAGATCAATATGTCAGTAGTAAAAACCAGATCTGTGTTTCCATCCACTCCATCCCACTCAGCTTTTGCATTAATCTCAGTAACAGGTTCCAAGCATAACCCAGTAGTGCTCCAAAAAAGCAAAGGCAGCATCATCCACAAGACATCCTCCCCCTCCCCTCGTCCATGGAACACGGCTGGAGATGCTCCTGCCTCACTCCGTGCCTCTTTGCTCCTGGAGCCAGATCAAAAGAGCACACCTGGCATTTGAATGGAATGCAGAGAGGTCTGAGGTGGCTCCTGGATCCTGTGAGGGCTTGTCCAGCTCTCCCAAGGCTTTTTCCTCTGCACAGAGCTTGTCCTCGCTGCAAGGACGTGCTGCACGTGTCAGCCTGTCAACAAACGTGTCCTACCTCACTGCTGGGAGCAGGAAAGCTCCCACTGTGCCTGGATGCTCGTGGGGAAACACGTACTGCGAGGCAGAAGTGGTAGGACAGCAATTCAGCTGTAGTTTTTTGAAGAGTTGCTGCAGGTGGGGTCTCACGAGAGCACAGGAAGGGGAAAGATGAGAGGCTGAGGAGCAGCAAACACAGACAGAAAGGTCACAAAACTGGCCAGCAATTCCCCGGGGGAGTGTGATCCACAAAAAAATGGGTGTTCCACTGTACATACAAGGAGTCCAGGTCCCTCATAGGAAACCTGACTTACCAGCAAGTCTGTAAATTACCCAGAAATTTAATTGCAGCTCGTAGCTTTGTTTCAGCGATGACAGAGTGAAGCTGCTGCAAGCTGGAATTTGGTTGTGCCTGTCAGGGCAAAAGGAGAATTGTTTGAAACTCAGCCATTCCAGTGCCCCCTGCTTCTGAAGCAGCCAGTTGTTGAGCAGAGTTTGTTTTTCAAACACATCATGGTCATGTGCAGGAAATGAATTGTCAGTGGGGCCGTGCAGCAGCCCCTGAGCACACCGGGCACAGGCAGAGAAGGTGCCCAAGAGCTGCTCTGCCAGGGCTGGGCTCCAGGACCTTGAAATGTGGGGCCCAGCACCAAAGGCAGGGAGGCCTTGATCCCTGAGAGATCAGAGAATCATGGAATCATCCAGCTGGAAAAGCCTTGCAGGATTATCAAGTCCAGCCGTTCCCCTAGCACTGGGGTTCACCACTAACCCCTGTCCCCAGGTGCCACACCCCCGTGACTTTGGAACACTTCCAGGGATGGTGATTCCACCAGTGCCCTGGGCAGCTGTGCAGTGTCTGATCACTCCTTCAGTGAAAAGATTTTCCCCAATATCCAATCCAAGCCTCCCCTGGCACAGCTGGAGGCCATTTCCTCTCTTCCTGTCCCTGTTCCCTGGCAGCACAGCCCGACCCTCCCTGGCTGCCTCCTCCTGTCAGGGAGTTGTGCAGAGCCAGAGGGTTCCCCCTGAGCCTCCTTTTCTCCAGCTAAACACACTCAAACTTCTGTGGGTGTTTTCCACTTTGGGAACCGAATCAACATATTAATTTTAACCAAACCCCTACAAGTGGGTTATAAGCAGTGGGCTTTCACTACCTTCCTAGCCTTCAGTATTTATTATGGACACTTTACAGAAATGCTGTCAAGTGCTTTTGGTTCCATTCCCATGAAATCAATCATTTTATGGCATCACACTCCCATTGGGGACAGGACAGGAGCAAGATCATTACAGTGGGAGCAAAGAGCAGCTCAGCTCTCCAGACATTTGCTCTGAGATTTTCTTTGAAACTCCCAAATTATCCCACATTTCTGTGCTTGATCCATGTACAAAGACAAAACACTATTGCAATCAATCAGCAATTTTTGCATTATTTCCTCCTAATTGCTTACATACCTACAAGCAAAATTTAGACCTGGAAATTCACACCTGTCCCTCCCATCAGGCTGTTGGGGGAAATCACAGATTGTTCTACCAAGCTAATATTGAATAAATCCTGAAAATTCCCATGTTCAGCTCAGTCCAATGCTGCTCCTGGATAAGCATCTTACTACTCTGACCTTTATCTACTCCGAAGAAGCAGCTCAAGTGCCCTCTAGTGTGGTTTCAGAACATCCAGTCCCTGCTTTTCCCAAGCTTTTGGTATGAAATGAGAGGATTTGTCTTAGGTTTGAACAGAATTTCATTACTTAAGTCACTGTGGAAAACAGGTTGACTGCAAAATTGATGGTGATCGTGATTTTTTTATAAAATATAATGATAGTTATGGCTACTTTCACTTTATCCCCAAAATAGCAAAATTTACTCAACATGTCTGATATTTTCATTACCATTAAATCTGCTTGTGGGGTGTTGCTGTTACTGGATTGTTTTTCTTGATATAAAAGGGTTTAGAGCATCACTATTCTACAAAAAGAAAATGGTACTTCTGTTTACTTTTCCAGTTTCTTATAAGCCCAAACTTTTAATACATATTTATCAAAGTCGATTTTATTTTTCTACCTCCTGCATTTTTAGTGGCTCCAACAAACATTTCCTGAACTGCTCAAGCAATTCTTACTGCTCCATTTGAATTACTATCCTAGCTGATTCAACCCAAAGAAATTTGGCCCTTTTAAAGCTATTCACAGTCTGAATAATGAACGTGCTGAGATCATCTCAGAGCACATGTTTCTGGAAGCTTTCCTGGCTGGGCTGCACAGGCTTTGAAATAAGCTTCCTGTTTTAGCTAATTCTGATTTAGCTCCAGTCGTGTGCGCACCATGTGAGCGAACAGACTCAGGCACCAAATGGGTTTGTTTTTTCCAGACTGAAGGTGGAAATGGGAAGAGCACAGGCTGGGGACTGACATTGTTTCAGACATCTTGCATAGTAGTGAAATTGTCAGAGCTGACTTGAAAGAAATGCCAGAGAAATGAATGTATGTTCTGGTAGCACCAATGGCCTGTGTGCTTCACGGGCAGCTGCCAGTAAATGCTAAAGGAAACAGCTTGGGAATGCAAGGGTAGGAACAGGAGGAGCACATTCCCAGTTTGGCCTGCTGGAATTCGGTGATGTTTGTTTTAAGAAGATCAGAAGAAGAAAATTTAGAGTGAGAATAATGGAAATAAGGACAGGCTGAGCTGTGGGATGGTTTCTAAGGAAGAGTCCTGTCCCTTGGCTTGTGGTTACTCAGATTGGAGCACTGGAAATGGGTTTCTCCAATTCCCCTCTGCACTTCACAGCCAAGCACAAAAACTCCAATACCTTTCCCCTAATTTTTCCTAAACACTTAATCCTACTCCACTCTCAACAGCCTTTCCTATTACTTCTTAGACCTGGGAAAATGTAGAAGTCTATTTAAAACACTGGCAAGTTTCCAAGCAGCAGCAGCAGCAGCAGCTGTGCTCAGATCGGCTCACCCTGATGGAAATTTTCTCTTCTTGTACCCAAACAGCATCACACCACGATCACATCAATGTATTTCCTTCAAGTGTTCCAGCCAGAAGCAGAAAAGCAGCACTCCTGTGAATGGGACAGAAAATGAGATTCTATCATGGTTGAAACGGGGATCCATGTGAAATTGGAATTATGGCCTCGTACTGCCGCGATTTTCCTTTCCACACTTGCAAATATTTTTCCATACTACAGATATTTTAACAGTCCTGATGGTGTTTCTTACAAGGGTTAATAGGAACTGAGGAAGGGGAAGAGTTTTATAAAACTCAGTGATGTTTTCTGTAGTTAACATGCAAATAGTGATTTTAGACATGGGTTGATTTGACTGAGCATGAAAATGGACATTTTGGTCTTAGTGGCAGGTCCTTGAGATAAACATCAGTCACTGTTAGCATCTGATTTCAGTCTTAAAGTCAAAAGAACTCAACTTTTCTACCCAGATCCACGAACAGTTAAACACCTTTATGAGTTGCCAAATATGTCTGAATTAGTCTGAGTACATTTGCTCTGGAAGGACATTTTGTACCTCTCTAACATGCAGTTACTGATGCAAAGGCTTTGTATAAATAGCACAAGAATAGCTTTGGATACATAATTTTTAAAAGTTCCTCCTCTCCTCAGTTCCTCTGCTTTCTAGCAAATTTCCGTGGAAAATGGAAAACTCAGCAGTATTTCTGCTTATTTGAGAAAAAGCCATTCACACAACAAAGCTCATTTTGGACTTTCCCTTCTGTTTTGTCCTTGCGAAGGAGTAACTTGGGGTAGAATTCAGAAAAGCTTTTTGGACTCCTGAGTCATTGACTGGGATTCTGTCCTCAGCAGCTCATCCCGCAGGGATAATTTTACATTTAATCAGTGCTGAGGCTCTGAACCCCAAAGTTCCCCCAGCATCGATGGTGCATGTGAAGGAGCTGAGTTAAAACTGCTGAATTCAAGGTGCAGCCCAGCAAAGAAATTTACTCCTGGAGTGAGGAGGAGGAGCAGGAGAAAGGCACTGCTGCTGCCAGTTGAACTGGAGTGGAGCCCTTGCCATCCTGTAGCCTGCAGGACAGATTAAATAGCAGAGAAATCTTCCCAAAAAATTAACAAAATCTTTTCTCGTAAACATGCTGGACTGATGATTTCTTTGAACAGAAACCAAAACTTCCCTCAGATAACTGAATGCTGTGTCCAAATATTCTTCTGATACAACACAGGCAGAGTTTTTCTGCGCCAAAAGAAAATCACATTTCATAGTAAGGGTAGAGCAGGCAGCATAGTGGTTCCCCAGATATAACAATAACCAAATGTTAATAATGATGAAGCTTTTAAACTCCATAGTGTTATTTGTCTGTTTGTTTTAAAAGCTGCCTTTCCTGATGGAAAGCTATCAATATTCAGAGAAACGGGAAAATAAATGGGCTTTTTGGCTTCTTCAGTTCCCTTGTTTTCTTCTGTTTAACCAACAAACAAATTTATATCCTTAAAGGCCATAAACGTGTTCAGATTTCCCTTTGACTTGGGTTTCAGAGTATTTCTCTGTGATACCGAACACCTGCTACAGTTCATGCATCACCTGCTGCTGCTGTCCTTATACTGAAACTTGAAAAAAATGCCTAAACCTCCATCAATTCCCAGCTTAATGCAGTTGTGTGGAAGCAGACACTTTTCTTTAAGGGTTCTGCTGTCTGCTGGGTACCCCCTCCACCACCACAAGGAGATGCAAACCCTGCAAGTGCCACTCAGCCCCTGCTGTCAGTGAAATCTTCATCTCCTGCCAGCTGGAGGCAGCTCTGAACTGCAGCCAGGCTCTGCTGGAGGCAGCACAGCCAGCAAAGCATCCCTCCCTCCCCGGGAGCTGACCCGGCTCCCAGACCTCACTGGTGGAACTGGTATTTCTCAGGGTGTTGCAAATCAGCCCAGTCCCCGGTGGCAGTCAAGTGAAAGCAGAGAGGACGTGGCACGTTTCACCACTCACTTCTCTGATTTCACATTCCAGCCGTGATGCATTTTTGAAGGACCACAGAAATGTGCAGTTTAAAACCTGTCTAGTAAACTTCCTTGATCCTGAGGCATAAGCTTTGAATTTGAGTAACTTTCTTTTTTTCCATTGCCCTTTGGAGCAGTTTCCTTTTCCTACTTGGCTCAAACAATTTTCAAGTCAGGACAGCAGCACCAGCAGCAACAGCTTGTTCCCTCCTGTGATGCAGATTGTGAGTCAAGGCCTTTGGGACCTCCTGCTGACTGCATGAAATTCCACGTGCCCCCGAGGGATTGCCCCAGGGGTATTCCTGGAATGGGCAGCAATGTTTGGAGCTCTCTCCAGCACCCTGGGTTTGAGCTGTTGCTGCTTTCCAGGCTAAGGGCAGAGCTGCACATCCTCCTCTAGCTCCTAGAATCATTAAGGTTGGAAAAGATGATGGAATACAGCTCAGAGATTAGCAGAGCTTTTTAATAGGCTTTCTGTAATAAACAGTCCCAGAGCACTGTGAAATAAGTCACTCTTAGACCCTTTTATATGTATTAGATTTTAATTCCCTAAAGAGAGCAACAGATTATATGGGAGTAAACCACAGGGCTGAACTAGACTCAAGAACTTATAGTTCTGGGATCACTCCAGTGGCCCAGTACAGGAAATCTTCACTCCACACTCGTTGTGATACATGTCCCCTGGAGCTGTGGAAGCCTCCTGGGCCCAGAGGCAATGGACACACAGAAGTTCTGGAAAAACAGCCTTTTCTCTGTCACTGGGCATTGAGAGCAGCCAGTGCCTCCAGGTGTTCAGTCTGTAAGGATGAGGATTAGCAGCTCAATCCTTCTCACTGGGAAGGCTGTAAATACAGGAGAAATGTCCACGTGCACACAGAGACCCTCTTCTCCTGGGAACTGCTCCCACTGTAATCCACAGCAGACACTCCTTGGCCTGGGCAAAATGAATTAATCCCTGTCCAGCTGTCCCAGACCCTCAGTGACTCATCATGGAATCAGTTCCCTACCTCATTTTCCATGCTGACCCAAACAGCCAGATTAGCTCAAAAAGACCTCAGCCATCACACGTAACAGAATTCCTTCTAATTAAACTTGAGCAACAGTTCTGATAACCTGTTTTTCCTTAGTGTTTTTCACAGTTTAACAGACCATGTTATTACCTTCTAGGCCAGGTTTCCTGGGAAACAAAGCATCTTCTTACTTTTCTAATCCTTCCAGGGAAATGATGCCAAATTAAAACATTTCATGAGCATTCATTACATTTTGTCAGAGACGGGTCATGGATAAATCAACATCAACTGCCCAGAATGTGCTACTGATTAATGGGGAGCAGAAACAAGTAAGCTTGCTTTTCAAAGTCTGCTTCATGTCCAGAGGCAATATTAACCAGGGATAAAAGTTCCTCTCTGGCAGTTCTGTTTTGATCAAGGAAACTCTACTGCTGAGAATGAGATGTTGCTACAGCAAAAATACGTGAAAGGGGCTCTTCCCATGGACACCAACTCCAGCTCTTCCCACATCACACAACCCCAGGATGGTCTGGGTGGGAAAGGACCTTAATTCCCCCTCTCATTCAACCCCATGCCATGGCAGGGACACCTTCCACTCTCCCAGGTTGCTCCAAGCCCAGTCCAGCCTGGCCTTGGACACTTCCAGGGATCCAGGGGCAGCCACAGCTGCTCTGGGCACCCTGTGCCAGGGCCTCGCCACCTCACAGGGAACAATTCCTTCCCAATATCCCATCTAACCCTGGCATTGGGAAGCCATTCTCCCTTGTCCTGTCCCTCCAGGACCCTGTCTGTCCATCTTTCTTGTCCAGCCCTTCAGCTCCTGGAAGGCCCCAGTACAGTCACCCCAAACCTTCTCTTCCCCAAGCTGGACAATCCCAAATTTCAGCCTTTCCTCCCAGCAGAGCTGTTCTGTCCCTCTGATCATCCTGCTGCCTCCTCTGGCCTGGCTCCAGCAGCTCCAGGTCCCTCCTGTGCTGGGCCCCAGAGCTGGAGGCAGCTCTGCAGGTGGGGTCTCACCTGAGCAGAGCAGAGATGCTGAACTACAATATAGAAGCTCCTTTCCCTTGGCAAGGGAAGATTTAGTGGGAATGTTCCTTTGGAACACCCACATCTTACAGGCTGTGCAGGTTTGGCTGTTATGAGAACCTGCAAACCAGGCCATGCTCTGTTCCTGCCACCAAAATCACACAGAATGATCATCTGGGTGAGCATCAGGCACCACTCACCTGCACCTTGCAGAGGGACTCAGCAGGAACAGGTGCTGAATCCAAGGGATTGTGCAGCTCACATCTACCTGAGTAGAGAGAAACCAGGCCCAAGAGCAGAAGGAATCTGCAAAGAGAATATAACTGGCAATTGGATGAACCCCTCCCATTTGTTTAGTGGAGAGCTGGGTGGGGACTCAAAACAACAAGATGGGACTGGGGAAGGCTTGTTGGAACACAACAAAAAGAAAACTTGGTGTTCTTCTATCTTCCTTCCCACTTTGGCCTTTAAGGAGTGATGCAAGAAATAATATCCAGATCATCCTTGCTGTAGGAATGACAGGATTCTGGGATTTTACACCCTTGCCGTGCATTTTCTGAGAAGCAGCTTTCAGAGACAGGCCAGGATTTGAAGCACAGCATATTCTGAAGACCTCTGAAAAAAAGAAAACAAGGCCAGTGCATTTGCCAGGGCGTCCAACCAGTTCTCAACAGCCCTGTATGAGCTTTGCAGTCTGACTTGCAGCTTTCCGCCCAGCATGCAAATGCCTGATGCAAAGCAAGTAAATATATCAAAAATAAATTGAAAAGCACGGAAAGAAACAAAGGAGCAGACGATTCGCCCAGACATTTGGAGAAGTACAGTCCCTTCTGACCTCCTTTGTATTCCAGGGAGCAATTCCTGAGCTGCTTTCAGAGACAGAGGCAGAGTTGCCAGGCCCAGAATTTCGGCAATTACTCAGTGGAAATGGAAACAGCAACACGGATGCCAAAGGTATGATGCAAGTTTCATTGTCCCTGGAAGAATGGAAGTCCAGTTGGGGTTTGGGGCTGTTTGTTTGGAATTTCAAATCAGTTGTAGTTGCACGCAAATGAAATATTTAAGTCGGGGAATAATATTATTTTTATTAGGGAAGCTCCTCTTCACTCCCTGGCTGATGTTTCTCTGAAGGGCTATTTTGGACCTTGAAAAGGGAAATTGAGCTTATCATACACAGAAGCAGCTGAGAAACAGGAAGCAGATAGGACAAGAGGGAATGGCTTTAAACTGCCAGAGGGCAGGGTTAGATGGGATATTGGGGATAAATCCTTCCCTGTGAGGGTGGGGAGACCCTGGCACAGGTGCCCAGAGAAGCTGTGGGTGTCCCTGGATCCCTGGAAGTGTCCAAGGCCAGGTTGGACAGGGCTGGGAGTAACCTGGGATAGTGGAAGGTGTCCCTGCCATGGCAGGGGTGGCACTGAATGAGCTTTAAGGTCCCTTCCAGGCCAAACCATTCTATAATTATATTCTCCAATTCTATGAAATCCAAACAATCCTCTGCAGAGCTAAGAAACACTCATAGGAGTTTTGCAGTTCATAAAGCACAAAACTGGAATTGTAAACCACTTAGGAAACAGTCAAATACAGGAAACAAAAAAAGAATATTGTGTTCTCCTGATATCTTAAAGGTTAATGGGTTAGCAGAGAACTATTTGGAAAACTGAAAAACAGAGGAAGGGTTGGTCAGATCTGGAAGGAAAATGGTAAAATTCACCCCCTCCCTCACCCAAATACATTTTAAAATATTTTAATTCTCAAGTCAGGATGATATTTATGGGAGTAACTCAAGCTTTCTTTTAGTAATTGAAATTAAACAGCACTTGTTCTAGCAAGGACAAGTTTCTTATCCATCTGTCACTACAAGTACAAGTAATTCCATGTGTTTAGCAGTATCTGAACACCTAGTGCTACAGCTCGATAGCACTTTGCTGAAAAGTTTCCTAGCATGGTCTGCAATCAGCAAATAACCAAAACCAAATAATCTTTGCCCCAGGATCTGCATAATTTAAATCTAACTGTGAAGAAATTGCCAGACTTGAAGCCTGTTACAAATATCCACATGCTTGTTTCATCTAAGAACCTCAGGGGCAAAGGAAACTTTGGCAACAGAGGAGTCTCTAATATAAAAAGCAATAGAATCCATGGATTTTGAAGCTGAACATGTTCAAGATGGAAATGCCACTCTTCTCAGCAAACAGGACTAACTACAGCAGCTCATGGAATACTATTGTGAATTATCTACCAAGCAAATGCCTCCTTCAGAATCTGATATTTCTACTGACGGACATGCAGTGCCTCTCTTCTTCCCTTAACGAAGCTGATTTGTTCCGAATAAGCTACGAAATGAAAACTCTGATGACCGTTGTGCTTTTCCCCAGAGCTCCCTTGATGAGCGGCGAGCCTTGCAATCAGAGCTGCTGCTCTAATGAGCCGCTAATTGCGGGGCACGGCCGGGCCGGCAGGGGGCGCTGCCGCCCGCGGGACAACCGGGGCCCGAGCGGGAACCGCGGATCCCTCACGGAGCCCGGGAATGTCCCGGGAACCGCGGATCCCTCACGGAGCTCGGGAATGTCCCGGGAACCGCGGATCCTTCACGGAGCCCGGGAATGTCCCGAGAACCGCGGATCCTTCACGGAGCCCGGGAATGTCCCGGGAACCGCGGATCCCTCACGGAGCCCGGGAATGTCCCGGGAACCGCGGATCCCTCACGGAGCTCGGGAATGTCCCGGGAACCGCGGATCCCTCACGGAGCCCGGGAATGTCCCGGGAACCGCGCATCCCTCACGGAGCTCGGGAATGTCCCGGGAACCGCGGATCTCTCACGGAGCTCGGGAATGTCCCGGGAACCGCGGATCCCTCATGGAGCCGAGCAATATCCTGAGGCCCGCCGGGATCACCGGCCCCTGCCCTGCACAGACACCCCCAAATCCCACCCTGGGCATCCCTGGCAGCGCTGTCCAAAATCTCCTGGAGCTCTGGCAGCCTCGGGGCTGTGCCCACTCCTTGAGAAGCCCGGGCAGTGCCCAGCACCCTCTGGAGAAGAATCTTTCCCTGATATCCCACCTAAACTCCCCTGACACAGCCCCAGCCCATTCCCTGGGCCTGTTCCTTGCTCACAGAGATCGGAGCTGTCCCTCCGCTCTCCCTGGGGAGGAGCTGCAGCCCGCGATGAGCTCTGATCCCAGGCTCGTTCAGGTAGAACAAACCAAGTGTCCTCAGCCGCAAACCGTGTGGCCCCTCGAGGCCCTTCACCATCCCTGTGTCCCTCCTTTGGACACTCTCCAACAACTTTATATCCTCCTCATTTTGTGACGCCCAAAAGTGACCCCAGCGCTGGAGGCAAGGCTGTCTCAGCCCTGAGCAGAGCAGGACAATCCCTGCCTCGTCCCTCGGCCAGCTGTGATGCCGTGCTGGGTGTCCCCAGGACAGGGATGTCCCTCCTGGCTGCAGGGCACACTGACCCAGATCTAGCTCACCATCGCCAGGACCCGCAGGTGCCTTTCCACAGCACTGCTGTCCAGAGCCTCATTCCCCACTCTGTGCCTACATCCAGGGTTATCAGGTCCTGCAATTCTTCATGTGTAGAATTCAGCACTCGCCCTTGTTAAACTCCACATGGTTGGTGATTGCCAAGTCCTCACAATTATAAAGATCTCTCTGCCTCTGAGGGAGTCAACAGCTCTTCCCAGTTTTGTGTTTTCAGCAAAATTTCTCACCATCGCTTCAAGTCCTGATCCGAGTCGTTTATGAGGATACTGCAGTGCACTGGCCCTAAAACCAAGCCCAGCAGAGCCCCACTGGTGAGTTTTTGCCAGCTTCATGTAACCCTTGTGCCCCTCAATCCTACCTGAACCCCCGGACCCGTGTGACCCCCTGGCAGTGCCGGAGAAGCCGTGAGGTGCCTCCTAGAGATGCCAAGAACCACGTGCTGAAAAGCAGCACCTTGGGATTCATTCACTGCAAGAATTATCTGGGAAGGAGACCTACTACTTATGAAGGTTGAATGTTCCATTCCTGCACTTTTAGAGAAAATCAGCATGAAAATTACTAGAGAAATAGAGAAGTCTAATAAAATACTTTTTAAAAAGCTGTTTATTTATGTTGCCATCACAATCCAAGGCAAAATCCCTCCCTTGTTTTTCCTCTGCTTCAAATGTATCAGAGGATAATGAGGGCTTTTGCTGCTGTTTGATGCATCTCATTGTCATGAAGTTATTTTGATTATTCCAATGCATTCATGCTTTTGTTATTTTGGAAGGAATACATTGGACCTGGTAGGTCAACACCATCTAGCAGAGCATCATGGAAGCAAAAAAAAAAAAAAAAGGGAAATTGGGGGGTTTTACTCTGAGTTATAAGGTAGATTCAGTATTTCTTTAAAACAAACAAACAAACAACTAAACCAATAAAGTGTATTTCACTGCAAATGGAATAAGATATTCTTAATTAAACTCCGTCATTGCAATTCAAATAAAATGTTTGGGATTATTTTTCCAAAATGTGGCCAGGCTTTAATGCAATTGAAAATGAAGAGCGAAGTGAGTGAAAAAGGAAACCACCTCCAACATCCTTAGGTATTATTGCATCATTAGATGAGTGTAATTTGAAACAACAACACCAAGCATCTCCCACGCATTATTGCATGGTTTCCTTACACACCTTAGGGAAAATTTATTCAAACCTGAAAATAATCCGAGTAGGTAGAACTCTACAGTTATGGCTAGAGCACAAACTAAAATAAATAAGAAAGAAGTGCTTTATTTGTTAAATAAGGAGAGGAAATGTTTCATGTAGAAACCCCACTTTTCCAGAGACACAACCTTAGCTCGTGCTCCCCTGTCAAAGCCCCACAGGCAACTTTAGACTCAGACTTCCTGGAGACCTCGAAGGAGGAGCTGAAAAAAAATCATAAGATGAGAAAGCTGTAAGATTTTGACAGCAGAGCCAGCATTTTGGGTCAAATTCGAGAACAAATTAATGATTGGAAAATGAACTTGAGGGGCTCTTAGCTATGGGTATGAACGGAGACAAGTTTAACGACATCACATGCCTGATCCCGCCCGTAGTTTTGTGGGCAGCATCTGCAAGAAGTGAGCGGGACGCCGAGAGGGATTTCCCGGGGCACACGGGGTGCCCGGCCCCGCCCGTGCCCCGCCCGGGCAGCCGCGGCCGCAGGAACCCCGGGCACGGCGCCGGGCACAAAGTCCGCCCCGGGGCGGGCCCAGGTCGGCGGATCCGCCCGGCCCCGCACCTGCCCCCCGGGCCGCCCGCCGGACTCGGGCCGAGCCGCCTCGGGAGCTGCTGCCGGAGCCGGCGCCCGCCATGGGCGTGGGCTATGGGGGGATGCGCTGCGTCAAGATCCTGCTCTTCATCTTCAACCTGACCTTCTGGGTGAGCGGGGCCGGGCGGAGCGGGGCCGGGCGGAGCGGGGACACCTGCAGCGGCCGCGGGTGACGGGGGGCCGGGGTCGGGCGGGTGCCACGGGCGCGGCTCCCTCCGGGCAGCCCTGCGGGATGGGCTGCTCCAGCTGAGGCTGCGGGAGCGCCCGGAGCGATCCCGGCTTCTCCTCGCTCCCCGGGAGATCCAGCCGTGCCTGGGCAAGCACCGGCTCGGTGTAGGATGACGTTGCTGAGCGGAGACAGCATCTGTCTAAAGTGATCATTAAAGTAGCGATCATTTCCCCGGCAACCACGCGGCTGCGGGAAGAGGCTGGGAGAGGTTCCCCCAGTGCCGTGCAGTGAGCAGGAACATTTCACAGCATCGCGGAGCTTTTTACTAATGTAGTTTCAAAAAGGGAGCCAACGGCTGCTACAAGTTCATCCTAAGACAAAATCCTCGCATCACCCCCAAGAGATTTAGGGAATGCTGTGTCCATTCTCCTCTCATTGCACCTTTTCAATAGTCTCACAGTTTCACGCAGCTGAATTCACGCTTTCTCTTCTCTCACTTTCCTTCATGCTCTGTTCTCCCTTCAGCTTTCCAGAAAACAATCAGCAATGTTATCTTCTTAAATGTCTTTTTCTTTCCTTCTGATTCACTGGGGTCTTTTTAAAAGAAGTCACAAAGTCATCCTGTTCAGCCTCTCTGGACCAAGCAGTTTTGGGCTTTTGTCTCCTTTATGCTTGAAGCACAGTTAAACCAAAGGCTGTTCCCTTGTGGTGACAGCGCTGCGCGCTCCGGGGACACAGTGCTGCTGTGCTCGAGCTGGAGGGGCAGTGATGCTGCCCAGCTGCAGCTGCAAGGCAGCAGAAGGACAAAGCTTTGTGTTATTTGTTTCTCAAAAGTGACAAGTACTGTGTTTTGTTATCTGCCTTTTCACTGAGATGGAGGGAACCATCTCCTCAGCTGGCTGGGACATTCATCCCGGACTGCCAGGGGCACTCCACAGCCTGGAGAGGCCCTGGCAGCCCAAGGCTTCCATAGGGAGGTCCCCGTGCTGTGACAGGGTGGCAGGGGACCCTCACCCTCTGCTAGGACACATCTGTGAGGAAAGCCGTGATCCTGAGCTCTCCAGCTGTACGATCGCCTGCCCTCTTGGCTTGTGGATCTGTGCCAAGAGATCGAGTGCCAGGGAGAGCAGGACGGGTTAGGGGAGCACAGTGCCAGGGTGGCACCCACATGGGAAGCAGCAGGTGGTTGTGAGCCTCGTCCGGGTCGTGCAGGTGCCACAGACTGAGGCTCTGGGCCTGGACAGCAGCAGGACACTGTGCCTGCTCCTGAGGGATGCTGGAGCTCTCTGACAGGACACACAGCACTGATCCTGAGGGATGCTGGAGCTGCCTGCAGGACACACAGCACTGATCCTGAGGGATGGTGGAGTTCTCTGACAGGACACACAGCTCTGCTCCTGAGGGATGCTGGAGCTGCCTGCAGGACACACAGCTCTGCTCCTGAGGGATGCTGGAGTTCTCTGGCAGGACACACAGCTCTGCTCCTGAGGGATGCTGGAGTTCTCTGGCAGGACACACAGCTCTGATCCTGCAGGATGCTGGAGCTGCCTGCAGGACACACAGCACTGCCTGGCAGGCTGATGATCTGTCTGGCATGTGGTGAGGCTGAGACTTCTGACTGTAGATATTTCCCCTCAGACAACATGCTGTGATACTCCTTTGTGACCCAGTCTTGTTCACACTAAAGGGAATTTTTCCTTGCACTTGACAGCATCTATCACTGGTTTGTAATTTCTGTGATCCAAGATATCTACCCAGTAACAATCCTCATACCTCCTAGTTTTGGTAGGGGTCCCCTGCCCCACTCCATTTCCCATGACAATTCAGGCCCAGTTTTGATGATTAAATGACTGACAAAGGTTTGAGAGTCACTAGTGAGTTCAGAAGCACCACTGCATTGAAGAGCTGAAAGAAAGAAGTACATTGCACTGTCATAGAATTTGGTGTTACCAGACCCTGGCAAGTGCTGCATGAATTTTCTGACAGTGCAGTTCTGAGCTGTGGGACGTCAAGAAAGCACGAGGTGCCAAGGCACCCCTGTGATGTTCTCCAGCCGTTTGTCACTGCAGCCCTGACTGCTCTGTTTGTGTTGCAGCTGGCAGGACTGGCTGTCATTGCCTTTGGGCTGTGGCTGCGGTTTGGTGGGCCCATGGCAGAGTTTGCTACAGACAAAAAGTCCCCGGAACTTTTCTTCATGGGTAAGTCACAGTGCTGGCAGGGCAACAACCTCCAGCCTTGGTTGCATCCTGGGGCAGGTGACACACCTTATTGCATTGACTTACAGGAAAGTCAACAATTCCTGGGCTGATCTACACAAAACTGGGCATTCTGGTGCTGTGTGCCATGTGTGTGATGGCTTTTGACCTTTCTCTGCTTGGCATCCACTTCCTTAGACCTAACTAATCTCTTCCCCTGGATTTCATCCAGTCCTCACATATCCTAAGTGAATTGTGCTAATACTCTCAGAATAGAAGGTGAGACAGGTCAAAGACTTGTGGGGCTCACCAATATATCCCTCCAGAGTTTTCTGTGCAGCTGCCAGCCAACAAAACAAGTGTCCTTTCAGAGTGTTCCCAGAACCAGGACAGCAGCACAGTTCTGCTCAGCAGTTCTCCCTGTGGAGGCCTCAGTGGGACCGAAGTGTCAGAGCAAATCCTCCCGCAGCTGGAAAGTGAAACTGCCTGGTGTTCAGTCATCTCAGGAGCTGTTTGTCCAACCTGGGCAGGAATCAGCTAGTTCCTGTGCCCACAGAGCTGGGATTAGTCATGTTTAATTTTAGCATTTAAGATAAATTTTTTCCCCTTGGGATTTCCAAGTGGCTTCTTGGGAAATGCCACCTGTGTTTCCTATGTATAGATACCCTTAAATAGCAGCTGTCTGGGACTGCCAGCAACTGCAGCTCTCTGTCACTGGCAATGTAACATACCTGTACACCAGAGAAGTTGGATTTTGGATTTTTTTTCTGTTTAATACATCACCCCTGGAGATGGACCCAATAAAATCCCATTGGTGCAAACATTTTTGCCATCTACAAATGCCAAGTGTGAGTACTCGGTCCTGCCCTGGCCATCAAGCCACTCTGACAGGGTGGAAGGACTGGGAGTTGACCAGAGGTGTCCTGCAGCAGTTACCCATCACTCCAAGATTGTGCAGTTACCTTAAATACCCCTTTTAAATTCTCTCAGTGGAGACTTGGACTCAGATCCACCACAGCCCCAGGCCCAGGTTTCTTTAACACGTGCAGCCAGGCTAGAGGCAGAACTGGCTGTGCAGCCATGGGGATAGATGGGGAGAATGTTATGTCCAGCAGAGTTTCCGTGGGATTTTGTGAGGCTGGATAAAACCATTCAGATGAAAACGTTTGGGACATGAGGGTTTTTGTAAAACACCCTGCAGCACCTCCACTGACAGAGAGCCAGGAAGTATGATTTACTTTTTCTCTTACATCTGAGCTGCTGTGACAGCAACATGTTAGATCATCAGCTTCATTTCCAGATCCGGTTTATACCTGCTGAATTCCCTGTGCTGTCGATTGGAATGCTTCCCTGCCTCATCCACTTGAGTTTGTCCCAGGAGAGCAAACAAGACAGAAGGATGTTCTGGCCTTCAACATCAAGTGCTGCTGGTTTGTTGGAAGGCAGAAAGCGCTACATCCTGTGCTGTGAATAAACACCACAGTTCCAGTACAGGCTGGAACACACGGTGTAAACAAGATATTCTTTGGTGCATGTGTATTTAAATCTCCAAAAGATGTAGTCTGCTTCTGCTCTGAATAGAAATTACAAAAGTTGTTCAAAGTTGTTAATTTTGGGAAGTCCTGGGGAACGTTCTTGTAGAAGTTTCATCAGACACCATGACATTCAGTTCTTGGGCTGCCACACATATTTATAGAGCTGCCTGTTGAAATACCTAACTGTGACAGGAAGTGCTGAGGAACAGGGCACAGAGATGTTCAGAATTCTTTTAAACTTGCACTTTGGACTGAATTCTAAAGCAAAGGTTTTACCCTTTTTTGTAATAGGCACTGAACAGAGCATTCCTGTGAAAGAAAACCAGAGTTTTCTGCTGCCCTCCCTCATTCCAAATCCTGCTAAATGCTGTTGTGGCTCCTGAGCATCCGATAGCACAGCCATGCTGAGGCTGGCAACAGTCTGGGACCAAGGCCGTGGTAAAAGGACAGTGAGAAGTTCAGTTACAGTGGGGTTTGCAGCAGACAAAGCTGCGTTTGAAGGTCCTGCTGAAGAGCTTTCCCTCTCTAGGAGATTTCAGCTCGGAGTCCCCCTTGGCAGTTGTGTATTGGGCCTTTCTCAGAGTCTCTGGGACTGTTGTTTATTTGGCTCTGTGTGTTTGCTCTCTAACATGCTTTCTGGGTGGCAGCCAGGGTTGTGCATAGGAATTCTTAATATGGAACACTGTGCAGCACACAGGAGCAGCTGCCCTGAGGGCTGAAAGAGAAAGCAGATCAGCAGTATGACCTAAAATATCAGCATATAGCTATACATCCAAAAATAATTTCTTATCTCTGTTCCACTGATGGCTTTTGTGGCTCCTTGTGATTACCCAAGGCCCTTGATCACATCAACTTTGTGTCAGTGCTTGGAACAACACTGCAGGTGCATTTGGAGTTTGCTTTGTAGCCCAAAACACTCCAGAATCACCAGCTTCTGAAAAACAGTTAATTTTCTTTCTTCTAAAGGGCAGCACATTCTGCTTTTTCTGTACCTGGATTGAGCTGCCAGCCGAATCTAACCAGCCTCTCTCATCTGCTTCCTTATGATTGTTTTTTTCCTGGATCTGAAATGTTGGGTTAGTGTAAAATAATTGATAATTCTATCCTTGCATTTTCCATTAGGCCAGAGTGAGTCTCCTTAAATAGCCCTGTTCTTTACCAGCAGTCCAGCTGTCTTTTCTGCCCCTGGAATAGTTCAGGCCATGACTTGGCAACCAGGCCTGTTCATCTTTTCCAGCCACTGAGATGTTTTTGTTGGTTGGAGAACAGCTTACAGGCAGCAGTGCTGTGGGCAAGCACATATGTATTCCTAGCTTTCTGTTGCTTGTGGTTTTGTGTTTGGTGATCTGTATTCCCCACTGCAGTTTGCAGTGAAAAACCCACAATAGAAAAGGTTGGAACTGGAACTCTTTGACCCACGCAGTCTCCAAACATTTTACCAGATGTATCTTACACTGGTGCAGGCTCCTAAAATTGGACATTGTCTCCCTGCAGCTCCCCAGCTTTTGGAGTTCCCTCTACAGTGGGATGTATTTTTATGTTACTACATCTCACAGTACAGTTTTTGTGCCTGTGCCTCAAGTGGTGAAGCAAAACTGTGGCTTCCCTGTTCAGCTGCAGTTCAGCACTGGTGGAGTTCATAGATCCCTCTCTTAGCTGCACTTGAGAGAGAAAAAAAGGATAATTTCAGCAAAGGACCATAGCTGGCAGACACCTTTTTATCTGAGTTGTCTGTGACACTGCACTGATGAAATGGAGAAAAGATCTGTGGAACTGAGGGAATTCCCTCAGAGTAGAGCACCTGTGAAGCAAAAACTGGCATGGGGAGTTTCCAAGGATCAATTCCAGCCCCCCATTCTTCCATCTCTGCTTTTGGTGGACAAAGGGCAACAAGCAGGACAGAGTCTGTATTCCTCAGAAATGAAGTGCAGAGGGTCCCATCCCTGCCAGCACCACTAAGAGTGAAGTGTCTGTACTCAACAAACCTCCTCAGGAATGGTAACAAAACCTGATGAATGCAAACAAATCAGCCTGGGTGGCTCTTGCTCAGCCCTCAAATGTTGCTTCTCCTGCACAGCCAGAGCTCACAACCCTGCTGCTCTGGTCTGTTTTCTCTTTGTTTTGGTCCCATGATCCAGTCTCTGGTCCAGGAATCCATCAGGGCCAAAACAAAAGCTATGGACAAAAGTTTTAGGGGGATTGTGGTTTTTTTCTTGGGGTCAGTGAGAGCAGGAGAGATGCTGCTGGCTTTGAAAGGTACAGTTAGATGGAGCGTGCCTTAGGATATGAAGTCATGTCTGGAGCTGAAGGATATTAGGAGTTTTTCTCCATAGCAGTGGATGCCCATACAAACAGGAGTTGGCAGAAGTTCCATCCATGTGAACTGCAGTTCTCTGCTCCTGTGCCTCACTTTGTTCAAGTTCTATTCATGTATTTTGGAGTCAAGCACTATACCCTTAGTCAACGGGATTTTCTCTCCTAAATCCACCACCTCTCAAACTCTACCAGCCTTTAAAATGAGAGCTGTTGGCAAAGCAGCCCCTGTGTTGGGATGTGAAACCACAAGAAGAGCATTAAATGATCCTGCCATCATGTATTGGAGAGGCTTTCAGTCTGTACTTAAGACTTAAGTAATGAATTTGTCTTTCTTCTTATCATCTTGTGTGCAGCTCTCTTTTTCTGCTACTCAGGAAGAGTGGTTTAGAAAAGGCTGATAGTGGCCCTGAGTGGAAAACGGAAGCTGATGTACTGGAAATTGGCTTTAAAAATATGACACCACCACTACCACCCCCTGAGAAAACCTTACTCAAAATTAAAGTTGTCCTAAAGTCGTCAGTCTCTGTTCTGGATTACAAAACCTTGCATCAGTTCCTAAGAGTTACTATTCCCCCTGACAGAATAAAGGCAATTCTGACCAAACGAGCTCATTTAGCCTAATGGAACAATCTGTCCATCTGCCTCAGGGTGATTGCTGTATATTTGCAAGATGCTGAGGTTCAGGAGGCTTTTTTTCCTTTAATCACTTAAGCCTGATAATGCACTTTATGCTTTTTCCCCACTGAATTGTCCTCCTGGGTGACTTCTCCCTGTCCCGTGACAGGGGGCTGGAACTGCATCGCCTTTGAGGACCCTTCCAACCCAAACCATTCCATGATTCCTCCTGTTGGAGCAGCACCACACACTCAGGGATGCTCAGTCTCCTTTCTCATACAGAGTCTCTTTAAAAATATCTCTAGGTGCTCTGAAGCAGTTTCTACATAACAAGCAAACCAGTGTAACCCATTGTAACTCCTGTAAGGGAAATATCCTGTGCTGTGTTTCACTTCGACAGAGCTGTAAATTTGGACTGTCCACTTTGACACCATTAAGAGGAAAATGTTTTGTCTGCTGAAAAGAAATGAAACCAGCAACCGAAAAGCCCTCAGGCTCATTCTTGGGCTCCTTTTTGGTTTGTCAGTTCAAAATCATCTTCAGGAGGGTTTGGATTGAGCTGGCTCCTGGCACACACAGGATTATCCAGAGTGTCCTAATCTAGAGAGGATTGCAGAGAATTACGAGAGGATTTCAGAATACCAAGTGACTGAGTATTACAAAGGCAGAAGAAATACAGTATCAACAAAGTGATGCAAGGATAACAGGTAATGTAAGCAGTACAAACACTGACAGACTTTAAATTAGCTACAACCACACATGAACACGATCTTAGACTCACTATCAGTTGCTCTTGACAACAAAATGCTTTACTTACTGCAGTCAAACAGGCGTATAAATGTCAGGAATTTAGGAAATGGGAATCCAATTGAAAAATCTTCATGTCATTGTGTACATTTCCTGAGTGCACTCAGGGTCCTGAACGCTCTGTGGTTCTAGTCAAAAGGATGCAACAAAACTAGAAAAAGTACCAAGGCATTTGACCACATGGTTCTGATCACAGTGTATGCTCTCAGCAGCTCCCATGTGGGGAAGTTTTCTCACCCTGTTAAATTGTAGAATCTATTGCCACAGGGGTCTGTGAAGTTCAGCCAGGGTAGAACAGCTCCAGCTGGCACAGGTGTGTTGGTGACACGAGTTCAGAGCAGTCGGAGGGGGTGACAGCCACTGACAGGGCCTTTGGGAACAGCTTTGAGTGAATCTGGGCCGTAATTGTTCAGGGTTCTGGGATGCACGTGAGCAGGAACAAGAGCTGCTGTTCTGTGGGAAAGGGAGGAACTGGACTGGGATGTTACCTTACAGAGAGGCTGCTTTTAAATTGAAAATCAGGATTTGTGCATCAGCAGAAGCCTCCAAACTGGCTGTAATGCTGTAAGGCTTTTGTGGCTCCAGGAGGATTAACCATGAGTTCTGCTGAATTCACACAAGACACTTAATTAGGTATATCCATTATACTCAAATTAAGGGTATGTTCCGCTTCTCCAGAAATTCATATCACTTTAGAGGCCTCTGCAGCTTTTCTCCAGTTCTGTAAATGGATTTTATAAATAAATATGCAGTGGAAATTTCTAGTAACAAGCCTGTTTCAGGAGCTGACTTTGGTGCCACACACAACTGTCCCTGTCTGGATGTTTTTTCCAACTCCTACAAGTGTTTCTCATATTTTCCAGGAGTGTGTCTGTGCTAGAGGTTCCTTGGTGCTCTTCTAAGGGCTGGAGAGCCTCAGTTCTTCCGTGGAGGAGGAGATCTGCCTTCTGGGCTGCAGGGAACACAGGAAAATCCCTTCGAGCTCTGTCTGGGTCCCGGGCTCTGCTGTTGCTGCCACTGGGCCCCTCACCCCAGAACAGAGCTGCTTGTTTTCTCTCTGGAGTAGGAACAGTTGGGGGTTTGTTCAGTGTTATTTACTCAGCTCAAAAGAGAGGAAAAAAAAAAAAAGGAGAATTATTTCAACTGGAAAGTGCCCATAGCAGCCAGGTAAACAAGAAACCCGTGTGAAATAAAGCCAGACAGAGACAGGGTGTGTTTGTCTGCTCCTGCTCTCTGCAGTAGGCTCCAGGCAGGGACTTGTGCCTCAAACCTTCAGTAAGACTGGGGAAAAACAAACAAACAAGCAAAGAAACAAACAAAAGTAGCTCTGGGAGTGAGTTCTCTTCCAGAGTCTGAAATTAGACCTCTTCCAGCCCAGGCTGATCCTTCCCTCACTCTTGATACACATTAAATATATTGCAGCCAGTAGCTATAAAATTCTGTCCTTCTGTCTGGTCTAAAGAGATGGAATTTCATATCATTGCTAATCACAGAGGTTTTGTTCACTCAGAAATAACACACAGAATCCCTTGATCCTTTTTAAGGTGATTTTTCATACTTGCAGGTCTCCTGTCTCCAATTCAGCCCAAGAAGGGATGTGTCCTTATATCCAGAGGGGACAGAATCTTAGGGAAGAATTCTGTGCCATGAGCACTGAGGCTGATCCAGAGATCTGCTGAGCTGTGGATTTGCCATTCTTCACTGCTGAGAGCCACAGGATGCTCTGATTCTGCCAGATAACATTTTAATTCCTCTTGTAATTGCAAAGCAGAGTCTGCTACAAAACGGGAATCCCTCCTGTTGGAATTTTCACAGGGAATACCCCCCTTTGACAATTTCCTTTCAGGAAAGAATGATTTTCCCCATGGGATGAATCCAAACATCAAATGTACAGAAAAGCTGCTGCTTTATGGCTTTCCAAATTTGTCTTTGCAAAATAAAACAATGGCAGAAGGGGCTTCCCCTCTTACACTCACTATGTTTCAGCCAGAAGGGAAATCAATTTGTTATCAGGTGTTCTCTCACTTGACTCACTGCTAAAAGGAGAAGTCATTTCTCTTCACATCTATAAAAAACTGTGTGTGGGGAGGGTGTCAACACAGCAAAACAAACAAACCACACCCCAAAACCTCAATATTTCCTTACAAAAAAAAAAAAAATTTAGAGAATAGACTCTATCTAAAAATCCCCAGTCCTGTGACACGTTGTTTTTCATCCTCTTGTGGTTATAACGAAACCCCTATTTCCTCCAGAGCCCCCTCAGTGATCAGTGCCCTGGCTGTGGCTTCCTAAATCAACCAATTTTCTGTCAATTTTGCACATGGATTTTAACCTTTGGTGTGTGCCTCTTCATCCCTTTGCATTCAGGAGCTGAGAGTGACCTGTTTGTGGGTCCTAAAGGCAGGTGGAATGAATATTCCAAGTGTGAGCAATCACAGATGGCAGATCTCTGTCACTGGGGCCAGCTTGGCCCTCCTCGCTGCCACAGCAGCATTCCTGCTCTCTGCATTCCCTGCTCTCACTCTGGGCCCAAACCTCTCCTCTTCATGAGCACACACAGACCAAAGAGCAGAATTGCAGGAAATGAACAGAGGCAACAAGAGGTGAGAGGAAAAATTTCACAAAGGCCACAAACCTTTGCTTCCTTTCCACCTTGTACTTTTTTCCTTTTGCTGCACAAAAAGCTGCAGCTGGACAGTCTTCTCATCATTTTCCACTCACCAAAACAAGCTCTCTACCCTGACCTGACTCACACACTTCTTTTTGCCATGTTGAGCTTTGTGGTGAAATTTTTCTGTCAGTTTGTAGCTCTCAAACCTGTTCCATTTTGTGGCTATAAACTTTTTTTTTGTTTCCCTGCTGTGCTGTCGATGCCAAGTTGGAGACCATGCCAAGGCTTTGTATTTTACAGTGGAAGTGCTGATGAATAGAAGCTGATTATTGCTTTCCATCCTGTTTTTTTTTGGGAAGGAATGGGTTTTAGTGAAGCTGAGGTACTTCTGACAATGGATATTATTGCAAGGAAAGGTGTGATATTAACCTCCAAATGTCTGCATTTGCACTGCTGGCCCTGACAGCTCTCGGTGCTTGATGGCTGGGATTCCAAGGGCTGTGCCAGACATTGTCACCCTTTGCTTTTTTTCTCTCTAGACAGTCTCACTTTAAATTTAGGTCTGTTCTTATCAAGAAATTGAGGTGATCATGTCCACATTGCTGTGTACAGCCTACTAGGAAAAGAAATACCATATCCTTGTTTAACATACTTACACCATCCAGAATATTTCTGCATCTACAGCTTTGATATTGTTACAAACTGGTTTAAACACAGAAGAGCAAAGAAAACTAAGTCTGTGAATAAAACGGATCAGACACAGAAAGGTTCAAAATCTACCCAAAAAACATTATTAAAAGCAAATAAGGTTAGAAGTTGGTGCCGAAAAATTGATATATTTTATTTAATAGTAAAAGAGGCAAAAAGAAAGATGAGAAAAGAAAGAAATAGAGAAAGGAAAGGTACGGAGGTGCAGACAGGGAGAGAGTGACAGGGGTTAGGTGGAAGCAAATCACCCATCCAAGGGTCCCAGTGATGTCTCGTTGCTCCCCTCCATCTGCTCTTCTGGGTGGTGAGAGTCCTCTGGCACCACAAAGTGTAGAATCCCGTGGATTGATAAATGTTTGGGTGGGTGGGAACACTCCTGTGCCTCCTGAGCGGGGCTGGGTTTGCCACTGTCCCTTGCAAGGCTCCGGCTCTGTTGCAGGGTGTGCACGCAGCGCTGCAGAGTCCAGGGAGCCTCTGGGGGCTGTGATCGACCTGGGCTCTGCTGCAGCTTTCCTGGGTGCAGGGGACACGGCTGGGCTCCTGTGCTTGGTGAGGATGGGGTCCTGTGCTCAGTGAGGATGGGCTCCTGTGCTCAGCAGAGGATGGAGGATGGGCTCCTGTGCTCAGCAGAGGATGGAGGATGGGCTCCTGTGCTCAGCAGAGGATGGAGGATGGGCTCCTGTGCTCAGCAGAGGATGGAGGATGGGCTCCTGTGCTCAGCAGAGGATGGAGGATGGGCTCCTGTGCTCAGCAGAGGATGGAGGATGGGCTCCTGTGCTCAGCAGAGGATGGAGGATGGGCTCCTGTGCTCAGCAGAGGATGGAGGATGGGCTCCTGTGCTCAGCAGAGGATGGAGGATGGGCTCCTGTGCTCAGCAGAGGATGGAGGATGGGCTCCTGTGCTCAGCAGAGGATGGAGGATGGGCTCCTGTGCTCCTGTTCTTGGTGAGGATGGGCTCCTGTGCTCA
>VXBU01004785.1:63024-78257 GCA_013400315.1 Bombycilla garrulus | reverse complement strand
TCTCCCTCAGGAGGGGCTCCCGGCACGGCCCGGCCCGGCCTTTCCCCTCCCGCAGGCCTCCGTGGCCTGGGGGGGGGAAAGCCAGGCCGAGGGCACGGCCCGCAGCTCTGTACCTGTTCAAGGCCGGAAACCGAAGAGAGCGATTCCCAGGCAGTGCTGTGCAAATGTATATCCTACTGAGATGAATTTCACTTTTGATTGGCCCATTTCCCTGTCTGTCTTTAAATTTGGCCCACAATTGCTGTTGCACTGGGCTCATGGGAAATCCACCACCCCACCTCACTTCCAGGGGTGGCTATTTTCCTGCCCACCAAAATGTCAATCAATCTCAAACCAGCACACCTTGAATGAAAGAAGATAATGAGCTTAGTATGACTGATAACGTGGGAAAAGATTCTCCACCTCATAGCCTCCTGTTCTGTCTTCAAAGAAAATTCAAAATATGCCTGAAGAAATAAAGTTGAACTTGGAAACCATTAAAAGTATTCAAAAATCTCCACCAACAGCCTTGATAATATGTATTAAAGGAGAACGTCATCTTGTTGATCAATGAAATCACATGGAGAGCGATACTTTGTCACCTGAAAACTATGAATATTTCCCCAGGAAATACCTGGTGTATTCTTTATTATTTGTATTATAAGTCTGAATGTCATAATAATATCAATGTTATTTTAAAGACATTTGGAAGCCCATACAGAATAGAGCAGCAATATTTCTCAGTTCTTTATCACATTCAATGCATAACTCCCACCAAAGCTTTCAATTTTGCTGAGGTTATGAAAGAATTAAAGACCAGGTGGATCACAACATTTTACACATCATCAGCAGATGCATTGCAGTTGCTTACATCTCAGAATTTCTCTAACCAGAACAAGCTAGTCACTCTTGTCACTAATGCTTCTTCAACATTTTGCAGAGAAGAATTTTTGGAGAAAAAAGTGAAATTCATTCTGAGACCCAACACAATTTACTGCAACCAGATAAGTTCTTTAAGACAAATTAATAATCCTTCATAATCAAAGACAGTGTGGTCCTTTCATAATGGAACTTTTATTCAGAACTACTGAAATACGAATGGAAACAGCACACAAATGTATTATACTCATTAAGAATTTATAAGCTCAACCAGATCTGTCACCATACTACCCATATATCTGAAGAGAAACTAAATCAAACCTTCATAGACTGAAGTTTGCATACCTGATATATCTGATGCATGGCTTATTCTGTCCGTCATTGAGTTAGACCTTATTTCATATATCCAGACAGAGAGATTCTTGCACTCACTTTACATTGTGCTCCTTCAATAATGTTCTTCAGAAGTATTGCAAAGCTTCAAAATAGAAGTCTTATCTGTTTCTTCAATGATTTGGGTTGGCAGTTCCCTGTATGAAATGTTTACCAAGCAACACAGCTAATCTAGGATTTCCAAAAGACAGCACTAGAAAGGTAGGCATGAAGATGAAAATATTTTCACACCTGCACAGGGAAAGGGACTAACATAATTTGTAAAAATATATATGAGCTACTAGTGAATATGAAAATTTGTCCTGAAACTTTTTTAATTATTTAAAGAGATAGTTTAATACTGAATGGGTTTTATTCCTGTCAGTATAAATATAACCTTAATAATATTTATCACTTGCATTGGTAAAAGGGAGACTATAAAAGAACAAAGAAGAAATCCTTCCCCTTTGTTACTTTATAAGGAATGATGAAGAAATAGAATCCATATTTATTGAACATTGGGGAAAACAGTGAAAAAGAATGAAGAAAACAAGGAGAAAATTTCTTCTTTGCCTCAGTTTTCAATAGTAAGACCCTCTGGTTTTGAGTATTAAGCCCTGTAAACTGGAAGACAGGTACAGGGAGCAAATGAAGTCCCATAATCCAACATTATGTGGTCAATAATCCCCTACACCACCTAGAAACACAGAGATCTATGGGGCCAGAGGGGATCCTCTCAAGGACACTGAGGGAGTTGGTGGAAATTCTCACTGAGCCATTTTCCATCACTTATCAGCAGTCCTGGTTATCTGGGAAGCTCCAGTTGACCAGAACTCCCATCTACAAGACGGGCAGGAAGGAGAACCAAAAGAACTATGAGTCTTTCAGCCTGACCCTGGTAGTGGAGCAAGGCTATGGAGAAGTCATCTTGAGTGCCATCATATGACACATGCAGCACGCTCAGGCGATCAGGCCCAGCCAGATGAGATTATGAAAGACAGGTCCCGCTTGGCTAACATGATCTCCCTCTATGACAGGCTGACCAACTGAGTAGATGAGGAAAAGGCTCTGCGTACTGTCTGCCTGAACATTTGCCAAGCCTCCAACAATGTTTCCACTGCATTTCCCTGGAGAAACTGCCTGCTCATGGCTTGGACATGTCTCCTTTTTATTTGGTTAAAAACTGGATGGATGGCTGGGCCCAGAGAATGGCGAATGAAGATAAATCCAGTTGGTGGCCAGTGGTGCTCTCCAGGGCTCAGTACTGAGGACAGTCATGTTTAATGTCTTTGTTGTTGAGCTGGATGAGGGGATCAAGTGCACCCTCAGTCAGTTTTCAGGTGACACCACATTGGGTGGGAGTATTGATTTGCTGGAGGGCAGGAAATCTCTGCAGAGGGATCTGGACAGGCTGGATCATGGGCTGAGACCAATGGTGTGAGTTTCAACAAGGTGAAATTTCAGGTCACAAGTCTTCAGTAGCAAGAGCCCCAGTCAATGCCACCAGCTGGGGCAGAGTAGCTGGCAAGAACCTGGGGGTGCTGGTGACAGCAGCTGCACGTGAGCCAGGGTGTGCCCACGTGGCCAAGAAGGCCAATGGCATTCTGGCCTGGATCAGCAATAGTGTGGCCAGCAGGACCAGGGCAGGGATCACCCCCCTGTAGTGGGCACTGGTGAGGCCACACCTTGAGTGCTGTGTCCAGTTCTGGGCCACTCACTGCAAAAAAGACACTGAGGTGCTGGAGTAAGTCCAGAGAAGGGCAGCAGAGCTGGGGAAGGGTCTGGAGCACAAGTCCTGTGAGTGAATAAGAGAACTGGGGGTGTTAAGCCAGGAAAATAGGAGTCTATAGAGAGAGAACTTTTAATTCTCTAGAACTAGCTGAAAAGAGATTGCAATGAGGTGGGGTTTCAGTGCCTTCTCTCAGAAAACAAGTTGTGCCAGATGAGATTCAGACTGGATGTTAGAGGAAATTTCTTCCTGGAAATTTTAACTTGCTGCCCAAAGGAGTGGTTGAGTCACCATCTCTAGAGGTATTTAAAAGATATGTAGATGGGGAACTTTGGGACATGGTTTAATGTTGAACTTGGCAGTGTTAGGTCAATAATTGCATTAGATGACTTTAAAGGTCTTTTCCAATCTAAATGATTCTGTGATTCTAAGAATGTACCATTTGGACCTCCAGCTCTTTATCATAATATAGTAATATTTTTCTGCAGCAGTTTCCTGGACTGAGTCTACTCTCAAGACTCTTTTCTTTTATTTCCATTACCTTATATCAGTAGAGGAAACATAACCTTACTTCTGGAGTACCTTAATATTCAGCTAAGATATTGAGAAGTGGCACAATGACACAGGATTTAAAAACAAACGAACAAAAATTTTGAGACTCAGTCATGTGTTTTTGGTGCCTGCATTTCTCAGCTTGGTGCAAATAGCAAAAAAATATATAAGACCTGGATCCTTACATTTTACAGATTGATATCAATAAAGCATTAAATACACACTGTTTACTTACAACTTACAATAAATACAGGAAATTTTTATACTGTAAGTAAATTCAAACTGAAGGACTTAAGTAATCAAGTGTTTTAAATCACTCTGATTAATCTCTAGAAGGATCTGATTTCAGCATATTTTGCAGAGAAAATGTCTTCTACTCAAACTGACTTCTCTCTTTCTCTCTGGTCTATGTGTAATTCATGAACCTTTAAACATTATGGGATTATAGAGCTAAGCTGACATTTTTACTTTCACTCGGCAGCCTGAATAATTGGTACACTCTAAGCATTTTAAATACTATAGTAATCATTGCTTTGAATTCATCTTGTGATGTCATAGCAGCTGGCAATTGACATAATAAATTTCAAGAATATGAAAGCTTGAAAAGAATGTTAGACATATCTTATGCTTAATACATAACAATTAAATTATCTATAACTAGCAATATATTCTGATGTTAACTTTAATGAAATGCTTTTTAAATGTATAATGTATTGTTATTGGCTTTCCACATCAGGGCAAGAAGAGAACTTGTTAAATATTTTAGTGTTTTTTTCTCTGAATCAGAAAGAAATGTATAGGAAAATGTTCAAATTTACTTATTGTCTTAAATATATTGGAAGTTCAGTGATGAAACATAAAATTTTACTTTAAGTGTTGGAAACTGTCACAAGTTGCCCTGGAAGCCAGTCACAATCAAGTAACAAACAACTGCAGCATGTGTCAACTGCAATTTAATGTGGAAACCCAGCTGGCAGCTCTTTCCTAAGAGATGTTGCAGTGGGGGACATACAGGCTCCATAACAATCAGCACATGATGCAGATCTTGATCCAGCAGTTCAGAAAAGTACACAAGGCCATGCCTTGAAGGAGTAGATCAGATCTGTCACAAGCTATAACATTTCTGGAATAATCCCCCATAATTTAGAGTACTACAGCCACTTCTTTCCTAAGGGAGACTTCCTCTGGTTAACAGAATTTGAATAGATTTAATATCTATGTTCAACTGATATTGAATAGAAGGAGTAGATATCCATCAAAACAGAAGACCAAAAGTTGAGTATTGTCTTTGATTCTTCCTAAATAAGTTCTGAAATGTTGCTGCCAGTTGAAGAGGCATCAACAAAATAGGAATTAAGGACAAAGGCATTTCTTTAGCTTAATTTTTTCTATATTAACTTGTACGGAGCTATAATTTTAGTGCTGGAATGAGTGTTGAACATATTGGAATGACTGTTATTGCTAAGCAGTTTTTACACAGAATCAAGGCCTTCTGCTCCTCATCCCCTTCCGCCAATGAGTAGGATGGGGATGCATTAGAACTGGGCAGGGGACAGTCGGGATAGCTGACCCCAGCTGGCCACAGGGATACTGTGTACCACACAGTGTCATGCTTGGTACATAAAGCTGAAATAAGGAGGAGAAAGGATGGGACAATCAGAGGGACCACTGTTACATGTGATGAAGCTTTGCTGTCCTGAGAATGGCTGCCTGGTGAATGAATCCCTTGTTTTGCTCTGCATGTGTTCATAGCTCTTGCTTTCCCTGTATAAATTGCCTGTATGTTAACCTATGAGTTTTCTCAGGTTTGCTCTTCTGATTCTATTCCCCATCTGCTGTGGGAGAATGAATGAGTAGCTATGTGTTGTTATCTTGGGTTAAACTATGACACCCAGAAATCATACTGCTCTTCATAGATACCAAGACAGTTACTGAATACAAAAAAATTGGGATAGGAGGAAAAACAGTCCCATTTTCCTTCTGAAAAATCCTTAATTATTTTAGGAAAAAGAAAGCAGCTTAAAAAAGAAAGAGTAAGGTCATTTTTTCCAGCCACAAACCACATAGAGATAGTGTTTGTATGCAAAAATAGTAATTTAGGTACTTCTTTTGGATGGATTCCCATCTGCTGTTGCTGGTCAGTATTCTCTACTGGTCATTTAGATGAATGTCAGAAACAGTAACAGGGAGAGGTTTCATTTGGTGTGGAATTTTTTTGAAAGGAAGGCAGAAATGAGGATGGACTCCTTTGTCTTAGTAGTCTTCTGCTACAAGAGAGTCCACAGCTCATGAAGCCTCAGAAGTTTCTCTTTCTCCTCCAAATTCAGGTATATTCTTATCTTTCTATTGACAGTTCATTTAGCTTCTCTGGCTTTTGTGGGTTTGTATACTAGGGCTGGAGTTCTATGTGGTTACAAAGAATGTAAAAATTTACTGGTAAAATAATTAGGATTGCAATGTAAAAACCTTGTCAAAACCAGAATGCAACTAAGAGATCACTGACAATGCCTAAATAACATCAGTAGAAGTTGATCAGATTTGATAGCTGTTTCAAGATAAATCTTGCTGAAAATAAAACATATATAGTATGAAATTCTGTTTTATATTACAGTAATGCTGAAATTCTATTTATATTACAGTAGCATCAAACATTCACAAGGAAGACTGGCACATTCTTGCTTTGAATACACTATAATCACTGACCACAGAAAGGATTTTCTTGGAAAATAGCTTGCTCTAACTCAGAGGGAATATCCTTTACTTATTAATTTATGATATATGTAAGGATAAAATGAAATCAATCAGTTAAGCTTTTGAAGCCATACCACAGTAAGCAGTGTAATTGTCTTCAGTTTGATAACAAATTACACAGGAAACAGATCCGGGAAATACATAAGATCACACTACTGCCAAGTAATGATCATGATACGAGCTTGATTAAGCTGCAGTTCCAAGTAAATCATGGCAGTAACAAAAACTCCCATGATAGCAGTCTATAAACAAGACAAGTTCTCTACTGCAGAGGAAGAGGTTTAAGATCTTCTAAAATGAGTGAACAAAGGTTTCCATATGGATAATTATCACAAGGCTGACTGAAGTTTATGAAAAATCACTCAAATATATCTGTCACCTGGCATGATGAAAGGCAATATGAAAATTGAATTAGTCATAAATGTAATTCTATCACAGCATCTAAGAACAAAAGTACTGAATTATTTTTTAATATACAATTGTTTTGTTCATTGCTGTAATTGTTTAGGAACTCAAAGATCTGCAAGACAGCTTCTGCAGAAGGAATAGTATGGTATTTAATTAACTACAGCAGCAAATTAAAGCATTGTTCCACAAGATTTACTTATAGCCAAAATGGCCTATATTAATTTTTTCTAGTTTTCCATNAGTTTCAACTCTACCAGGTAGACTTTTAAAAAAAATTAATGGATAATGAAAATTATTTCCTGCTAATTGTCCAGTTATCTCATTCTTTCTTTTAAAAATATTTTCTTTATTTTAATTTCAAGTCCTTTTTTCCCATCTGTCAAGATAGTTTCAAAGTTGTAGAAGGTATACCTTAAGGTCCACCTTAAATAAATGAGAATTCTGAGATACAAAACCCAAAAGTTATTGATATCTATACCTTTCAATTAAAACTGAAACAGAGAAACAAATTTCAAAATGTTTTCCAACACACGAAAAATTACTTTAATATTTTATCTGGGTAGTGGCCTGTTCAAACAGCTTAATACTTTAAGGCTGAGTACTAAGGCACTTTTCACAGATGAATATGGCATTTCTCTCAGCAAAAAGGAGTTTCTTTATGACACAGTCTTAAAATTAGAATAATCTGATCTGGTGTGTGATTAAATTTATAACATTAATGCATTTTGCTGAAGGATAAATTATTGACGACACTTAGTCATAAATGTAAATCTATTTCCAAAAATACATCACAGCAAAGCTGGAATAGGGAATGAAAGTTCAGTTTTATTTATTACCTTTCATATACTTTCGAATTATTTTCCGTCAAACAAATTACTCAAGGCCAATACTGCTGCTTTATCTAAAATAATCCAGAATTTCCAGAGAACAGTAACATTAATGAATGCTTGAAACATGAAAAAAACTTGGATAAAGATTGAAGAATGTTAAGATTAATATAACGTATTGTTAAATTCAATGGGCTGTTTGACCTTTCTTCCACCACAAGTATAATATGAATATGTGTTATGATGTCTTGTCTGCTGTAGTTCTAGAGGTGTTTTAAAACTTTCAGAGTATGTTATGTACACTTTAGATTCATCTATACAAATAAAGTAGATATTTTCCTTTAGCAGACATATTAGAATAGGTGAGAGAAACCTGCCAAATATCAAATCGATTGTGAATTCCCAAACAAATTTAGTTCTAATTTAAAATGCATATAATTTCATCAACTCCTTTCCAGAAAAACAAACAAACAAACTTAATTGTACGGACTCTATGGTATCTTACAGCTGGATTGTACATTCAAAGATGGTAGAAATTTACTTTTGGGGTAGAAATACATGAAGTTTTGTCAGCATGACCTTTAAAGTATTGTGCCTATGTCATCCTTCTGATGAAAGAACAACAGCTGCTTGGAATTTGGTATGTCCCATTCCCAGTGTGCATGAAAAATAGCATGAAAAATAGCGCAGAAATAATTAATAATAGATTTTATAACCAAGTTAATTAATTGATTTGTCTTTGGGAGTCAGCATGAGCCTACTGTCCTATGAGCAGTATATCTATTTTTTCCTGCCTTTTGTGAAAAATTAGATGGTCAAGTAGCAACCTTACTCCAGTATGAGTTATTTGCAGTTTTGCTGCAAAATAACAAGAGCTTGAAACAGAGCAATATAAACACAGCATGAGGTTCTATGAGTGCTGAATCTTGATGGAGGAAGATAAACAAGTCATGAAAAATGTCCCAAAGGGCTGAATGTTTTTCAGTGGGTTTTTTCCCAAAAGTGGAATGAAATCCTAAAGCATGTTTCTAAAATCTTGCTATAAACTCTCCCTTCCCTATAATCTCGTCAGCTCTGGGGCAACAGAATCTCTAAGGTCAGCCTTTCTGTTAACTACAACACTTATATTTCTCCTCTATTTCTTGGCAGTAGAAAGGAACGGATGATTGATTTTTTAGTGAGTTGCTCAACCCAGCACAAGGAACTCAGTAAGTGACTTTTTTTTTTTTTTACTGTCAGGATTGCCAGCAATAGCACTGCTCACAGTAGTATTAACTGCATCTATAAACCCCAGCACCACTTCTCTTGGCTCAGCCATAGTCATATGTTCTTCAAATTTCTTTCTTATATTTCAGACTCTCTTTTCCACAACATGATGAGTAATGTGTGAGATAAACTGGCATTTGTTAGGAGACCAGTGCAGCATGCATGGGTGAATTACTTGTATTATCAGTATAAATGACAAAAAACTTTCCTGACCTATAACATATGTTTGGATGAGAGGAGAAAGACGCAAGAAAAAGCAGTAATGACATGATACTGCTACTCCATCCTAAAACAGATGTTTCTTTTAATCAAACAAGAATAGTAACCACAAAACCAAGAAGTTGTTTTAGAGGTCTCTATTCTTTCCTTAAAAAGAAAGAAAAATTTCTTTGGGAAATTAAAACATTTTAAAGAAATCTCTCGTCTTCCCAGGCTGAGCAATTTAAATTTTCACTCTACTTTAAGTGGAGTTTATCAGCTTCAATCTGCTCAGAATTGACTGAAGAATTGATACTACTGTAGTCATATCAGAAGTCTCTCTTTCCACTAATAAATTTTCAAACACAAAATAAAAATCTGTAAAATCAAAAACAATATTAAAGCAGAACACTGAGAATTATGTGCTGTTTGCTTTAAGTGATGTTATAGAAGGGATGCTGTTAAAAGTTTTGTGAGTATACAGATGATTTTTAACACTCAGTTGTCTAAAATAGTAGCCCATAAAAAGGAAATAGAAAGTAAGCTTTGTTGTCTATGGAAATCTCACTTTAAAGGTTCTCTCAGTTACAGTATATCAAAGCATGTCTGCAAATGCTGACTGCAGTACTAAGTTCATTTTACAACCAAGACATGAAAACTGGGAGTGTAGATCCCAGGCAGATGAGAATGGCAACAACATTTGTTAAACCATCAGGAAGGCACCTTTGTGCTCTCTTTCTTTATGTCTTCCACATTTCAGGAAGTTATACATAAACTGTTCAAAAACTCTTTCATTGTCATTACTCCAACCTTCTCAAAACAGTCTTTAAGAAGTCTTTTGCAAACTTCCCTTTATGGAGCATGATGGAAATCAAGCTCTTCTTCCCCTGGGCTACCCTGGCTGTGGGGCAGCTGGCTGGGGGAGATGCAACAGTGCAACCTCCCTCTGCACGTGAGGTGGCTCACAGCCCACAGGAGCGTCTCTGACTACAAGGGGTATCAGAGAGATGTGCAACATCCAGTTTGCCCACCCTCCCTCTGCTCCTCTGCCCTGCCCTTGTGCCATCCTTAGTTTTCTACTTGAACTTAGAGTCACTTTGGATGGGCTCTTCTTTTCAGGGTCCTGCATGCTTATACCTCAACAGCTGCTCTTCTGCACTCTAATAATACTTGAGTACACGAGCAGAGATGTTCTCTTGGCTTTGCTACTATGACAGGACAAGACATCTGGGAAAGCAGCACCCTGTGCTGAATGGGACCCCACTGACGCCCTGACCCCTCCAGCACTGCGGGTCCCTCTTGTCACACTGGTGCAGCCGCAACAGTGCACCAAAGCAGGCAGAGGCTGTACGCGGAGTGAGACACTGAAAGGTAAGGAAGGTGATGTTTCACTAGGGGCAGAGTTTCCAGTGAGCTGTTCTTGGAGCTGCTTCTTATTGACAGAGATTTGCTGAGTCCACGTGGGATTACTGACATTTCCTCACTTCCTCCCACCAGGTCTGAGATTCAAGTAAATAAATAAATAAACTGCAAATGACAAAGAGAAGGGCCAGGAGAGGGTTCCAGCTGTCATCATGCAAATCCAGAATGCTTTTGACTGCACCTATATCCCATTTATATTAACAAACTAAAACACAAAGCCACATTTGTGAAAAAAATGCTAGAGAGCTGCTCTGTCAGAAAATCATTCACAAAACCATCGTTGTCTATGTTATATTCTTTCCTTACATGTTTATAGTATAAGCTCAGCAAAATGATTCCTGTATAAGGTAAAAAGAGAATTTTTCAGTATTTTTTATGGCAATAAAGAAAGGTAAAAAACAAGCTACATACCAGTCACCAGATATAACTCCATCACCTCCCAGTCTTATTGAACAGCAAGGCAATCTATATCATACATTAATTATTTATATTGAAAGACTCATCATATACAAACAAACGTTTTGTATATAAAGTAAGATGAAAAATGTTATTTATATTTTGGCGTCAAAATAAGTTGCCTATCTCCACTATTATTGGCATAAGAAGAGCAAACAAACTTTAGCTGGTAGATCTAAAAGCCAGATAAGGTCTGATTCTGACACAGCAGGCTAACAAGCTTCAGCCTCCTCTTCAATAAAATAACTTTCTGGTTACCTGGACAGTAAAACTTGGTAATACACATGCAGCAAGTTTAGGTTATTCATTTTGATATTCAGTTCAGCTCAATATCCCCATATAGTCATATTGTTTAAATGTGTGTTGTGCTATTACATCAAAGAATTTAAAATCAGACTTTTTGAATCCAAAAAATATTTTTGTAAATATTTCATTTTCTGGGTATTCCTGTTGGAAATATAAATCATGAAACAGCAGTTTCTTATTTAAATTGCTGTTGACAGACTTCAGAGTCAATACTCACAGATAAATAGTGGAAATTTAATTAATCTAGTTCACATCCCAGAACTTCTGCTTTCAGCTTTGAGGTCTTAAATGTAGGCTTTTCGTGACCAAACCATTCCTGTGGGCTCCCATGTGGACAAGAGTTCACCCTCTGGTTTATTTTCAGGCATGGTGATAAGCAACAGACAGTTTAGGTAACTTGCCATTTGTAGTTTTGCTCTAAGTAGAGCCCAGTTCTTCCTCTGGAGCTTTAATGCTTATTTACATTAAGGTACTTTTCATGAAAAAGGGTATCTTTCATAGTGCAAATATGTTTAATGTTTATTGTATTTATTACATAGTAACTATTCTCCTTAAAAAAATATTTACCTCAATGTGAAAGCCCTCCTCATTTTAAAATAACACTAAGCTAGTTTACATAAAGACTTTACAATCACATTATTTTTCAATAACTTATTTTCATTGATCGGTCTAACAGTTTGGCATGTTATTTATGGGCTACTGTGATGAATCACATCCGTTTCCAAGGTAAAGTAAGCAAATTCTCTGTTTATAGGATTGAAGTTGAAGGTCAAACTTTGATTATATTTTCTGTTCTAGTACAGCAATATAAAGCAAGTCCTTTGGACTTCAGAATTGGCAACGAGTCATATGAGATGCTTTTATACTTAAAAATTGACCACAAATTTTGATTAAAATATAATTAACATCTGAGAGGCAGGAAACCTAGCAGATAACGACAACAGACCCTTAGAGGAATTTCTTTTGTGTTTTGAATTTGCATTTTAATTTTTTTTACCTTGCAAAGAGGATTTATTTATTTTTAATCTTTTTTAAGAGAAGAGTTTATATCTACTGGAGTGTGAGAGCTGGGAAAACACTAACCTTCAATGTCTATGGTGTCTTGCAGTATTTATCTAACTCACTGGTCCACTGCTGTTAGACTTTGACCAGTGTATATTTATCAGTCGGCCATTGGCAGGTGCAAGTGAAATTCGCTTTGTCCAGAAATGTAATGTATAAACAACATTTACCCCCCACTTTTTAGCAACACATTGTTAAAGTCTGAGTTGGGGTCTCAGAGCTGCTGAAACACTGTAACCTTAAATTGTAAAGGATGTTGTTGTGCAAGGCAATAATTAATTACCCAGACACTCTCCACTCCAGCCATAAACAATGCCCAGCATGCTCACATAGCCAAAGGGAGAGGGTATAGATGATGGAAACATTTGCATTAAAAGATAAACATGCAGATGAGAATTCCATCCAAAATATCCCTAGTAAATTATTTCACAATGGAACGTGAAAGAGAGGATGGTGAAGTACATGCTTCCAGTGGGCTGTGGAAAGGTTGCCTAGGAGGCTTCTTGTGACACAACACAAGTATTGTTGCATTTAGATTAGAGGTACTGACCTTGTTTCATCACTCAGCTTTATAAACCTGTCTCTATGCTGCATCTCTTTTTTGTCTTGAAGGAATTTATGTCAAATAATTTATTATTGCCTAGATTTTTGTACCAAGACATTGCATATCCTGTTGTGTGACTGCAGCTATCCTTTTAAGTCAGGATTACGGGATATTTTGGTACATGCAGTGGAAACAGATATGATTTTCTCTTCAAACAAAACTCTTCTTCTGAGACATCTGAATTGTACTTAAAGATTACTACACAGGGAGACTTTGTTATGGGCAGATTCTGTCCTTTTCAAGGAAGGGGAAGAAGAGTCAAATCACACAGGGACATCCCCATCATCCACAGGACTTTCTGGTGCTAGGTCTGTCCAGGGACCTGTCACAGAACTAGAAGTGAACTGGTAGAGCTTAGGAAGAGTAGATTAGTACAGAAAGACAGAAACATAAACCCTCTTGTGGCACCATGAGAAAGGAGGGAATACCAGAAATGAGGCTGTGTGAAAATCACTGCATGTTAATGTTATTGGCATAAATCTAGAAAATTCTCTACTTCTACTTCTGGACCCCATGTTGGCCCTTTTTAGCTCTCCTGGCACATTTCAATGGCTGAAAAGGGTTGAATTGATAAAGTAGACTGAGCTACCTCCTGGGTATATCTTTAACTCTATTGAGATATGGATGAGGATGAGTAAAATAATACTAGAGAAGTCTGTCTGATGCAGAGCTCTCGCAGCTTCCCAGAGAGCTGATTAGTGGCACAGTTTTTCATATCTTTGGAGACTCAAAGTCTTTGAGAACAGGCCTAGGCCTGATCAAAAGGAGATACATAAACACTCTAGCCCAGGAAAAGCCTCAGGAAGCACAAACTCTGGAACAGTTTAGTACAGAGACACAGTTTGTGCCCATACCTACAAATTGATACATACCCCCATGCCATTTCAGTTGCTGAAATGGCAATTTCACCAAAAAGAGAGAATGAAGGTTATACCTGTTTCCTTCCCTGGTTACCTGAAGGCTTAGAAAGGGGAAGTTGACACCCCATAATGAAGCCAAAAGTGAGGGTCTTGATAAGGGAGCAGCTGAACCCCACACAGTTCCTGAAAACCACCCTGTGGATGCTTTCTACCACCAGATATGCACAAGTTTTGCAAGGCTTGACCCAAAATTTATGCAGCTTGAACAAGATGAAAAGTGGAGTCCCTGCTCCTTTTTGTTCTCAGGGAGAGATATAGATGTCACACACGGCCTTGTCCTTATCAAAGAAAATTTTGCATTCTCTTCAGCAGTTCAGTCTTTTCCTCTAAGTTTCTGTGCCCACACCAATTAAATGATCCATCTTTAATACTAAAGAATTTGTCTTGTAAAATAGGTCTTCAGCTTTAAAATTGAGAGCAATTAAAATCAAATACTACTAATTAGGAATGCAGTGAATCAGTTATTACTCAAATGCTTATTTAAGTTATTACTTAAATGCTGTTAATGATTTAGGATTACTCTCACGAGCAAGAATTTTCAGGTCTGGACTCCATACTCATTAAGGGAGAGCCTGTTTTTTACCGCTAACTTGTAAACAGCAGATGGATCACAACAGGATGCTTATACAGCATAGAGGTGAGCAAATATATAATGTCTTATAGGATCAGAATCCTCCCAAACAATAGCTTGTACTTCACTGATTTCTACTAACAAGGATTAAGCTGTGCAGTTTTCTTGTGTGCTGTGACTTTTGACAACCATAAAGTGCTCCTTATTGCCATATGACACAGCCAGGTCCAGATGTGCTATTTTGGTTTGAGATGATTAAACCTTTTTTTTTTTGTTACTATGGAGATTATCTACTGAATGGTTTACTTACCGCCTCAAAGCTGTCATCGCGTACTGTTTAATTTACAGAGTTGGTCCAAATCTTTGTGGAAAAAAAAAGTCACTAATATTTCTCACAACTTTCTTTGATTTCTTTTTCAGTGTCAACCAAGATGTAACATTTATTATTATTCACCTTAGCATGATGACATTTCATTATTCTTACTGAAGATGATGTTCCTGAAAAAAAAAAGAGATCAAAATCTCCTTAGCCTCCTGGATATCACATAATAAATGAGGAGGTCTGTTTTTCTTCAGTGCCTGAATAAGNAAACATTCTAAAGTTGCTGTAGATCAGCCATAGCCCATTATATTCTTTCTTGAGCAAACAAGAGAGAATGAATTGAAATGGCAGCTGCTTTACATAAGAAATTGTTGTCAGAAGCTAAAACTCTAAATTGAAAGTTACTTTGAATTTCATGATGGTAAATGAATGATAATTTATTTTATTAAAGGGAAAAATGTCTTCCAGAAATCTCATGGTAAACAACCAGAGCAGGACATGGTTAAAAATAAGAACAGCCAGATGATTTTGACTACAGGTCCTTAGAAAACAGCATCACCCTCATGATTTCATAATGACATTTCTTTTATCTCATTCCACAATCTGTAA
>VXBU01004785.1:25233-49603 GCA_013400315.1 Bombycilla garrulus | reverse complement strand
GCTCCCCACGGGCTGCGCACCGGCAGATGACGGGAGCTTCTGCTGCTGCATCCGGTCCTGCCCTAAACCGGGGCGTGACTTTACACCTGGGGCGGTCACAGGGCTCTTGAGGTCAGGCTGGCTCTCCAGAGAAGACCATTCCGGGAGACCCTGTGTAGTGGTGTAAAAACAAAAGAGAGGGGACTCGCGACAGCCTCTGTTTTAGGAGGTGTAGTGCGCGCTATTTTCTTCTGCCTCAGTTTCGGTGATCAGATTTGCCACATCATGCTTGCTACCAAGCGGAGCCTTTAACCAAGGCTGCATTATCTGCTTCATGGTTTTGGGCAAATGCACAGCATCTCGTTATGAAATATGACTGTGATGAAGGGCAGAGATCAGCAGAGAGACAAGAGGAGAGGAAACATCACCCCTTACTGCCTCAGCACCTATACGATTCTCTCTTGAGTAATCTGATGTATGATGATTGCAGAGTAAAAGGACTAAAAAGACATTAATTTTCAAGAGATTAGTCCTTCCTTTAGAAATTTTGCTTAAGTCTTGTGTGAAATAAATTGAGATTATCTTCAGTGTTACTAGTATCTAAAATGAACAAAATACATTTTTTCTCTTAAAGAAACAATCTTCTGCATACCTTTGGTATTTGTACACTAGTCTGAGATTAATTAATTCTGCTTCTTACCTTTTTTCATGAATTTGCCCTTTCAGAAGAACCAGTTGTAGACCACAGCGAACCCAGGGGTCCATCTGTGTACAGGCTCATCCCATTCTGCTGTGTCAAATAGAATGTGTGCCAGGATAGAATTCCTCAGCAATTAACAATCCAGGACCTGAACATAAGCCCATTTTATGAGCCATTAAAGCTAATAAGGAGTCACTGGTCAATTCCAGCAGGGCCCAAGAGGAGTATCTGGTAAATCACTGTGTTTAAACTATAGCTCACCTGCCAGACACATTGCTGGGCAACTGTGCAGATCCTGATGGCAACCAGGTCTCAGTGGGTCCCAGATCACAACTGATTTCCTAAGGACATTTGCAGCACAGGCTTTTGATTGTGCACTCTAATTATTAGTTTGAGATGGTTAACTATCATTAGCTTTCTTTATTCCAGTCTGGGAAGGGGTTTTTTCCCATGGCAGAACAAAAAGCCAAAGTTCTTACTTCCATTACTGTGTAAGAAAATAACATTACCATTATATGTATCCAGTGGACTTTAAGTTTAGACCACTCTTTCCTCTGCCAGATAGATAACTCTTAGCTAAAATATTAGATGAGGGATTCATACATAAATAGGGACAAAACGTGCTCACAACATTTATTTTTATTTCCAGATACTGTTAGAAATCCATGGGTCACAAAGGCTTGTGGGTCAAATATCTACATTTAAGTACAGCAAAATTTGTGACTGATGTGTAAATTGCACATAGATCCATAATGACTGCAAGATGAGTGCAAATGACATTTGGTGCTTCAAAGCTCTTGTATCCATTCTGTTACACCCTTCATCACCCCTTTTTAAATAAAGAACTTTATTGATCCCCAGAAATTCCACACACATCCTTTCCACAAGCAAGACAAGGATCCTAGCTGACCAAACAATCAGGTGAATGTTTTCTTCATTATTATTGTAGAAATCTAGGAAATCTTCAATGTATTCCTTGATTCTTAGAATGTCTCACTGCAGGAATCACTCCTTATTGTGTTTAAATTGCAGTAATTTATTAGACTCATTGGGGACTAGGAACTGGGAAGTCAGTGGTGCTAGGGCAATTGCTTCTGCTCAGAATGTGGCTATATGAACTAGAAACATCTGTAACAAAATTAATTAGCTACAGAAATTTCACTTTTTATTTCCCAACAATCNAGGAAAAAAAAGAATAAAAAAGGTATACATATGTGTACCTATCACACACATACCTATATGTGTCTATATAAAATTTGTGTGTATAAAGTATATTAATCAATTTAGGCTATGGGTAAGATGTTAATTAAAGTGACATTTTAAACTATTAGATATTATAATAGAGGTAAAATTAATAATATGTACAGTGAAAGCTACTGGTGCCACATCTACCACAACTACAACAGAAATAACAAACTTTTTTTCCATGCTTTGCATTATTTATCTTTGGTTTATTTGTTAATTCACAAATTAAGTATTAATAAAATCTCTAAAAAACACCTCTCACATGTATACAACAAATCATTAGTAACCATAAATATGTCTCTTTGCTTTCATATCTGTTGTAATCTGAAATACCCCACAAATTCAGCAGCTGGAAGGCTGATGTTTTATATGTTATTACAGCAGAAATTAATTCAGCGAACACACCTGCTTAATTCAAGTACAAGCTTGTAGCTCACCTGCTCTCTTTACGCTTTGATTGCCCTGTATTACTGACATTTCCACTCTGCAACATTTGTCATTTAGTCACTAATTCTTGTCAAGATGTCTCAAAAATCTACTAAGGCATTAGCATTTTCAACATTAACTCTATGTCCCTAGGGCTAAGTTACACCTCGTGCTCTGTGGCAAAAAAGGCTATTACATAATTTACTTTTATCAATGCTCTGTTTTTATACTGGGAAAGAGGGTTGTGGGAGAATCTTCACAGGGGTTCCTACCCCCTTTCCATTGCTGCCTCATCACTTCTGCTCCTGAGACAATTCCCTGAACAAGACTTAGAGAGAGCAGATCATGAAGAGACAAGCTTTCCACATGTGGGGGCAGGAGCTAATTGCAGCAGGCTAACCAAGGCTGAACAGGGAGGAAGTGACAAGAGTACTCTCATAATAGAGAGATTGAGAAGGATGTGGTTTCATAAAAATCAAGAGTGCTTGGGATCAGGCCAGTTAGAAAGAAGCAATGTGCACACAAGCCCAGAGCATCTGCTTCCCATGAAATATGCAAAGATGAGGAGAAAAGAAAAATACTTCCTTTAACAAGAAGCAAAGCTATTCTGCATAAAATATCAATCCACAGCTTAATACATGCCAGTGTCTACATCTGTATCTACAGACAGTATTATGGACTTCTTGTTACATTATAAAATTTCTGAGGGAAGTACCACCTGCGTATGTACAGGCTTGGAGCCTGCCTGGGGACTGTAGGAGCTAACACAACAGGCACCTATCTTCAGGATTCAGGACACAAAACATAATATCCCACAAAGTTGTGAAAGTCTTAGGCCTTATGCATAACATCAAAACTATATGAATAATGCCTTGAGAATCATTTGATCATGTGTAATTGATTTTCATAATTGATGTATGAAGTCTCTTGTATCTTCATGGGCTTTTTTGTGCTTTCTTTTTTTCGCACTCGGTATTTCTTGCAATGCAAAATCTAGAGTCAAGAGCTAAGGAGAACTGTGAAGTGGGGAGTTACAGAAGATAATAGGGATCCCAGTCGTGGCATTTGCTCAGGTAGAGTATTTCTAGAGATAATAACAATTATACCATAAAAACTCTACTTTTAGCTTCCTTATGGAGTTTAGATAGGCCGAAACAAAATCACTGCATTGTCCATATGAATAAATAAAAAAACCAAAGCAAAACAAAAATAAAAAAATCAGAAGATTACACTCTTCTTAAAATGTCTGAATATTCCTGCTTTATTACTCTATGCCCAGTGACATACTTCTCAACCAGCAGGATAAGTGAGACACAGGTAGAATAAAATGAGAAAAACACCAGTAAGTTTAACATTTTATTGTCTAGATGTTTCCATGCAGAAGAGAATCAATTATGTACCTCTAAATTTGCGTGTGAATTAAACTCTTAATAGCTGCACAGGCTTGTGATGGAGATTACTGTTGTACAAAAAGAGTAGCTATGCAAAGAAGGAAGTCCATGGTACCTCCACTGACTGTAGCTTTTTCAGACAGACTGTCTTAACACTGGATTACCTGTGAGTTTGTCTTATGCATGTTTGTTCTATGCATATATGAACAGGATCTTGTGAAACCCAAGAGAAAATTCAATTTCTGCAAATTTCTAGGAGGAAGACAGGAGAGAGGTGACAGCATGCCTGCTGAGTAAGTAACTAATGTCTGTGCTTTGGTCCCAGTTAGATAGACCAGTGGCTAAAAATTGACAGGACACTCAGACTGTCCTAGTGTTTGTCCACAGGAGGTATTTAATTTTGTGCTGAATTTCTCAGAACTCCAGATTTGCAGAGAGCTGCTTTAGTGCCAGGTAAATCCTCTCCTCACAAACACATAAAACAACAGAATTAGTGAAACTCCCACAAAATGTAAAAAAACTATGCCTAAATACAGTTTTGTATTCACCACCCTTAAATGTGGGGTAATCATTAAGAGTGCTTGTTAAAGCTGTTTAGTGCAGAGTGGTTATGGTGTAAAAAAAAAAAAAAAAAAACAGAAAAAAAACCCCACAAAAAAAAACAAACAAAAAATAAACAAAACCAAAATAACTCACAATTTATTTGTAGTAACTCTTCCAACTAGTACAAATTTATTTTGTATGTTGTATTTCCAAGCAACCATTTTCCGGGAAGGAAAAGAGCTGTGCCTTTGGGTCAAGTCACTAAATGTGCATTTCAAGGTAAATTACTATTGAATCCTTGAGGAAAGTACCTAAAAGAGCTGCAACATGGTATATCTGAGTGTAAAACTTTCTATTACTCTTGAACAATATCAATTCAAGTCAAAGTCTATGCAGGACTTAAAAAACCACCAACACAAGAAGGCAGTGCTCTGGAGTCGCAGTCCCAAATCACAATTTGGAGTACGGAGAACACTGAGACCAAGCAACATCTTTAACAGCAACATGTTAAAATATTCAAAGACTGCAAAGTACCATCTACATCCCAGATAAAAGGCTTTTATGAATACAAACATAAGATTATTGTAAAAATTTGACCGCAGGCTCAGAACAGCTGTGAGTTGTAAACAGCTAGTAAGCTTTGTTTGGAAGTGATGCACCTTGGACAACCTCCAGAATATCTGACAGGACTGACAACCCCATCACCATTTCTCCCATTAATAGAAAGATAAACAGTTAGAGTGCTTTCTTTCTGCTTGCCTAGGTGTCTGCATTCTATCTCTGCCTAAGAGCCAACTCAGTCTCCCTTGTATCTTTAGACTTCATATAGACAGCATCAACATTATCTTCTCCAGACAAACAGCCACCATTGCAACATAATGAGAATCCTAAGGATGTCTTCTTTAATATTTATTTTGTCCCTTTCGAAATATGAAAGGGATGTTCTCACACAAAGTGGTGTTCTGAGAAATGCAGAATAAATAATGTGTGGATTAGTGTCTTAGCTTGTGACCATCCCAGAATTGAGTGCTGAAGCCTTTGAGTCAGACATAAAACACCCCTGACATCAGCAGCTTCACTTTGATCCTCTATCCATCTGCCTGGCACGTGTGAGGCTCATTACAAGGCACCCAGTGTTCCTGGCTTTGGCATGAGACCAAGCTGGTCTGTATTGACAAGACTGACAGATTTTAGGACATGTAAAGAGACAGAGAGAGTGAGAGTTAGACTCCTAAGCCTGAGGATCAGGATCATTTTCCCTTATGACTTTCCCAAGGTTAGAAAGGATGCAGGTGAGGGAAAAGGAAACTGAGCCCTGGCAGCACAGCCCTGGTCAGGTGAGGGAAGAACATGGAAACAAGCTGCCTGCAGGGACTGTGGGGAGATAATTAAACCTGTGCCTCTGCTGAAGGCAGAGTACACAAGAACCTGCAATTAAGTCAGTAACAGTCAGGGAGTCTGCCAGGGTTTGGTTGGAAGCAGAAACATGTTTTTCTTCCTTGCTGCTTGGTGCCAGTCTGGAAGTCCACATCCTGTATACCAAATCTCTGGTTGCACCACCCTACCCCTCCATCTCTGATCTGCCTTGCCTGGCCACTGGGATCAACTAAAATTAATTTTCCTGTATGCTCGTTCCTGAACAGAACGTTAATTCTGAGTGACACATAACTTATCTGCACAAGATCCAGGAAGTGAATTCCTGCCCAATACTTTCTCCAACTTTTTGTGAGGTAAAAGAAGTACACAAACACTAACAGAATAGCAGTTATATCAGTCTAAAATCCTACAATTTGCTAAATTCCACTATTCTCAAAATGGTTTGTAAACAATAGACTGTATAATTAAAAAAAATTCAACCACTCATCCATAATATATATTTGTCATAATAAAATTCTTATAGTTATTCTCTGTTAAAAGCTACAGATTTTTCATTAGGAACACATCCTTTCTATATTTCTCATCAAAATTCTGGAATCTTTCACCTTTTTGGCACCAATTTTTCTCTTTCACAGTATTCTTGTATCTTACTTATAGTAAAAGAGGTGGCTAAGTTTCAGCCTTTGAAGCACCAGTGGGCCACCTGCAATGAGACAATTACTTGTTGTGCTGGTGTCAGCTAGGATGGAATTAGTTTCCTTCCCAGTGGCTGCTATGGGGCTGTGTTTTGGATTTGTGCTGAACACAGTGTTGATAATGTGGTGATGTTTTTGTTATTGCTGAGCAGGGCTCACACAGAGCCAAGCCCTTTTCTGCTTCTCAAACTGCCATGCGGGTGAGGGGACTAGGAGTGCCTGGGAGGTTGGGAGGAGACGCAGCCAGGACAGGTGACCCCAACTGACCAAAGGGATATTCCAAAGATATAACATCATGCTCAGTACTTAAAGTGGAGGGAAGAAGGAGAAAGGAGGGGGCATTTGCAGTCTCAGAATTCATCTTTCCAAGTTTCATGTGATGGGGCCCGATTCCTGAAGAGGGCAAAATGCCCACCCAAACATGGGAAGAGCTGAATCAAATCCTTGCTTTGCTTTCTATATGTGTGGAGTTTTTGCCTGCTATTTTAAATTGTCTTTAGATGTAACCACGAGTTTTCCAGTTTCCACCCCTCAGATTCTCTCCCCCACCCACTGGTGGGGGGGGGGTGGAGGGGAGTGAGCGAGTGGCTGTATGGGCCTTCATTGCTGGCTGTGGGTAAACCACACCACCTGTCGAACAGTTGACAATTTGTCATGCTCCACTGGAATTTTAATAAATTTGAAGAAGTCAAAAAAGTGACTTGGGTAGAGTCAGAAATTGATCCAAACATTGAAACTTTTCCTATCCCAACACATTGCGAAGAACTCTGGACAATTTTTTGTTCAGCTTTGGAAGGGTTTTATCCCTTGTATTTTTTGAGGACCAAGTTACAAACCTCAAAACAAGATTCTTTTCTGGATATTAGCCATAAGGAAACTCAGTCAGGATATTTGGTTCTAGGTTTTAGATCCAATTACAACATTCTTGAGGCTGTTCAAAGCAGCAGCAGCTCCAAACCTCTCACTGAGAGTAATTTTCTGTTTTATTTTTTTCTTGTTTCTTTTTACAGGTGGGTAGGCACCTGCTTAAGAGATGTTGGTTACATCCATTGTGTACAAAATTTTCCACTAACAGTTTTTTATTATCTGCTAAGGAGTGATGTTGGCAGCATTTTCTTTCTATGTCACTAGAAGAGCAATGGTAATGATTTAAAAGCCAGGAGCTTTGAATTATTGTTTAAGGTTCTCGATTAGCTAGGTACTGTATTCTCCTTACATTTGTCCACAAGAAAAAATGCGTTTATGGGAAGTTTTCCAGATGTCTCTTCATTAAAGTGAAGAGGTCATATTTCATTTGCTGCTAAACAAAACAGTACATTACATTGTAGATTATTGTACCTAAGTGTGTATGCTTGAATGATATTTCACAGAAAGCAAATCAAATAGAGAACTATATTTTTCTTTCTTCTTGAGAGACATCTTGGCTCACAAAATACCTTTTCTCTCCAAATGGTAAGGGATTTGTGAAACCCTTCTAATCTTGCCTTTTCTGTACCATAATTTCAAATGCTTTCTGTGGACTTTTAAAACATAAATCAAAGGACAGCAGGAGAAATTTTGCCTAGCAAAGGCCTGGAAACATATTTCTACTGGATTGGAGTTTTACAGGGGATATATTGGCTCTTGCAATGTTTGACTTTCATGTGTGTATCTGCCTCTTGAGCTTAACAGATGCAGCTGAGTGTCCAGAATGCAATTATACAGTCTGAAATCTGTGTAATCTAAACTTAACTATTGAGTTACACTTCAGAAGTTAAAAAACTGAATTGTCTCTTTTGATGCACAAAAAAAGTTATACATGGCCCTCTCTCATCCCGTCTTTTAGGAATATTAGATGGTATAGCTACAATTTGCACAAATAATTAAAGATTACTGAACAGCTAGCAATCAGAAAAACTATTGAACTGCAAGAGGACTGGTACCTTGACCCAAAGAAACAGATGGAATGACCGGATGGAACAGGAACTGCACTGGTTTGAAAGTAAAGCAGTGGGAGTAGTGAATCTCACTCGATTACCTTGAGAGAGATTTCAGGTCAGAGTAACAATTTAACAGAAATATTACAATAAATGCAATCCATAGGTGGGGTCTACTTTTCTCCAGACCTTCTCCCTGGTCTCCTGAGTCAGGAAGTCCTGAAGGCTGGCCACATCAGTGAAGACTGAAGCAAAATGAGTGTTTAGTATTCTCTGCAACCTCTGCTCCTTCCAGTAGCATGCCCCTGTTTTCTATAGTACTCCTTTGGTTATTGGTGTATTTAAAAAAGCCCTTGCCCTCTCACAAAAGCTAAAAAATACAGGTCTTTCTCTTTGCAACAGCTTCTGTGTAAGTTTCTTGGTTTCTACTCATGTACCTCCTTGGCAAAACAACATGAAAGGAAATACATATGCTGGTTAATCAAAAATTTTTGCTTTTTAGGCTAGGCTTATGTGCCAAAAGTAAGAGAAAGGACCAGATTGCTGGAAAGACTACATTAAGAATTCAACCAATATAACTACCTCAGCCATATTGCCTGTGGGATACTACTTAATTTAATGTCAATTCAAGATGTGGCAATGCTTACAGTCATGAATGAGATTTCCAGCTCAGTAACACTGGAAAATTCTAGCTCATGACAGATTTGTATGTAGCTTACTAAAGAGATTTCTCTATGGTCCTGCCTTATTCTCAATATCAAAGTCATGAGGTTCCTGTAATTCCACCCTTACTAATGTTATTTAACCTGAAAATACCTGATTATGTAATAAGATTCACAATACTTTTTTCAGAGCTGTAATTGTCTTCTGAGGTTATTTTGGTGGCCATACAAACATAGCAAGTCAAGTGAAATGGTAGCAAGGGGCCAGAATGGTGTAAGGATTGCTAGTGACACAGGTTTTACCTTCCAAAAAGGGAACCAGCTGCCAGCCTTGTACTCTTGGGACTACTAATGTCCAACTCAAGGCCCAAGCTGATCTGCTTGGTGCGGAGGAAACTCAAAATCCTTTGAAAAATCAGTTATGAAACCATGGCTTTTGTGAGTTTGGGTACTTGAGGGTTTTAAAATTTTATACTAAAGAGGACTACAGATACTTTTTCTTATAGAGACCTTCTGTTACGTATGCAACTGGAAGTTTAGCAGCTACTAAGGTTCAGATTGCATCCAATTACCTTCAGTTCTGGGTACCTGAAAATAACTGCTGCCTGTATCATGCACTATAGTTCTCATGAGCCCAATCACAACACTCCTTGTTACTTCTTTCTTTACCTTTCTTTCTGGCATGCACCTCCCCCTACCTGTAAAGTTCACTTTACAGTCTTGTATTTCAATTACCCAGGTTTAAGGAAATGTCATGTTGTTTTGGAGCCTAAGAATAGAAGGTGCTCATCAGTCAACATTTTTATAATGTGCTAATCATCACCATGGTGTCCTGATTTGGTACTCTGGATTTTGACCACTGCCTTGGTCAATCACTGAGCACTTCCATTCATCATCTACCTATTCTTATGGATTTGTTTCCATCATGGTCACCTAGATTAAAAATAAGAGAAAAGGGGACAAAGTCATCAAGATTTCTGACTACAATGAAAAGTATTCTACATAACCTGAATTTAAGAAATGCAGAAAATAATCTATGTAAAACACACATTCCCCTACAAAATCATCTGGATTATGAATAAATATATAGTATGAATAGATGATGTAATCTGATTTCATAAAATAGAAGGGTTTTTTTCTAAAAGAAAATAAAAATAATACCTACTTATTAGAAATAATGGTCTTCTTTCTTCAAAGACATTAATGGTTGGAAAATTTATATTTATGTATTGGCATCCTGTACAGAAATGAACTTTTGACACAGAACTTTAGTTCTTATCCCTACTCATTGTTATTGTGATTAAGAAGCAGCAGAGTTACTCTGATTATAGCTTAAGTCATTGCCAGTGTCAAAGAACACCTACTCATACTATAAAAAAATATTTTATAAATATGTTCAACAAAAGCATTGAAGTTTTGATACACTAATGCTCTCACATCCTTTTTTGAATGTCTCACCTAGTTTTCACAAGAAATAATCAATATGCTTAATAAATAAGTACATATCAGGCAAGAATATATCAAGTCATATATATGTATAAAGTGTATGTAAGAAGACTACAGATTCAGAAACTGAATTCTACCCCATTTCTGTATAGTTACAACCTCCCACAAAGTACCATTTTCCCTAGCTAACCTTGGTTTCATAGCTGTCCTGAGGAGATCTGATGTGCATGTCACACGGGAAGACTTTCCCTTCTTTAGGGAAGACTTTCCCTTACCAGACTGTGTCATGATTACTACGAGCACCTGGAAACAGGGGCATTTTCCTCCCTAATGGATTGCTGACAGTAAATTTGTTCATTCTTACTGACCTCCACATCCCAGCCATATTTGATGGGAAAAGAAAACCAAACTTGATTGGATTACAACAAGAAATAGAGATTTCAAAGAATTTGCTCACTTCTGAGAAAAATACTTGTCATACTGTGCAGATAGATCTTGCCATCTTTGCCTGTAGCCCAAGTGTATCCCAGTCCTGAGTTAGCTGTCTTAGCAGCCTGTAGGTGAGTCTGCCCAAGCCAAAATTAGTGTCTATAAAGTCAAGAATACAGTCCTTCAGGACAATATTCTTTTGAATAAGGCAAATTCCATATTTTAAATGAATAAGGGCAAATTCACAAATGAAAATATATCTATTGTGAAGAGGGGCATATTTCTGTCTCATATTTAATTCAAACATATTGAGAAAGGAAGATAACTACCTTACTGAAGAAAATAAAGGAAAGAAAATCAGAATACAACATGGTAAGGCTTAGTGGTATTATGAAACATAGAGTATTTTACCCCATTCACCAAATCATAACACAAGTCTAGTATGAAGGGGATGTCTATATGTGACAATTCATGTCTTGACTGAGGCTGGGATAACTTGAAAGTACAATAAGATTCCTCAGGACCTTGTACATCCAAGTACTGGGACTTTTCATGCGTGGAGATTCCTTTGAAGGACTCAACAACCTAGTTCATAGGGTTTTTTTCCTCATAAAAAATATTCACTCAAATACTCTGGCATTGGGATTTTTCTAAGTACATTTTTTTCCAAAAGCTTTCATTTTAGATTTTTTTCAGAGGCCTCACAAATATAAGCTGTTCATTTTTTGTCTATGAAACTTAGTGGTGTAGAGGTCTGTGAACTGACCACAAATTCTACCTCATCATCAGCCGGGGTGTGGAACTCCCGGCCTTGGCTTGGTAGCTCATCCTAGTGTTTAAAGATTTCTTCTTCCTACGGGACAGGGGTCAAAATCCACCATTTTTAAAGTCAAGGAAAAGTGCTCCAAACAGGAATAATTATATTCCTCCTTGAGGAAGAAGAAAATATCATAGCTGTCCTCATTCCACAAATATTACTGTGTTGAAATCTTGACACAAGAACTTCCACTACTTTTTCTAAGGTCTCAATTGTTAACTAATTTCACATCTTTCTCCATCTCAGTGTGCTAGGAGTTGTTTTCAAAACCCAGGTATTTGTACAAAAGATTGCTAAAACTCCTTTTTCCTTGGTGTGTGGAGCTGGAGAAGACAGGTAAGAAGAGGAATACTGAGAGACTCTGTTCAAGAGAGGGACCACAATTCTGAGCCTAAAGGAAGCCCAGTAAATAAACGGTGTCAGTGAGAAGAAACTGGATGTTCATCCAGGATTTCAGGGCACACTGCAGAGGTGCTGCTACTGCTCTGGGACATTAGAAGTCTAAAAATGTTGTAGGGCACTCAGTGATATTTAAAAACAAGAAGGGAATGGCACAAAACTCTCCCAGTCTTCCCTGAAAGCTGTGACAGTTGTGCTGTTTTCCAGGATTCCACAGAGTTGTAACAGAAGAATGTAGCATGATGCTGCTCTGTGTTAAGAATGTAGCATAATGCTGCTCTGTGTTGCTGATTTATGTTCTAGAATGTTTTAATTAAATTATTGTGAAATTAAAATATGATAATTTTCAGTAAACAGACTAATTGGACATTAAAGGACGAAGATGAACTGTGACTGAGCCAGCAGTTCAGCACTGCAGGAAAATTGCAGTAAACCTAATGAGGTGCTAAAAAGGAAAGTGAAAGCAATCTCAGCTAGATAGTTGATTTAAAAACCCAGTTGCTTTAGGGCTTTCATGTAAAATGTATCAACCTCATTTTTATCTACCACACTTTATCTATTATTGCCAACCACTGTCATGACAGTGTGAGCTTCACCAAATGAGCACAAAGACAAGGGGAAGTTTAAGTTAATTTAAAATGCAATATTTAAAAAATTAAAATCTTATTTAAGCCCTGGTCAAGTATAGACTCTGTTTTACTGTTTCAGTTCTGAAAGTAACATGAAAAATTGAAATAAACTTTGTCAGGCCTGGCTAAAGAAAATATGTATTTACTGGGTGTCTTTTAACATGGTTGTTTAACCCAGAGATACCCATAATATTAAATATTCACCAAAATTGTACACTGCCTGGCATAATATATATGGCATTTATACAGAGCACTGGCTTAAATGCTTTAAGGCATCCTAGTTTTCAACATTTAGCTCCACTTCATATATAATTTCTTGCTTCATATCTGTAGTGTTGTCTGTTGGCTGATTTTAAAATAGGATTTCTCAAACAATTTTATTCATGGGTTCAGTCTGATCACTGAAATCATGCTGCACTCATGAGCAAGCAAAGCACATATGTATATATTTAACTGTGCCCATGCAAGGAGATTCTTTGAGGTCCTGTGTGACTAGAGCTGGATCCAGTCAGGAGCATTGGACAGGATCTTTCCAAACTTTTGCTATTCTTGTTTGGGAAGGTGTATGGCAGTCAAGAGAATGAGGGAGGTTGATGGTCTAGGACTCAAAAAAAGGAATTTAAAAAAAAAGAGGGGAGGGGTTCTCTGCAAATGGAAAGCAAGATAAGAGGTGTATTACACTCATTTACTATATATGGAATAAATAGTAAAATTAAGTCACGTGTCTGCACATTTTTCACTCTCTGAGTACGGGACATCCCCTGAAAAAAGACTTTTTTTTATTAAAAACAGGTGTAAGTGAACTGTTCCTGCTTTGTAAAGCCAGAGCAGGTCTGACAAAGTATAACATGTGAACCAACCAAGGGAAAAAGTGAGTGAATCTGGAAAGAAGATTATAGAGTTAATAACAAATCATCTCAATTGCCTTTTCCCCCAGAGAAAACCTTACCCTCAGGCAGACAGAGCTGCGGTACTGGCGAGCACCATCCTGCTAGTAGCCGCCCCTGGCTCAGCAGCGCAGCCGGCACAGGCTGCTGCAGCTGCTGAACGGCGGTGCGAGCCTGACATCTACCGTGTGCTCCAGCAAGGGAGGCAGCGCCGCTGCAGCCCGGAGCGCCTCCAGAAAGACTGCTCTTACAAATTGATACAGCTACTCACAGCTGCTCCCCTTTCTCTGAAGTCATTTTTCACTGTCCCTTCTGAACCAGCAAGTATTTTTCAGGTGAACTATACATCCATGTTGAAGGATTTATAATAATTTCAGACTTTATCACAAGGAACTTCCAAACTAAACAGAACTTCCAACTTGTAGTTAAAAAAACCCAACCCAACAAATGAACAATGACAAAAATGCTTATTTCAGTCTGCATGAAAGCTACTGACACCTATGACCCAAAGAGACAGAGGATTCAATGACCTAAGGAGTCCCTAGGCCTTGGGATCTAGAGTTTAAGTCAAATAAGGAGTAGCTGAGGAAGCGGGGGTTGTTTAGCCTGGAGAAAAGGACACTCAATGGAGACCTTATAACTGTCTACAAGTGCCTGAAAGGAGGCTGTAGCTGGGTGGGGGTTGGCCTCTTCTCCCAGGCAACAAGCAACAGGACAACAGGACATGGTCTCAAGCTGCAACAGGAGAGGTTCAGCTTGGTCTTCAGAAAGATTTTCTTTTCTGGAGGTCTTGTAAAGCATTGGAATGGGCTGTGCACTGCCCATGGAAGTGGTGAATTCACCATACCTGGATATATTTGAGAAAAGACGAGGTGTGTCACTAAGTGCTATGTTTTAGTTGGCAAGTTGATGATAATTCTAAGGTGGGACTCATTGATTTTAGAGGTCTTTTTCAGCCTTGATGCTTCTATGATTCCAAGACCCTAAGAAGCTGGTTCTGGACTCTTTCTGATGGAAATGCTCTCCACTGGCTGGAGACCTAGAACTAGCTAAGCAGAAACAGCATTCACTGGATTTAAGATATCAGTGAAGCTGCTTGAACTTAGCTTTGGTTTTGGAAAATACTACTAATGCTCTGTCATGCCTTCAGTAGAAAGACGCTCAAATGTGTTACAAAATTTAGGTCAAAATGTCCAGCTCACTTCTAAAAATAAACTGTAAGATAAAATTTGCAAAGTCAAATGCAGAAGTTACAAAGCCTCCAGGCACACCAAAGTACAGTTGGTTCAAGAGACAAAAGTCAGGCTTGGATGCTAACTTCTTTTGAATTTCTTTTAATTGTTTTTATTTATGCTATTAAGGTGCCTAGATAGAGTTGAAAGCTTCTTGATTGCTTAGCTGAGCATCCAACTCCCACCTGGAATTCAACGTGATTCCCATCTGCAAACAGCACCTCCAGATGCTGACTCATTCCCTTAAATGTTTGTAGCTTAGAATGGGCTAAATTATTCTATAGAGGATCTTACCTTTTTACCCTGAAAGAAGAAAGCAGGTAATTACTTAAGCCCTTAATATGCCACTCACGTTAAATGACTTTATATAACTAACCCACACCCCCCAAAATTGTCTCAGGAATCATACTAACCTAAAAATTAATCTGATTGCTCATTACCAGAAGAGGAATTCTTGTATTATATGATTTCCTGGAAGTCCTCAGGAGGTATAGAGATTATGACAGACTCTAAGAAAGAACTTTCTTCAAGGAGATACAATTCTGAAGAGGTAGAACTGATCCAGAATGCAAAACAGAGGCAGAAGGAAAAAGACAAGAAGAGAAAATTGCATAAATTACTTAGATTTTACTGTCACAAAAATTAAAAATTCAATGATCACCATAGAGTTGTCTGTGTGCATGGCTTCACAGCCTCAGTCTTCAAGCTCATCTCCCATGCTGAAGCAAAGAGAGGCAAAGAGCAGGAGTGATAGACATGGGTTTTGTTCTGACTGCTGGACAAAGTGGAGTAAACTGAAAATTTGGCCCAATTTATGTTAAAATTTTAGCAGAGCAGAATAACAAATTGATATATACATTGACACATTACTTTTTAAAAAAGTATCTGAAAGTACTATTCCTCAGACCTAATCCAGACTACAGGACAGCAACTGGTGCCATTAATCAGTTCTACTATTTTCATAGTTGACACTTGAATAGATCACAGTTCCCCAGACTGATATGCTATGGCAAAGTCCTAATGGTTCAATTTAATAATTGTAAATTAATTTTCCCTTTTCTCCCCATCCTCTGATTCAATCTCCCTCTTCCTGGTAACTGTCTTACACTTTTATCTCGATCAATAATATTTTGAGTAGTCAGAGCGCCTGACAGATGACAACATCTTTGTTATTTAAGGAGGTCTCTTATGACATGAGTCCATCTACTAAGGGCATTTTCTGAGAAAAAAAGAAAGCTTTTACTTTATAATATACTGCAGATGCAGATGGAAAGTGATGTGTTATGTGAAGTACTAAACAAAGAAATAAATAACCAGCTATAGGAGTATTTTTTTTCCTTTCTGTCACAAAGCAGTCTAAATTTCAGTATTTATTCTAGAAATGTCCTAGCCTCTTAGAGGCAAATTATGTATGAAATAATGCAATTAAAACTGAAATAAAAGATTTAAATGCAGCCTCTAGAGGCATTAAATGGCACCACATTGTCTCATTCTTTACTGCCTCTTAAAATGATTGCTCAATTTATAGGAAAATCCCTTTCTCTTAGAATCCTCTTGATTTGATGGCACTAATCATAATTCAGTTTCTCTAGTCTATGGGAACATGTCATCATTTCCTTCATGATCCAAAATGAACAAACAAATCCATGATCAAGTACAGTGTTATTCTTTATACAAGGAGAGTCTTAAGCCCTGATTTCTTGGCTGGTTGGAGCCAGCTTTTTCATCAGAAGATACTCTGAGACTCTTAGTCAGTTCTATTGTCACTGGCAGCCTTGGGAATGACTTTTGAAATTACTGATGACACCACTATGAAGCGAGGAATATTTGGGAGTGCTGGATGCCATGTTCCAAACTGCTATAAATATAACATCTCCAGCACTAAAAGTGATAAGGGTGAAAAAGACACGCACATTTGCAGGGGTGTGACATCTTGCAAAGAGCCAAAACTACTCCCCCACACTAAATCGCTAGAGTTTTAACAACAGATATGTAACATCCAGAAACACGAGGAAGAAAAATGAACGTGCTTTTCTGAATTCACTTGTCAAAAACAATTTTTTCCACAACCAGTTTCATTTGGGAAGGGTAACTAATGGCAAAAGAAGAAGGAATTGGGTCAATTTTCAGTTCACAGAACTTAGTAGTTTATATTTATCTACTGGCATATCAGGACCATGAATAATTTCACTAAAGTCTCTCTGATGGTAGTAAACTACATTGCATAATCACAAAAATTGATTTGCTTGACAAGAGCAGAGATCAATCTATGGATATTTCTCTTTGTGGCTGTGAGCAATGAAGGGATATCATGACATGAGAATAACTTTAGACAATTCATTTACAACATAGAAAACACTCTTTGAGAGGATGACAGATATGTGACTACTAGCTTGAGTAGCTGAAGTATCACAGAGTAATGTCAGGGTTTGTTATCACACTATAACTGTGGTGCTGAGTTTATAAGAATCAATCTCACAAATTCTCAGTAGTAAGTTTATGAAAACATATTTTTTTAATCAAATCTAAAGGACTCCCTTGGCAGAGATTTTCCAGGATTTGTTATGCAGGAGGTCCAAAATAAATACCATGAATATCATCAACATTTGAAGTAACTGACAAAGTTAGATTTTGCCAGTTTCCTACGGAGTGATTGACATATTATTACTCAAAGACTTGTCAACATGGGATACACCAAAGAGGGCACACTGTGAGCATGATAGTGCTCAGCAAGTCCTGACTTGCCTCAGCCAGCAAAGTTTCTATTTGTATAACCAATTTTCAGTGATCCAGAAACATTCTTGAGTAAGTCCCCATGCAATGGGGTAGTAGATATTTTCTGGCAGCAATAGTTCATTGCAGTTTTGGTCAGGTTCCAGTTCAGTCACGCTTGAACACCATCACGTGACCATTCCGAGCAGTGCAACCTTACAAAATGTTTAGGTATTCAAGAAAATGACAGAAGCAACATCTCACGTAGCAGAATAGTGAAATTGACTTCACCTTCTCCACGCCAACAAGCACATACTTGTTAAGTGTTAGTTTAGCTGGTATTGACAGAGATAATAGAATTAACTTTTCAAGGTGTTGGGGGTTAGGTATCCTTCCTTTTGTTCCTTCTTATCTATAGAATCTTTCCCATTAGTTGTGGGGAAACCTGACTGCCGGTACTTATGGGTGTTTGAGGAGACAGAGTTTGGCTGGGCCCAGGGGCAAGAGGGCAGGTATAGGGAGTCTGGGATCAGCTGCTGGCTCTCTTGCTCTTCAGCTGGAGAGGAGAACACACTCGGAGCTGCGGTTGCTTGGAAAAGGAGCTCGCCATAACCCAGACAGGGCTGCTTCTTCTGATGCTGCTGCTGCTTCTCCTTCTTCTGTGGGTCCCTCAGCACTCCCTGCCCTGCTGGGGCGTTCTGCGGTGCAGGCACTGCTGCAGAGTTGCTGACCCATCTTGTCCATCCACTGCCCCCTCAGATTCCTGCTCACTGCTGCTGTTCCAGCTCAGCGTTTCCTCAGAGTCCTGCCGGAGCACCCAGGATTGACTGCCCACAGGGAAGGTGGGAAGCAAAGCCTCCCCTCCGTCCTTTCCTATCTTTGCTGTGGGTCCCTGATTCTGTTTTGCTGTTAATGCCATAGTTATTGTTGTTTTATTTACCTTGTTATACACACTAGTAAAGAACTGTTATTCCTACCCCCATGTCTTTGCTTGAGAGCCGCTTAATTTCAAAACTAATAATTAGGAGGGATGGGGTTTCCAAGGGAGGCTCCTGCCTCCCCCAGCAGATACCTGTCCTTCAACCCAAGACACAAGGGGTCCACTTTTTTTTAGCAAACTGCTTTAAAGGGTTGAAGTAATTTAACTGTTGCAAATGTTCCAAAACTAATTTTGTGCAATTATTCACCATTAGATATTTAACAGATTTGTAACATCCCTTCCAATCCAACCAATTCCAGCATCCCATGATGCTTTATGTTGCTGTTATAATAGTATTTAAGAAGGACAGAAATTTGTACGGAATCCTTCAGGCAAGACTACTAATGCCATAGTCAGAGATTTTCAGCCTAAAAGTACAGCAAACCATATTAGTATATTAGTATATTAACCAATATGCTAGTTAATATGTCCCAAGTACAGATTTTAAAGTACAATGAAGACAATGCAAACAACATTCAATATCTGCGAAGTTAAGTCTTTGGCTCCTGCATGTGTTAAAAACCTTCTTTGCTCATACAACATTTTCCTGACCTGTTAATTAAAATACAGCCCTGTAACATTTCTCATATAGTGAAATAGGCCCCAAAAAACTGCAGGTCTCCCAGAGTGAGAAAATCTAAAATGCAAAATGGACTGAATTAAGTTCCTTTCCAAGCTGCAAATAACATACACTTTACCCAAAGTTAATGGCAAAATATCAGTAGTGCCAAAACAGCACTAAATCTCATGGAAGACAGGAGACAAAGCAAACCGGATGTGATGATCTGTATTACAGAAATGATAGTACAAAAAGTATTAGTCAGAGACTAAACTGTATCTAAACAGGCATATCAAACCATCGCAGAACATTGTGTCAGAGTTGGTAGACAATAAGAGAGCATGTGTTAAGAAAAAACATTGGGCCAAAAGCATCTGTAAAAAAATTAATAAAAATTCTATCAGTAACAGATTTCAGAGCACCTGTTCACCAAAAAACCACTACTGTCTTGCGTCACTTACCCATTACAGGCCTATGGAACCAAAGCAGCTGAAAACAAGAATCTGGAGGTCACTACAGACGCATCCAGACTTGTTGTGTGAGTGGTGTTGACAGAACATAAGAATGAGAAACCTGATTTATATACCATGGACTACTCTGCAAAGGTAAGTGAGCAGAGCCAGAGATAAGATGTTTTGTAAATGCTTTATTAAAGAGTGTATATATAAATACAAAAAATATTGTCTTTGATAGTACAATTTGATGATTTCTGAAGAAATGGGACACTTTACAATGGCTCATATCATAACAATGAATCACAGTACATCAGCAGCTGTTCATGTTGGCAGAATTATGCTTGCTTGTCTTAAATGTATGCTAAATATACAGATGTAAACTGCCAGATAGTAATAATAGAGAAGACAGGGGATCCTACAGAGTTGGGTTGTTTTAGTTTTATGAAAAGGTTTCTTCTTACCCTGAGGGACTAAAACCATAATGCATGCAGATTTGGTGGGCCACATGGAAGAAAAAAATTTGTAGAATTTTCACCTAAGGTCCATACAGGACACAGCATTACAGAATACAGTCAAAACTGAGACATTATTATGAGCATTTCCCTTCTACTTTCAATTTTCCTGCAGAAATGTTGCATTGGTCCTTTCCAGAAGATCTTGAAGAGTCCCAGCTAGAAGTACAAAAATATAAAGAAAGAAGTCTTACAGTCTTTATACATAGTATTTATGTAAACTATTTTGACAATTGAAAAATATCGTGTAGCATAGATATGAATGCAGCTAATCAGTACTAATATGAAAAAAAGAATTTGAAACAATGTTTCTAAACTACGAGATTTTCTGGGATTATGATCAGAATTATCTACCTTTCTCTAAAGAAAATTCAACTGTTTTGAAAAGACATAGAAATTACACTAATACAGGCATTTTCCAGGATTTTAGACTGTGCAGCAATTTAGTAGGTTATGTGGTACTACTTAGAGCAGCTGCTTGGGGCTTCATGGGTAAATCCAGTATCACTACTGAAGTCATAACCAACTGCAAAGCTTATTGCTTTAGAATTCCAGTGGTCTAGTAAGAAATTTGTAGTGTAATACTTGATTATTTATTGGACACTACTCAAGGTCTGTCATATGCCTTACGAACCTGAAGTAATAGTATCATTACACTGATCCTTTAAGTGACTGTCCCTTACAAAAGCAAAGGAAAACATATACTCTAATATTAGAGCTCTCCATTCCTGTTCTAGGTTATCAGATGTATTTATTATTTGGTCATTGTGTGTTTTGGTGGCTTTTTTTTCAAAATCCTCAAGGCAGAAATGTGTTCTGAGGAGAATCAGGAAGCGACGATACTATTTGTAGTACTATAAGCATTATTTGATACTAACGGTATATATTTGTGTTCCTGGCTTTAAGGTCTATTTTGGAAACTTAAGTGCATTACAATTACTTTATTGTTATTGCCATTATTATTCCCACTGTTTCACCTCTCAACAATTATCTTACTGTGCTAGCTACTGTACAAACACTTCAAGTCATCACAAAACTTCTGCAAAGGCAAGGACTTGGCAGCTACCAGCAGACTGCAGTTCTTCCTGCCTTGCAAAACTTGAAGCAGTGCTTGGGGCACTTCAGCTGAGGCTACAGAGATCAAATGCACTCTGCCATCTTAATCATTAATATTTTCCATGTTTTAACAGAGAATGTCTAGTCCTTTTTGTAATGTGTCTCAGGTGTTTGGCAGTAGCTGAGCAATAGCTGCTTAGGAGCAATCACAATATTTTCCATTGCTTTGACTGGACAGAGTTGTCAAATCAGCCGGCTGTTTCATATTCTCTCAGTGTATGTATTATAAAAAACTAGAAGCACACTGCAGATTTCGACATTTCATTTTGGCCCACCAGGATCCAGTTTGTGTATGTTCATGCTGAGATTTAGAATCAGGGTTTTTTTCAATTTATAATGGTGTCTGTTTCACGTTTTCTGTTTTTTTTTTTTTTTTTAAATAGGGATTTTCACTCTTCCTCTAATATTGGCTTAAAATACTGAACCACTTTCCTGATCATTTGCAAACTCTTCCTCCATCTATATTTTTATCTTCAAGTGCAACTGAGACATACTCTGTGTAATTGATAATAAATTACAGTCTGTATTTCCCTCTCTCATCCCATGATTTAATATGAATGTGAGATTTGTGTCTTTAGAAGATATGCAAGCTTACCCTTTCAAAACAATTATTTGATAAGGCATATCAAAGCCTGCTTGATTTTTACACAATGTTGAAAGCAAGTACCAGGCTCTGTGTGCCTGAGCAGAAGGACTGGAACTTTATCAGATATGCAGACCCTAGGTTTGTGTACCCTTGTATATTTACAGCTTCCTTAAGCATACCATAATGATATCTTTACTTAAAGTTACATTTTGTTTTGAGATTGAGGAAAGTACAGAGCAGGGAAGAGAGGGAAAGAGAAATAAAATAAAGGGAAAGGAGTGAATTCGAGTAGATGAAAGGATGCAGGAAGACATCAAAGTTGAATGGGAATCAATCAGGATCTTGCTTTCTATCAGCAACATTAGACCTGGAAGGAGAATTAAAAGGCAGGAACTGGAAATGAGTGGTTATTTTCTTGTAAAAAGATTATTATTATAAAAAATCGTGAGCAAAGGAATTGTATTCATATGGTTGCCAAGAAGCTGGCTCCTAATGGAGGCACACCTGGTATACCCACATGATATTTCAGGAATTAATTTCCTCTGACATATTCTTTCCGTTTTCTTTTTTATTTTACAGTTTAAAACCAAATGAATTTTTGAGCCAATATATAAAATAATTCTTTTAAAAGTGTGCACAGGACCTTGCATTACTAGTAAAGCCAGATCAATTTCTTGAGGCAGTGGACTACCTGTTTCCTTCATTTACTTTTCAAGTTTGCCTCTCTACATTTCATTCAAAAAGTATGTAACAATTAAAATATAGATTTGTAAGTATATTTATAAGCACAACTGTTAAATTATTCCTTTTATATACTCAACCAAATAAGTTAGATATATAATGGGTATTGAAAATATTTCTTCCTGCTACGACTCAGATGTAAAAAGGAAGATAATTCTTAAGACTAATATCAGACTAGAAAGAGTTAGACGCATTTCAAAGCATATGTATAGCTTGGTAAGAAAAGTGTGATCTGACACAAGACCATGTTTTTTCTCAGTAGTATGTCTACAGCAAAGCCCAGTAGCACCTATATAGAAAAGAGATTTGTAATTTACCTCACTGACTTCTGGCTAGAATGACAATGATCTGATGAACTACAGATTGAAGTAGGATTATATCATTTGATGNCATATCTACCCTCCTGCAATATATAATTCTAATTATATATAATTATATTTTTGTATGATAAAGTATGTAGAAATCAGTATCTGAACAGCATACAGACCGCAGGTTTCACTCTGAAATTCCTTCCTAGCAATTACTAAAATTTGGTTTGTCTTCTGGATCCTGAATATAGACATCATATTCTCAAAAGATTATCCATAATTACCCCACAGTTTCTTGTTGAAAATAATTTGCAAATAGTTGCTTATTTTCCCATCTCTTTATTCTTGTTTGGTGAAAACCTTGTCTCATTAAGAGCAAATTCTCCTCTGAAAAACAAATCAAGTTACTTTTATAGAATTTGTTACCTATGGGAATTAGCCTTGTATGGGAATATGTATGGGAATATTTTCAGTAATTTTGGTATTACCATACTTGCAGTCCCCCTAAAGATTCTGCGTTATAGTCAAACGGACTTGGAACAGCCCTAGTGGGAAAGTTTCTCATACATTTGAATAGTTATCAATTACTTCTAGGCAGACATTTGGGTAGAAAATTTGTGAGATAACAATTTTACCATTTGTCTAACCAAATGACAAGAAGAGGGAAAAGCTAATGAAGAGTTTTATATAATTAATACTGTGAAAAATAGACATACCCATCTTATCTAAGTTCCTGCACCGCACAACTCATTATGTTTCCTCTTGTAAGTCTTTTAAGCCTTATAGATATCTTTTAGGAAAACATATTCTTTGGATGAAAACTACAGATAACTTCACCCCATTCCCATTGGTTACATCTGCTAAAAAATTGAGTGTAATTTTGTATCCTGTCCATCTTCTAGGGGTAAAATTGTCTTGATCTTTCTCTGTCAGACTCCTCAGTTGTTCTTTAGCAGATCTATTTACCTGTTTCCACCAAAATATCACAAACACTTGACAAAATGGGAAATAAGAGCTATTCAGATCATTACAACCAGACATGATTTGTTTTTCCTTGGAAGGATTACTTGTCCAATTACTGCTTTCAAACATGTTGCAACTGATGTTATGGAATTGTGTGGAGTCAGCAACTATATATTACAAAAGTCTTCAAAAATCTGCACAGATTTCAAAATGGAACCATGCGGGAAACAGTGGTAAGCATGTCTAGAGGAAGAAAAGGGCCAAAGCTTCAAAATCTATTACAAGGATTACTAGTTTTATTCCTAAAGAAATTTACATAACCAGCTTTATGTCACTGCAATTCATCTCCTAACTAGTATAGTCAACTCTGTAAATAGAATTGGCCTCTCTCTGCAATACATCTGAAATAAAATTTTGTTCAACAACAACAGTAACTCCAAATTGAATTTTTTTAGAAAACAGTTCTCACTGATACCACATATTTTTTGTGCTGTCACATGCAGACCAGGTACAGGATAGAAGGTGAAATACAAAACAAAAGAGGAAGTAGCAGAGACTTAGATCCCAATACTCTAAGCTTGGAGACATTATATTTTTTAATATGTGTTGAAATAAGCTCCAGTGAAAAAACAGCTGTAAACTCTGAATGGTTAGGGTTTTTCCCAG
>VXBU01004785.1:314-23308 GCA_013400315.1 Bombycilla garrulus | reverse complement strand
AAAAAAAAAAAGGGGAAGGACAAATCTTGCTGGTTTTTCTGTTTCTTTCCCTTACTTTTCTGTGAATTCAATATCTCATTTAGGAATAAAGGAATAAAGGACAACTGATGACCTTAGTGTCATTTCAAAGATTATTTAAATACACATTTTAGAGAAGGACAAAAATTTTCTGTGATGTGCCAGAAAAGTCTGTTCTGCTGCTTGAACTTGTGTGGTATCTTTTCATAAATGGTAAGGAGCTCTTGCCCAAATGCCTCTGCCCCAGCAGAGAACTCTGAAGTTCCATTTCTGCTTAGTCTGGAGGCAGGAGAACACACTGGAATTTTCCTGGGCTACCTAATTATGTCATTTAATTGTTCGGTTCCAGCATACAGAAATCTCTGGCACAAATTAAACGTTGTGTCAGACATGCAGATGCCCAGAACTGGGCACTGCACGCTCCTTTTGCATCCCTTCTGCCAGACTACTGCTACCTCCACCTTTGCATTAATCACATTTTTTTGCCTGGATGTATTGTCTTTCTGTGGAAAAGCATATATGCTGGAACCTTCACACAAGAGAAAATTTTACTCCTCTCTGCCTCAGTTGCTTTTTCTGAAAGACACAATAAGAGTTTCCTTAGAAATATTGTAAGCAAGTTTTAATGTAATCAATGTAATTTGTAGCTATGAGATTTAAGTAAAAGAAATATCCATTCATGAACAAGACATTACAGTCAATCAAAGCATTGCCACAATGAGCAGCAACCATTTCTAATTAAAAAAGATAAGACACAAAATATACATACATGTTACATGTTTTCCTCACCTATTTATACAAAGTATTTAACATACCACAGTCATTGTGTTTGGAAATAATTTTTATTACCACCAATCCAACAAGAACACCTGGCTAAATCAGTGTCCTTGGAAATATGCAGAAGTACATATATGGTATTTGCAAAAGCTCCAGACACGCAAAGGTTTAAAATGAATAGGTATATCTACTCTTATGCCTTGGATAAAGTTCCCAGCAGCTAAAGATAATTTTGGGTTTTAGTCACTTTTGCTGTTAGTCTAGTTTTCCTATCCTTTTGTATGAGTATAATTTCATCTATGTACATATGAAGAGAAAAAACAAAAAAATCAGAAGAAACGCAGGGGTAGAAACATCCAGAGAGTGCTTGGGAGCAGCTGTCTTTTGTATCACTACTTTTTTAGTTACTCCATGAGGTGTTAGTGCATTTTGGCAAGTCAAGTTTGCTAAATGTGTATCTTGTGTACTTCTCATGCTGACATCAGGGCCAATCTTTCCATGGCAAAAACCTTGCTCTTCTTTGCCATGACTTAACATACACAAATGTGTACTCATTTAACAGTTGCTAGCATGCTAATATACATCTTTATGTCTAAAAGATTGTTGCTAGTGTTCTTTCCAAGTAAAATAAAATTTTAAAAATCTTATGAAATAATTCTTCTTCTAAAGTGTAAATAATCTAAAATACAAATGTGTAGGTTATAGGTGATGTTGTGAATCTTAACTGGTATATTTCTGCAGACTTACTCTAGATGACATCTTGAACATAGAAAGAAAACTATATTATATTCCTAGAGAACCAAATCTCCCAAGTCTCATGCTGAAGGAATATGTAGGAAATTATTTTGGACTGCACATTTCACAGACAAAAATGTAAACATTCAGCTATTCAGAGAGATAAATTATTTTATCCTACTCCTATAGTCAAGAAGATGTATTGAGTATTGGGTGTGCCAGATCAGGTCTTGATAGGGAGCAATCTATGGGTGTGCCTTCTGTGAGAAGCTGCCAGAAGCTTACTCCACATCCAACAAGCCAATCCTAGACAATTCCAAGACAGACTTGATGCTGGCCAAGGCCAAGCACATCAGGAACTATCGTAATGCCTCTGTGATAAAGTATATGTAGAGAAGGTAAAAAAGTTATTTCACAGTTGTAACTATGGCCAGAGAAGAGAAGGATGAGAATACGACAGAGGAACAGCTCTGCAGACACCGAGGTCACTGGAGAAGGAGAGGCAGAATATGTTACAGACTCTGGAGCTCGGATTCCCCTGCAGCCCATGGTACAGCCCATGGTGAGGCTGCTGTGGCCCTGCAGTCCATGTAGGTCCATGGAGGAGCAAAGACCCACCTACAGCCCCTGGAGGAGACCAGTGCCAGAGCAAGAGGATGCCTGGGACGAGGCTGTGACTCCATGGGAAAACTCTGCTGGAGCAGGGTCCTAGCAGGGACCTGCAGACCCATGGAGAGAGGAGCCCAAGCTGGAGCAGGTTTCCTTATAGGATTTGTGACCATGTCTGAGACTCCCACTGGAGCAGCCTGTCCTTGAAGGGCTGCACCACATGGAAAAGAACTGTTGACCATGGGATGGACTCATGTTAACTAATGGACTCATGGGAGGGACCCGTGCTGGACCAGGGGAAGGACTCCTCTCCCAAAGCAATGGTAGGAGCAACATGTGATGAACTGACTGTAATTCCCATTTCCTGTGTCCCTGCACCACTCTGGGGGAGGAGGTAGAGCTGGGAAGGATGAAGGGGTGAGGGAAAGGTGTTTTTAAGGTTCATTTTATTTCTCATTGCCCTGCTCTTATTTTGTTAATAATAAATTCAATTAATATCCTGAAGATGAGTCTGTTTTTCCCATGACAGTATAAATCCCTATTCAAGCCAATATTAAAATAAAATTCAGAAAACATGAACTAGATAGTACTTTTATAGAGATTAGATACTTGCTGGGTTGTTGCAGGGAAATACTTCTACAAACAATGAGCAGAGAAAGCAGGTGTACTATATATATACTCTCTTAGGAAAAACAGAGATTTTTCATCTCATTTTCCTTATTAATGATTGCCAGAGAAGGCATTGACTTTTATGAAAGAACTATATAGTTTACTACTAGTAGAAAACTCAGTTCTATGATATTTTTAGTCAGGTTGAGATAATTAAATTTCATATCTACTCTACCAGGAAGAAGAGACCCAGTTGTGAGGGACACACCCATTCTTTGAAATGACTTATTTATTTTCCTGGCTTTGGGAAACATTTTGACATCCACTCTTCTATAGAAATTCTAGGAGCCAGTTTTCTCAGTTTAGGATACTTACAAATTTTAGAAGCATGGCTAAAGAAAGTCCTATGAGAATGATTTATTTGAGTTAGTTTTATGAGAAAAGGACAACAATAAAGATAGCCCTGTCATTTATATGGAAAATGAATGGGAATATAACATGGCACACAGATTTCTCTACCTGTTGAACACTACCCAGAATCCATTCATTCACTGGTATTTTTGGTAGAAAGCACATTGCCCACACACCCACTTTTCTGCAGATCTTGTGTGATGGTCTTCCCTATCCCGGGCGACCTCACAGTGTACAGAAAAGTCCAGTTTTCCAACCCGCCTGGCTGAAGGAGTAGTGGGGAATTGTTTGTTCGTGTTCTCAAGGCAGTTTATTAGTTCCTTATCAAAAGTAGATTTCTCTGCCCTGCCAAGGTCGACACTGCAAGGCTTCCAGAGACACACTGTGCCCGCCCCCGGTCAGCTCTGTTCTTTTATACTATCAACTACATATTAAATGTTTACCATTAATTTCCAATCTGTGATCCTTACATTACATTGTCCAGCTCTCTGACAAACCAATCCAAAAGTGCCGACATCACTAAGAAGATGGAGGTTATGAAGAAGAAGAAAAGATAACATGCCACATGTAAAAATTCTGCATCTTGTGCCTCAGACGCCCTTGTACAGATTTTCATCCCCTCTGTACAGGGCTTCAAACCCCCCTGGACATACACTTAACTATTTTTTTTACTTATAACTACTACTATTTTTCTGTCTAAGCTTTTGTGACTTGAAACTCTTCATACAAAGTTGATAACATGTTCCATGGATTAGAATCAGAGCCACAGGCATTCTCAGTATCAATCCAGGGTCTCTGACACCTCTGGCAAGGCTGATAAGCCTCCTGACTGGGTTTTGGGCCAGCCAAAGGTGTCATAGGAACCCCCTGGGTTCCAACATCTTGTTCTATTAAATTATAGTTTTACCTCTCACGGATTAACCTCCCTCTCTCTTGGACTCTTCTCCTGACAGCTGGTGTTGGCTGAGACTGTCAGTCCTGAGTCCACAGTGAGGGGCTGAAGGAATAGGTTTTCAGCACAGCACTTGAGCCAGATTTTCTAAGGGAATGCTTGCACTGTCAGTGTTCCTGTGGAAGAGCTTTCCTCTCTTTGCCCATGGAAGCAATGACATAACTCAGAAAATATTTGCTCTTACTGTACTGCTTTTATAAGCCAAGGAACACTTTGCATTTTGTAAAAGGTGCACTCTTTGTGCTTTCAGTTCTTTTTGGTGTATATTACACCTGTAGTTATGCCACTGTCCTCATTTTCTTTTGGCATTGTGTGTTGGGTGTGCCTGGCTTTCCATGGGTTATGAACTGAGAACTGCTGCCCTGCACCACAAGGAGGATAATGGAAAAGGGGTTCTTGGAACAGAGAGAAGAACCCAAATCCCACATCCTACTTAGGCTAAATTATTACCATTTGTTCCTACATCAGGACACAAAGCTTTTTTTTTTTTCCCATTCAGAAAGAAGTTTCTACCCTCACAGTTCCAGATTCTAAGCACTATGTCCCCTTAAGTATGACACACTGTATGCGTTTCTGTAGTTTTTGAGACTATCGCTCAGGACTGTTGTAAAGGATACAGGCTCTGACTTGAATTTAGCATGCACACCCATATTCAATGTGATAGTGGAGGAAAGAGTATAGTGCCTTCATTTCATATAGCATTGATGAGAATCTAAATCTGATTACACTGAGGTGAGCAGAGAGTTTGTCAAGTGTTTGAAAGCTCAGGCTGTTACATTTTTGCTACTGCAACACTGGTATTAGAGATCAAAAGTATCACTCCCTAAGAGACTTCACACATTTTGTTTTATTTTTCTACCAGCTGACCTCATTTACACAGGAGAAGAACCATTTGAACAAAAGCATGTGTTTGGTGACTTCTCTGGTAACATGGCAAACCCAGCCAGTAGAAAAGCCAGGTTTTCTGATACTGGGGCAGGGCTTGTGCCCCAGTAGCACAGCCACTTTTCCTGTGAAACTCCTGTAATTCTATACAAGAAAAGACAGAGGCAATATTGTCTAGCCAGTACTGGTAAAAGAGAGCAGACAGTCTTCCAGCCCTCAGAGACTGGCCAGGAAATAGCCAGGTGATTACATCCTGGTAAATGTTCTCCACACAATCATAGAATGGTTTGGGTCGGAGAGGATCTGCAAAGGCTGTCTAGTCTGATACTTTTTTGTGGCAACAACACAGTGTAGCTACAAGACAGCATTATGCATATACTTAAAATGTGAACACAGAACTAAGTGTTTTCTTGAGCAAGAATATATGTTCTACTGTAAGTGAGCTTTTGGAGATGCTGGAGCTGAATTTAAAAAAAAAAAAGGTTCCATTTGAACCTCCATGAGACTAGTAAAATGCATCTGGGCTAGTTGGAGAAGGTGGAGGATCCCACATCTCTAGGGTAACTGAAGCACTCAGTTCAGAAGGAATTTTCAGGAATGGACAAATTTTAAGGCATGCTGCCTGGTGTACTGTGCAGAAGGCAAACCCTGCCCACCAAAAAACATAACATTTTATACCAGCAGTTTGGTCTATTACGGACACTGAAGGAACAACACTGCGCTTCCTCAATTAAGTGGCCCTCAGTTGGTTGGCCCAGCATCCTGGCCAAAAGAAATAAAATCAAAATTAAAGATACAGAGATGAGCTCAAATCACAAGGGAAAGAATAAATTTCACTCAATGCTGAAAGGGCTCTGTGAAGCAAAAACCTCAAGTCCAACATTCCTCTTCAAAATATCTAACTACTATAGCCTGATTTTCATCAAGTGATCACATTATGTTGATTAATCACTGCAGGAAATGAGCACCTCAATTCAGGTTTTATGAAGACCAGCAAGAGGGTGCAAGGAAATCTGCATTGCATATTGCTACTATACCTTTCAAGTTTTTATGACCCTCAAGAGAAATGAGGCATTCATAATGTGGGGAGAAAATAAAAATCATAGAGAGCACCATAAATCTCAGGGACTAACTTGTGGAAATCACATCCTTAAACTGACATAGCTGTGATTAACTGGCAATGCCTTTTACAGTTAGAAAAGTTTTTGGATATAGTTACTTGCTCAGGAAAAAAAAAAAAAAGAAAAAGAGCAAGTACAAGTGTTTAAACAAATCCTTGTTCTGGGGCTGGTGGGATGGAATATGTTGAATGACAAGCCTTGCACCTCAAGAAGCTTGGTTCTGAATCTGTTCTGATCAGAGAGAATTAACTTTCCAGTAGATGTTTGCTCATATTTTTTATAAAACCACCCACGGGATTCAGTATTCTCTGTTTATCAGAGTATTAAAATAAATAATTGTTCATAACTGAGTTCTACTTGTTCAGCTTTCTTAGCAAGTCTAGACAATCTCTGTGTACATAAAACAACAGTCCCCACTTTCTTGTATTCAAAAGCCAATCAAAATATTAAAATTAAAAAGGATACATGCATGTGTATATATATTTCTAGTCAGAGAAAATCAAAGTCTATTATTGTGGATACTGAAGTGTATGTAGAGGCCTGAATGCTGTGGAATCACTTGTACTTACTCATATGTAGGAATTATGCTACAAATCAAAATAGAAGTGTTCTTCATCCATTTTGCATTGGCTTTTGTCACAGGAAACTGGACAAAGTGAAAAGCAAGGACAGTAGAGCCCAAAGAAATGTAATCTTCCACCAAGGAATAACTTTGTTGCTTCAAAGCAAAAACCTTGATCCAGACAAACAAACAGACTGAGTCTGACCAGTATGGCTGTGTCTATACAAGCAAAATTAACTAGTCCGAGAACATTGCTGGGCATCAAAGGCAACTATTCAGCTCACAAAACTGCTAGAGCGATCTCTTACACAATTTTACCCTACATGACCCCACACACAGTTTCCAGTCAGTGGAGACCATGAACCACATCTTTATTGCACCTTTGTTTCTTTCTTTGCATTCATGCATAGTAGAGTTGGCAGGAATATATATGAATAGAGATTCACAGAGCTAATGTAAAGGAACAGTTTACACAAAGCAACATAATTTACAGACAACAGAATTTGATAGGAATAGTCAGAATTTTTAGCTTTATCCAATGGGTCAATGATACCCTAAAAGCCAAAATCAAAATCAGTCCTGATTGGGACCAATTAACAAATTGTCGCACCACACCAAGCATCTGCTGCCCAGGCCACTGAGACACCACTTACAAAGACAAGAGTAAGCTTTTCGTAATAAATCTCATGCACACATACCATCAAGTCTTTCAATCCCCTTAAGAAAAGATTTGTTCAAGTAAAAAAACTCAAGACTTGAGGTTTACAAACATAAAATAAATCTCAATGGAAAGGAAGCAAATGCCTATGGTAGCTTACTGATGAAAAAACACATTTCGAACCAATCTATGGAAATTGTTCAAGCAGATTAATTTAGGAGATCAGTAACACTATTTGAAGTAATTAAGACTCCAGTAAGCTTTCCTCATAAAAACACAGGAAAAGAAGAATCTGTGAAGGAAAGACCAGCAATTCAATTTGAACACTGTTTAAAGACAGAGCCAGAACTACAGGCAGGGAGTATTTTGAATTTACACTGCCAAATTTGCTTGATGAAAGAAAATTATAACAGGAAATAGTGTTTATAAAACTCTTTACCTTTTAACAGCATCCTTTTTGGCAAACCTATTTGGCCACACATTCTTGTTCTCATGTGTAAGTTAATAGTTTGTACACATGCTTTTCATATTGAAGCACTGTAATTTCAACCCTTTTTTTTTCTACTATTCATGACTGGACATTTTTGCATTTTAACTGAAATATACTCAGTATTGTACTTAAATGCTCATATCTGATGTTTTTCTCAAGGCTAGCTCTGTGAGCAATAAGAGCAACAGAAAAGAGATCTGCAATGGATCAGAAATTCAGGTCACATTAGCATAGATATACAGAATATGAAGTCATTGAACAACATAACAAACAGTNTAAAAAAAAAAAAAGACAAATTGACAAGACAAATCAACTCTCAGAGAGACAGAAGTGCCACCTCTCAGGTTTAACAACCACCCAAAGACCTTTGTAGCCAGGGCATAAAATGGACTGAATGTCCTTGGTACTGTCAAAAAATACAGCTGAAAAAAAGCTGCAAAGTTCCAAAGCATAAAGTATCTGCAGGAATCTGAAATAAGACTGGTCCTAGAAGATCTTGAGATTTTTGATATTCATGTACTACCGATTAGAATGGCAAGCATGAAATCAAAGTTTGCATAAGACAATAAAAAGCCAAAGAGTGGAATAATACAATTTCACACATATGGAATACTGCATGAAGCACAGTATGCCAGCTATGTGATAGCAGATACAGAGGAGGAGGGACTGAATTCCCCACAAGCAAAAATTTAAAAGCCTCTAGCAAAACATGCCATTGACAAAAAGTCAGCAAGTCAGATCTACCAAAACCTATCATATTAGGGTAGTTAAAACCTGTTTGTAATACACTGCATTTGCCAGAAGTGCTGTAAACAGTGATATTGTGATCCTTAGTTTTGAGTCAAAAGTTCTGTTTCAACCTACATTCCTACAAATATATGCCAAATTTTAAATATATACTTACATATTTTCATCTACATACATTCAAATTACACTTATACCTATTCTAAGTAGTTTAGCCTCTGACTCCTCTTATCTTTGAACTTCTTCATACTGAATTAACCTTGGTAGATGGTTGTGAACAGAAATACACCTAAACTCCAAGCTATTGTCTAGGAGACATGGAAAGATCAGGAGAGCTGAAGTTGGTTTTTGTTTTCTAAACAATAACAAAATTGTTTGCTCAGCAGCTCATATGGGAAGAATAGTCTGATCAAACTCGAGAACCAGCAAGGACAGTATCAGCCGCTTATTCTACGGAATATGTTACCTGTACAGACTCCATTAGAATATATATAAAACATACAACTGGCTCCAAGGAACTGTCAGCTAATTAAGACATTCCTCATTCTGCCTGAGATCTCTAAGAAAGTTGCTAACTACTGCTATAAGTAAACCTGCTACATGCAAGTACAGTGGGACACTGCTCCAGACCTGCTATCCAGCTACAGGACAGCAGGTTGAAGACAACTACTCTTTTTTTTCCCTTCTCATTTATCCCTAACAATGGAAGGCTTTCTCTTTAAAAGTTACAAATTAGAATTGCTTTGCTGATGATAAGCTCTGGCTTTTGTTGAGCAAACCATAAGCCAGGAGTTCCTATATTTTTTTCCAGACACAGTCCCTGGAGAGTTGTGCAGTTCTTGCTTCCGCAGTTCTGCTAGTGTAATTCCCACAGCTTCGGCATCTCAAAACATGCCAGTTTTCTGGAACTGGCTGGAATCCAATAGCTGACGCCTTGCACATGGGTTTGCTACAAACAGTGCTGATGCTAAAAGGGTCTTATGTCCTGTTCAGAAGCTTCAATTTCTGTGTCTTGAATTACACTTCTCTCCCTTAACTGTGAATGGAAAATGTTTGCAACATTTAAGAAAATCAGCCTGAGGGAATCTACAATGTTTTCTAATAAAAATACCAGTTTAATATTTTTTCCAAGTGCTTTTCCTGTTTTTCACCTGTTTTGACGCTAGGTTTTTGCAAGGAAGTGAGCCCTTTGCTTAATTCCTTAAGCTCTCTTCTCTTAAAGTGTTTGCACTGTGCTGAGAGCTGACGCACAGCAAAATTGTGGCCCTCAGCTACTACTGGCTTCATTCATTTGATGCAGCTCTATTTAAGTTGCCTCACAGTATTTCAGGAGGACAAATCCCTCTTTGAGGGGAACAAGGCTGTGACCCCACTGCAAAATCACTTGCTCCAGTCTGCACTGCATGCTAATTTCAAAAAAGAGAAGTTGGTGAAGAGTGCAAACTTATCATAATGAAAAGAATATGTCTCTTTTACAATGGTGATATTTTCTTAGAAGATACTCTGTTCTTCCTCCTGTTAAAAATGCAATGTGTACATTTGAAAGTAGCTCTTATCCATTGCAATATTTTTTTTTACTGCTTGGATTGCTAATCTCTTGGGTCCCACATAGAACTAACTAGTCAATAGGTGAATAGGTGAATACAGTGTACCAAAGAACTTTTCAACAGAAAACTTAATACTGGTGCATATTTGTGATGTAGCCACTTGGAAATTAAGTTAAACCAAAGCAGATATAAATTCTGTCCCTTCTGTTCTTTGTTGGTACCAATTGTACAGAGGTCTGAGATTTCCCCACTGATTCAGCTCTTGTTTTGTGAGTTTGGAAGTTACTGCTTCCAAATTTAAGATCCCCAAAATTTCAAATATCTTTTCCATTAGAGAATTCAAGCTCCAGCCTCTATACTTAAAGGCAAATTATCAGTCATTTAGAGTAGTAATGATGTATCTTTTTGTCTCTCTGATAGTCATATTTGTGTAATACACTTCAAAGCAGTCAAAATAATAGTAAATACCACTTTGACTCTTTCAATCCAAATTCTGCAATCACAAAGTAATAAATTTAACAAATAAAAGCTAAAAATTTCAAAAATTGCAAGCTACATCCACCCATATAATTAAAATGAGCTCACAGGCAGTGAAAAAACCAGTACACTCAATGCATTAATAACCAGTACCAAGAATGTCTGCATATTTTATGAACTGCCGATGTGTATTTATACTTTAAACACAGCCACATTAAAGTATAACACAATTTGTCATATATTTGCTGTGTTTTCATGACAAAAACAGCTCTACAGAAAAACAGAGAACTCCTTTAAAAGCAATTATAAAAAGCATCTTGAGACATCTTTATGCATTTTATGATATTGTACATGCAAAATAATGCTTTTATTATAGTTGGGTAACCCATTCAGATAAACACAGCAAAAAAAGCTGTTTTTACTGTTCATCTAAATGTTTTTAAAAAGATCACTGCAAAAAAATTTTGCTTCAAAAACATGTGTAAAAGCATGGCATAACTTTTAGATGTCATTGAGATTAGCAAAAGTCAAGAAACTGCTTCAGATGCAGTTTAATTCTTAGATGGCTGTTTTAACTTCGAACAGAGTTTTCAAAATAGTGCCCAAATGCCCAATGCTTGTTGAACAAATTCTGATTTATTGAAGGTAAACATTTACATTGGCTACAATGCTATAGCTGTTACAAAGCTGAATAAAAGAGCTTAAATAGCAATAGAAAGCAAGTGCAGTAAAAAGTGAATAGAGAAAATATTTGGCCTTAGTGATCTTCTGGCAGTATTTACATTATCTCCATTTTGTTAAATATTTGAGTAACTCTAAGGCACCATAGGCTAAATAGCAGGCTGCAGTATGATTTTGTGCACAGAATTTAATAAATTTATTTAAAAAAAGACTATGGAGTTAAAAGAAACATTGGCATATTTTGTTTACAGAAAGGAGTGGCTGTTAGTTAAAATTAAAAGATACAATATATAGTAGGTAAGTTCAAAAATTATTTTTAGAACATTAAATTAAATGTCTATGTATAAGGACCATTTTTACTGACTTTTTGATAAATGTTTAATGCAAACTTCTCAACAGATTTTCAACACAGTAAATATGTTCATCTAAAAACTAATTTTTTTTTCCCTTTACAAAAGCCTTATGCCTAGTACATATACAAAATCCCAATGTAAAGTGTAATGGGCAGTAATTTACATCATAGCTGTTCTGTGGCAGACTGAAACTTAGCAGAAGCATGCAATCAAAATGCTATGGAACAGCAGTTCAAGCTCTTACTCCTTCAGCTCTTGTCAGTGGCTGTTGCTGCAGCCAGCGAGCAGGAGTACAACACTGACATGCCAGGACAGACAGAGGAGGTCAGTGCTTTCAGACCTGTTTCCAAACACAAATTGGGAAATTCAAACTCTTGGCGACATCCTCGTGCATTTCCCAGCATGGTGCACACAGAATGACGCTCTGCTTAGAGGAAATTTTCCCATTTTTATTTATCCCCTTTTATGTATCCCCTTTTATTTATCCCCTTCTGAAGCATGTGTCACTCCACTCCAGAGTGGAATTTATTTAAGGAATAAATTAATCTGACTGGATTCAAGATCCTTTCTGAACAATTTCCAGTGCTTCAAAGAATCATAACTGCTCTGCAAGCAACAGACCTTGATCGGTTTATTCAACAGACTGATTCTTCACCTTGAGGTGGTGTTTGTAATGAAGAAATTGCAAGAGCACCAGATTAACACCTCAGTTTTGCAAATAAAACACCACAGGATGCTGTGTACCATAGGAAAGAGAATAGGTGGCCAGGGCCATTCCAGCTGCAGCAATACTGCCAGCAGAGGCTGCATGTGGTGAGACATGGCTCATATTCTTCGTATCTCATTTTCATTTCCCAGAGCCAAGAAAAAAAATCTATCTAAATTAATACAATTCTCAAGTAACTAGATACTACTTTTGCACTTGCTTAAGGTTTGGGTTTTTTTTAGTATCTCCTGCTAAATCATGAATCTCTTATTTCAGCTGTTCCCTTTCAGCTTTTTTTTCTACTTTGTATTTAGCCTTGTAGGAATTATGCTAATTGTTTTCACAGTAGTAAGTGATTTATAAGTAAAGTTTAATTGATCTATGCACAAAGTCTTGATCTGGAGTGACTTTATATTTGTATTAACAAAAGGATAATCTTAGCATAATTCATCAGATGCATTTTTAGTACCAACAGCTATTATGTTAAAATCATTCAGCTTCATTAAGAGTTTTTTTCAAGGGCTGCAGAGGAAAAATTTAAGCCTAAAAAAATCCCAGCGTCATTGACTAGTTCCTGTAAAACATTAACCAAAATATTACACAACCTGGCCACCTTATGGTGAGTAACAGGAAGCCAAAGATTCTATGTTATCAAAACAGTGTAGCAACTGTTGAAGCAAGCAGAGTCATGTTGATTCATATCATAGACAAAGATACCTCAAATTGCTTAATTCAGTCCTTGAATGCTAAATACTTGCCCTAATCTCAAGGAAGATTTAAAATAATCTTTCTGGATTCCTTTCTCAACATTTAAGATACTCAGCAGTATTCATAATTAGAGTATAACATTTAAGGACTAATGTAGTTTTTCTGTCGAACCTTTCCACTATGAGGAGAGCTTGCATTTTGTTGTAGGATGTAGCAAGTTAGAAAGTTATTTGCCAAGAACTCCCTTGGTTGCTCCATATTGGATATGGCAACAGCAATGATGTCATGGAAATTTCTGCCAAGAGAGATGGCAGAGCCTGGGGCTCTACTTTTATTAAAAGCCACCTGTGGAAAGCCTGCATCTTTTACAGCAGGAGTTACAATGATCCATCACCAATATCTGTGCATGATAACAGAGGAAGGAAAATGCAAGGGTTTTGGGCATAACACAGGGTCCTGCCCAAATGACCCTGGGATTTTTATTTCTCATCCCCTGGAATCTATGTTAATGTAAGTTATTTGGAAGCCTTTGGTAACATGCAACTTCCTCCTTTCCATGAAAGAAAAAAATGTTCAAAGAAAATCTTATCCTCAGGCTTTTTAATTCCAGTTCACGGTGACAAAAGTCTTTGTTTCAGCTTTGACATTTCATATATAAGGATTATTCTTTTTTGAGTAACAGATACCAATGAACACCCCTCCTTCCCCTCACATTTTAAAAATAATGAGAACTAATAATTTGTTAAATGATCTCAAGATTCAAATTCACCTGCAAATAACAGAAAGCCTTGGAAGTTTCTCATTAATATTCTGGCTAAAGAAAGACATGACTGAGTTTCTGGCCAAAGAACTTTTTCCAGTTCAACTGCTGCTCATGTGTGACACCAGGCTCGTGTCTCTGCACTGTATCCTAGCAATAGATTTCCAAGCGGCCCTGTTGCCTTGAGCATGGTGCTGCCCCACACTGCCACGGGCAGTATATATTCATGCTGCAGCTTGGTTCTGCCAGCCCTTCTTCCTGCCATGTACCACGTGGGACCAGAGCTGCAATACCATCTTGTCCCTTCACAACTACCTCTCTCCCTGAATGATTTTGCCCTCTTCCACTGCTTTGTAACCCTTGTGCTTGTCACATTTTACCTTTTATTCTGGTTCACTATCCTTCTCCTGCCTTAAGTCAGTCACCTCAGTGCTTCCTGAGACAGGCACTCTACAACAGCAAGGCCTCTATGCAACTTGGGAGTCCTGCTTTTCCCCACACTGTCCCTTACTGTGGCTTATCCATTTAAAACAAACCACAGTCTCAAAATTTGGCAGCAATGTATTTTTCCCTTCCCTTTCCTGGAGTTGTACTTATAATGGCACCATGCGTGACCAGTATCACAACCCGACAATGCAAACAGAGGTCAACTCATTAGCTACATTTCAGATTCCTTTGTTCAAGGGTTTAATTTCTGATCCTGCTATAAGCTTGAGGGGACAGGGAAGATGACTGTTTACTTGGCTTGTCCAGTTCACTCGGCTTGTCCAGTTCACTCATGACCATCTCTCTTTTCTCCTATTTTTTTATTTTTTTTGTAGAGGCATCCCAGAGTGGTGGACTATCAGCCTAGCAAATAATCATAGAAAATCTTTGTGGACTTGCTTCCCAGTTTCTTTTTGTTAGGCAAAACTAACAGAATCACTCAGACGTGTATGGCAGGACCATTACATAGAGGTGGTCAAGCCAGGGTTTCAGCTCCACTTCTGAATTATGTTGACTTTTTGCAGTCACACAACCAGTGGCAGTCCTTATGCAGACAGAAAAATTTCAGGAAAACTCTTTGTTTCAAGAAGTTAACCTGTGTTCCAGCATGAAAGACAACAATTAGAGTAGTGCTTCTCTAATTTAGAGGTCCACCAAATGAGGGTGCAAATCAACAGAACTAACAGCAAAATGGGGATATGCAGACAGAATTTGCTTTTACAAGTCTGGATATGAAACCAGAAAAACTAAAACTAAAGCAAGTAAGTGCAGAGTGCTAAAATACATTCCCAGGTATATGCTCCCAGGCCAAATACCACTATTTTACTTGTAGGGCACTTCAATTGCAGCAAGTAATACAGGAGTGTAGCATGAACTAGAAAGAAGGAATCACCCATTACAGCATATCTAGTTCAGTTTTGTTTAAAGGAAACAAACCTGTGCTCTGTTGTGCTGTTATTTGGTGCTCTATATCTTTATTATGAAAGAAACATAAGAGATGTTTAAGCCTATTTTTGCTTTCTGAGGTGGCTTGTAGTAGTTGCACAGATGGGTAAGTGCACAGAAGGGTGTGATTGATGCTTCAGGATAGTCACCAAGAGGGCTGCCAAGGGCATTCATCAGGGCACAGGGTATGCTTTTTGTCTTGGAGACTGGACCCTTCTCTATCTGTGTTGCCATCCTACTGACTAGAAAAAAACAGTTGTTAATTTAAAAGACAGAGATATCTAAATTGCTTTCTTATCGCTTGGAAATTAATTAATAAAACTATTTTACCAAGACAAAATCAGTAGAATTTTGCATTTCTATATATTTTTTGATGCACTAACAATAAAGTCAACCATGTAAAAGCCTTAACTCAGCACATACTTTAAAATATGTGGATAAATTTCATCACAGAGCAGTTTCAGTGAACTTAAGATGCAAACATTAAAAACCTTGTTGATTTAATGAAATTGTAAAATCTAGCATATAAATCAAAAAATTCTTAAAAGGAAATTTAACAGCTTTAGGTTTTCTAGGTGTTCCCTAGGCTTGTATAATTAAAAAATGCAACTGAGCTGCTTAATGGGCAAGACAGTGTTCCAGAAAAGATAAAGAAAGCTGAACATATACCATCACATTAATTTTGCTTTGTTTCAGTAAATAAAAAATGCGTTGTTGTTTTCACCTTTGAGTCTAAATGCTAACTGCAGTTGTGTAAAAAAAAGAATCAAAGATAGCTGCAGGTAACCAATCTCTTTAATTTTACATGTTCCAGACAAACTTTTATTGTGTTTTAATATGAGAATATTTTACTTATTGCAAAGTATCCTGCATAATACAGGTGCTCCGCTATAAAATCTTCTCTCTTAACTTGTAATTCAGTCATTCTAAATTTAAAATACCAGTATACAGTACTAAAACTTCCAACTGAAGTTTAGTATAAAAATATCAGCACAAAAGTCCTTTTTAATATCTGTTTACTATGAGCAACCCAAATGCCTGTTTAATTATTAATTGTTTTAGTATAATAATAGACTTTGCACCCCTACAGTTGCTAATTGATACCATCTCAGGCATTTTGATGAGATACGAAATATTAAGTAAGAAAACAGTAAGTATTCAAATGGTTAATTTGCTTAGTGTAGTAATAATAAATTAATTTTTTTGCATCTTCTTCAGTTCAAAATCCAGCTTTGAGACTGAGGAAGGCTTCACATCAATTAAATAAGAGTGGTCCTTTTAACCAGTAGCAGTTTGGTTGCCAATGACTCGAAGAATTTTTTTATGAATGTTTGGTTCCTGTGTATTTATACTTGTATCACCCACTTGACCATCTTCATAACTAAAAAAAAAAAAAAGGTACAGAAAATAATATCATATTAGTGTTTTATTAATCTACATAAAAACATCAAAAACATTTGTTCTCTAAGTGCTTATTCCATATTTTAACATGTTTCTGCTGAAGTGCTCTGCTGTGCTTCATCTTTATATGCAGATCCTAAACTCTGGAGAGTGGGAGATGCCATCATCACTGAAACCCAGAGGCTGAATAAGCCACTAGGACCCAAAGAGGACAAGCGTTAGGTGAAAGAGGGAAATGCTCACAGCACAGACAGGAAGCCTTTAATGATTCCTCAGCTTAAATACACACAGCCAAATATAAATTATGTTTCACAATACAAGGACAGACCTACTATAACATGAAGTAATGCCATTGAATAGAAAAAATCATGAACTCTCTGTTCATTTGTAATAAAATAAGACATCTACTAAACCTTCGACACTAGCATTTCTAGCACAAGTAAGTACAGTAAAAGATAAAAAATGAAGCAACACTGAACAGAATTAGGAAGAAGTGTCTTTATCTAATTATTAAAGTTATCTAATTTATCTTAATTAGAAATATTGGAGGGAACATAACAAAATGGTCTAGTATTAAGTCGAATGTTAAGAGAAGCTTAGTACTCACACAAAGAAAAATCTTGTACACACGTGATCTGTGTTGGGAACTACCCATATTTCCCCATGTTTGTGCAGATCAGGAGAAGTTATCACTATCAGAGAAAGAAAAAATTTTGTGGTGATGAAAACGCGCCTGGAAAACACTGTGCTAAAAGATTTTGGGGTTTATACATTTTAAATAGTCTTTTGGGATTGCACAGCTTTCCTGTACAGGTCTGTGCTGCAGTGCAGATTTTAACTTGGCTGCTAGTACAAAAAGGGAGATGAACTTGATTCTTGTTTCCAAAATATACTTTTCTGAAGAGACAGATGCTTTATGTACGGGAGCAAGTTGTTAAATGGAATGAAAGCTAAAAAATGGTGTTTCTTAAAAATTGAATTAAAAAAGCCACAGCGTGTTGAGGAGGGTCTGAGACATCTAATCAGCTTTTGGAACAGATACGTGTCTTTGGTGATGGGTGATCCAAAATCAAGATGCTTAAGACTAAGCCTGAAACTGCTATATGGTGAAACTGGGATGTGTAATACTACCAAATATTTAAAACAAGCACCAATTATGATTTAAGAGGTTCAAAAAGCCTGCCAAAACTTGCTCTATCTATTTTATGATAGGTTGTTTACCAGCAGAATAAGGACAAAACAGGAAAGTAAGCTTTTTATTGCTAACTAGAAGCTACACCATCAATATGCATTTGAAGATATCAAATGCATTTGAAGAGCATCCTTCTGGGCAAGTTGTCCAGCTGTGGGATGAGCAGGCTCATGGTGTGGTGGGTGAAGAACTGGCTGAGGGACTGAACCCAAAGGGTTGTAGTGAATGGAGCAACATCTGGTTGGTGACTTGTCACACCAGTGGTGCTCCTCAGGGCTCCATTCCAGGGCCAGTTCTGTTCTGTGTATTTATCCACCATCTGGATCCAGCAGGTGAATGCACCAGTAGCAATTTGCTGATGTCCAGACTGGGAGATGCTGTGGATTCTTTTGAGGGACAAGAGGCCTTGCAGTGGGACCTAGATATATTGGAGCACTGAGCCAGCATAAATGGGTTGAAAATTGTCAAGTCCAAATGCTGGATTCTGTGTCTGGGATGGAGTAGCACCAGGCACAGGGATAAAGTGGGAGAGGAGAGGCTGGACAGCTGCAGAGGGATGTGGGGCTGGCTGCTGCTGGGCTCTGTGTGAGTCAGAAGTGCCTGGGCAGCCCCGGGGACAAACCCCATCCCAGAGCAGCGAGCACGGCACAGCTGGCCCATGGAGGAGATGGTCCTGCTGGGCTCAGCCTTAGGGCAGCCTCAACCTGGGCCCTGCTGGGCCCTGCAGGGGGAGATGGAGGGGAAGGTCCTTCAGTGCACCCTGAGGAGGGAAACAGAGCTGGTGGGAGGGCTGGAAAACACGTCCTGGAGACTAATGGAGGAATTTGGCCAGTCTAGTTTGGAGAAAAGGAGGCTGTGAGTGACCTCACCATTCTCTGCAGCTTCCTGAGGAGAGGAAGGGCACAGGGTGGTGCTGAGCACCTCTCCTGGTATGCAGTGACAGGATGTGGGGGAATGATTCAAAGCTGTGCCGGAGGAGGTTTAGACTGGACATTTCAAAGCATTTCTTTACTGAGAGGGTGGTATGCGGGGTTAGACTGGGGTAGAGTTCATTTTCTTCCCAGTGGCTGGCATGGAGCAGTTTTTGGACTTGTGCTGAACAAAGTATTGATAGGATAGATATGTTTCTGTAATTGCTGAGCAGGACTCACACAGACCCAGCCAAGGTCTTTTCTGATTCTTGTACTGCCACACTCCAAGAGGTGGAGGACAGGGGAAGTTGCAGGGAGATACAGCCAGGACAGGTGACTCCAGCTGACCACAGGGATATTTCAGACCACGTGACATCATGTGCACTATACAAAGTGGGGGAAAGAACAAGAAAAGGGGAGTACATTTGGAGTGATGATGTTGGTCTTCCCAAGTAACCTCTACATGTGATGAGGCCCTGCTCTCCTGGAGATGGCTGAACAGCTGCCTGCTTTGCTTGTGTGCAGGGCTCTTGCTTTCCCTAATAAGCTGTCTGTATCTCAACCCATGAGCTTTCCAGCTTCTATCCTTTGACCTCTCTCCCCAACCCCGCTGGAGGAAAGTAAGCAAGTGGCTGTGAGGGGCTTGGCTGCTGGCTGGGGTTGAACCGTAATATCTGGTCAAAGCCCGAAACAGGCTTCCTACAGAGTGGTTGGTGCATCCAACCGGTCTGTTTAAGAGGCATTTAAACAATGCTCTTAATGACATGCTCTTACTATTTGGGAGCTCTGAATTGGTCAGGACAGGTGACAACTGTAGGTCCTTTACAACTGAAATAGCCTGGTTTATCTTATTCTAACACTAATATAACTGCATGCATGTACAATTTTGATATCATTTCCTTCATGAGTTGCAATTTTTAACAAACATTTCTTGTAATTAATTTTATTTACAATCTTTATTAATCATCTCTCCTAAACCACCTTCTCTACACAGAGAAATTAAGTGAATATGAAAGCTGTAAAATGTATTTTACCAAATATGAAAAAGTCTCTGTGAAAAATATAATTTACATTTAAAAATTCAGGCATTAAAGGACAGGTAATTAATTTTGTTCCTTATGGAAATTTTAGAACTAAATTTCTGTATTTTTCTGTAAGTTCAAATTGCATTTTCATGCTGACCGACAGATCTTTACTCATGTACTGCTGAAAGCTTCTATTTTGAGTAACACATTTTCTACCTTCTGTGTTATTTTTCACATTTTAAAACAAATAAATGTTCCAAATGATGGGCAGATGGGGTTAATATAATTTCTAAGACTAGTTCCTAACTACAGGTGCACCTCTTATTCAAATGTCACAATTTGTTCTCAAAACCTGCCAAGGTTTCACTAGTTATTAAAAGAATAGCCAATTCTTTCAATAATGACTATACTGAAGATATTAACTTCCTAAAATTTCCTCTGGTTTCCAGATGATCAGTATGCTTGCTTGAACAGTGAAAAATTATTTGGAAATTCTATATGAAATACGTTTTTTTCTGACTTTTATGTGTTTAAAGCATTTGTCAAGAGCTTGTAAGAAGTCAGTGCTTCAAGTAATGGACATGACTTTGGTTTTCTTGATAGCTTAGGAAGAGGGATCACATTTGAAACACAAACCAGATCATATATATATGACATTCCATATTATTTCAGCATTTGCTACAGGTTCCGTTCAAAGAGGGGATATGTTCTTACTGCAGCATTAAGGTCAGCTGTTAAGCAGGTACTCCTACACCTACCAGTAGTTTCTTACCTAAACAACCAACTAAAGCTCCCAGTGATTTGCACCCTGTAACTTGTACATCCTGTGGCCATGAATATAACAGCTTCACAAGGGCTTTCAGCTTACCTTCACATAAGGCTATGCATTTTAAGTTACGGCTTTGCAAAAATTGTGACTGCTGTCCTTTCTTCTGTGACTGAGATGAAAAAAAGCAAGAAAATAGAATTAGTGCAGTAAAACAGAGCCAAAAAGCAACAAAGGAGACAACTGCTATTTTCAGTGGTTTATTAATGAACAAAGGTAGACACAGTCTTTCTAAAATGTCTCTATTTTATTTTTAAATGTAAAAGAATTTATTGGAAAGCCCTACACTTAATTTCATTATTTTAGGAGCGATCTGAACTCATTTATCCATAAAAATAATATCTGAAAGTCCCAAATTATTACAAAGCTTAAAATATAATCAGAAATATCAGTGTTACTGATAAACAAATTGATACCAGAAAGAAAAAAAAAGGAAAAGAAACGTGAATTTAGTCACTCATTCATTGGTTGCTACTTTGTTATTTTATTTGCCTTCCTACTTCTGAGAGCTTCTACTGGGACATAACAATCTATCTTCAAAGCCAGATTATTCTGCAATTTTTATGTGCTAATTGTGGAGAGAGATGTAAGATTTCTTTCTTGAAATTTAGCCCTATAAAGAAATGCTATAAGTTTGCTTTAGATACAGCAGAATTGTAATGCAAAAAATTACTTGCTATAAATTAAATGCTGCTCATTTCCCAGCAATAACCATTCTCAATTTCTTTTGCATTATTGTTCTCACAGTCTAAAACTCATAAGGCAAGGGGTTGCTAGGGATTATAATGTAACCTGTATTTAATCTTAATTTTCTTCCTAAATTCTTCTGCTTGGAAAAGAACAGCACAAGATGTGCAATATGCTCTGTAAATTTTTACTAGAGCAGTTGGGTTGTATTTGATATTTGCAGTCTCTGAAGTTGTTTTCAATGATTTCATTCAATGCAATAACACTGGTAAATTGCAAAAGGAAATATTACCTCTCTTTCAGCTACTGAGTTCCCAACAATAAATCCAACAAATCTTCCAGAGATGGTTGATGTACCATACCTGTGATGTGTTACTGCCCTTACTGCCTGAAGCTGGTTCATCTTTAGCTGACACCTTCTGCTGCTTCTTGTTCATCCCTAGAAATATTAAAATAATGTAAGATACCCTGGCCTATAAATGCCATAAATACCATAAAAAGAGTTAAGTATGAGAATGGAAGAGGTAGCACAGCGGGAATCACAGTCTTTGGCATGGCACTCAAAGAGCTAGTTAACTCTGCTACAGAGTATCACAATATAAATCCTGTAAATAACAGGTACCTCTGCATGTATTGCAAAGACTTTAGCGAAGTCAAGTTAGCATTAAATAGGTGCAAAAGCAGATGAACCTGAGCTTAAATGCAACAGAATTCAGATCAGGAATATTCATATGTGGTGGCTTAACAGGGTTGTTGGTCAGCATGTCCTCAGTCTACTTGATCCTATTCAGGCTGAAATAAAAGTCTGATTTACTGGGGGTGGAAAGACAAAAAACATGAGAGAAGCAACTTTAGATATTCATCTTTAGCACTTTCTGGAATTTTATTTAAAGTCTAATAAATTTGTATGAGTAGGAAATTCAAGTTTTGAAATCTACCTTGGTTTGACCCCTTTATACACACATAAATTATTAAATTATTTTTCAGTCACATTTGACCTAATTCCATCTCAGAAATTGAAACATCTACATTGGGTCTTAGATTTCATTCATATCCCTCATGTTGGCTTATATAAAACTCCTGTTTTGCATTATGCTATGGGCTTCCTTGAGTTTCCAGCATCCCATATTTCACAGAATCATGGAATGGTTTGGGTTAAAGATCATCTCATTCCAGCACATTTAGAGAGACTTAAGAAGCCTTCATACTAATGTAATCTCTGAAAAGCCAGAAGTGCATCTAGAGATAACTGATGCTGAAGATCCTCAAACAGCAGGTTAAAAGGGGAGCACCTAAAACATGACCTAGAAACACTGAGTATCAGAAAGCATAAGTAAAACTCTCAGGATCATCTACATGCACATGAACACACATTAAACTATATACCTGTGCTTTCATGTATGAGGAAACGGTAAATACCACACACCTGAAGAAGAAAGTCACCGTATTCTAAAATCCCTTTAAATTCTCAATGTACATATCCATGTTTTTTGTTTTAGTATGATTTTATTTATTATTTAATTCTTACATGGAAAACTCTGCACAATTCACTTTAGGATTCACTCATGGGACAAATTATGTTCCTTTTCCTCAGGCTAAAATAAACATGCTGATCTGTACTTTCTACGTAATCCTGACTTGGTGATAATTGGGAATACTCTTAAATATACACAGTTGAACTTGTCTACTGATCAATACTTGTTTTGTCAGATCAAGTC
>VXBU01004783.1:27110-64398 GCA_013400315.1 Bombycilla garrulus | reverse complement strand
ACTGATCACCCCAAACCATTCCACGGCACAGGGAGAAAACAGAGCCTGTATTTGTATTTTGAAGAAAAAAAAAACTCAAAATAAGTTATCTAATGAAACTCACATGAACACATTTGCAAAAATTTTTATAAGTTAAAGCTTCTATCTGCCAGAACCTAGCACCAAAACACAGACTGCAACAATCACAAAAGTGATCACAAAGGATAAAAGATAATTGACAGGAATAAAGAGACAGCTAGAACAACAGGATCTGCAAGAGACAAGAGGATAAAAATTACCAATCTTTATTGAGCATATTAAATGGTTCAGAGACCCAAAAAATGAAAAGCTCTTTTAAATCACCTCTCAATTACCCCATCCCCATAAAAACTAAATATTTTTAATCCAACACTCTGGTTGACACAGTGGTGTTGTGTCATAGGTTGGACTTGCTGATCTCAGAGGTCTTTTCCAACTTCATTGATTCTGTAATTCTCCCTTATATCTTATCACCTAGAGTCACTGGATCCAAACCAGGCAGAATTTACCAAAGCCCCCTTCATTTGCATCAGTCATTAGGAGAAATATTTAGCACTTCAGAAACAAGCTGAAAGACTGGTCATTTGTGCCAGCATTTATTTTAATCACAGCAGATATATGCCTAGACTTTCAACTCCAGTGCTCACCCCTCCGTGGTTTGGCAAATCCAGACTCTCAGAAAATAAATATTCTGGTCACAGACAGTAAAAAATGAACATGGGAAAGCAAGTTTTATTTGTGCTGCTTCCAACTCTCAGCTGCAATGGGTGTGGAAAAGAGGCAGGCACTTCCTGAAAGGAAGTGGTGGACGACAAGGGAGTTAGAAAACAGGATTAGAAGATTCCTAATTTCACCATTTTTACACAGTCAGCTAGGTATGGCATCACACCCCCCTGCACAGAGCAGTTCAAACAAAATACAGATTATTTAGTGGATGTATAACCATTTTATGTGGAACAAAACTGATTACAGAACACAGAGGAAGTCCAAAATTTTGGAATCTTCTTCCCTCTACACATCTTGCAAGACTCTTTTGGGAGCCAAGAAATCAAAGTAAACAGACATTTGAATAAAAGAGCTGTAAAGATCTCTCCAACCCACAAACCACCAGTTAGAGACTGCTGAACTCTTAAAAAAAAAAAACAAATCCCAAGCTTTATTCTAGGACAGGCTCCAGAAGGGTTGGGATCATGCTAAAACCCATGGGTGCAACCTTAGACTGCATAATTACTACAGAGGATACGTGGAGAATAAAAATAAAAAAAAAATAAAAGGAAAAAAAGGAAAAAAAAGGAAGAAAAAAAGAAAAAAAACCTAAAAATCAGACTTTAAACCCTGACTTCCAGAACTGCCACCTCCTTTCCCTTGATAAGAAAAGTCCAACCAGGAACAGCATCTCAGAGTCACCTGCAGCTGAGGTCACTGTCACTCTGCATCCCAGTTATCTGATGCTCCAGAAGGAGATCACTTCCCATCATGGCTCATCTTTTTGGTCAGATTCACTGTGGAGCTACACCTCATTTTTACAGTAAAACTCATTTATTAGACTCTAAAGGCATGGGGGGCTTCTAGATAACGGGAGAGATATTGAACATGTTAAACCCCAGTTGTCACAGGAAGAAAGCACACGCACACATTAATCCTAGAACTTTTATTCCATAAATTAGATCATTTGGTTGAGTTCTGTTCCACACATCCCACTAACCTCCTCTACGACGTCTCCCAGGTTGCATTTCTGTAGACACAACTTCATTTTCAGAGGAAAAGAAAGTCTTTATCCCATCCTTTCCTCAAAATACTCTTACTATGCTTACATTCTGGAGTTCTTGACAGTATGTTCAACTTAGCTTAGCATTAATCCTCGATAAATTTACTCACCTCAATCTTTCTTTCCACAATAAGAATACCAACCCTTTGCACTCTGGCATGCTCCACAACCCTCAGAAAGCAGAATAACTTTAAACAGTGAAGCAAAATCCAACCCTCAGCAACCATGAAACTGTGAGACCATCAATGACAACTGATGAAACTTAATGAAAGTTTATTTCTGCTACACAATTTGCTGTGTCTAAGGCTTCCCCATCATTCATTTTCCTCATAGGAACAAGGAAAGCTTTTACCAGGAGACAGGAATGTATTNCAGGAGACAGGAATGTATTGTAAGCAATAACCAGGTCAACATTTTGGCTTAATCTTGACAGGCAGAACAAATAGATTGCATTTTGTCATGGTTCAAAATACACCAGAATCTTGCAGAGCAATCCAAGGTGCAGGCAGAGAACGGCAAAACCAAAACTGGAAATACGGAATTTTCAGTCCAGCTTGAGCTATCAGCTAACACCAATTGCACATATTGTGGCACAGGCTATAAATAGCAACCAGGCAGCACCTTCCCCACTTGGCTGGACATTTGACTCTCAGGGAGCAGCGAGCAGTTTCAATTGCCCAGATAGCAATTTCCCTGCAGCCCTGGAACCCGCAGCAGGACGCCTCTCTCAGCAAAGAGCGTGCCAAGCTCGGTGCCTGGAGCGAACGAAAATCTGTTAGGAAATCAGTCAGAGCAAAGGGTGGAGGTGGTTCTGGGATTTACTCTCCTCTCCCTGAGGCTCTGGCAAGCAGCTCCTGGAAGAAGATGGCAGTCATCACTTCCAGAGGCAGACATCACCAGTCTCCTCAAAATACAGCTGCACCGGTGGGGACACGAAAAGGCTTGGTAGGAATTAGTCAGAGATTAATTCCAGCCTAAGAGTAAGGATGCCATCAGCAGAATTTGTTCCTAGTAGTGAGGACACACTCTCTTTGCCTTTCAACCTCAAGGACTGTGCTGTTTAGTCTTTTCAATTCCATCCTCCTCGGGATAAAGGCCATTCCTCTGCAAGGATACCTGGGGGTCTGAGGCAGATATAGCTGGAAGGTTCAGCTGAGGATACCCGGCAGAAAAAGCTGCCCCATGAGGGGCACGAGCATTTCCTTTCTTAATGCAGCTCAGAGCCCTCACCGAGGGAGCTACGAGCACTTTTTGTGCACCACATGTGTGTGCACTTTGCTAAGAGGCAGAGCTCACCACGCTCACAGCCTGGCTGTGAAACAAGGACTGCCAGCACGCTCTGACAGGACTGATCTGTCCAGGGTCTGTCCCCCAGGGCACTCCAGCATTTCCACTGGCACACGATCCAGCTCTGAACCTTGGATCAAAGCATTTCCATCATCTCTTACTCCATGACATCCTGGATTTGAGCACCAGCCAGAATGACTCTTTCCCAAAAGGCTTTTAGTGCAGCAAGAAGGAGCACAACACACTGCAGGTCACTTGCGACCTTCTCAGTGACAACACCAACAGGCTGGTGTAGCTAGAAAAGAAAAATACTGAAATTAAAATGTATTTTCTTCAACTTCATTCAACTTCTGCTTTTAAGCTCTGTCAGCCAGAACAGAGAGACAGCAGAGCATGGCTCTGTAAACTGGGAATGACCAAGAGTGGTGGCAGCAGCACAGCATGACAGCAGCAGCTTTCCTGGAAATCCACACAGAGCTCCTGGACAGCACAGACTGCACAGAACCACCTGGGATTTTCCTCCCTTTAGCTGCGCACTGGCAATAAACAATTTCATATCTATACATTTACTGTTATTTTATGCTAACAAAAACAAATGTTGCTATTAAGAAAGCTTAGTTTTCTCCAATTCGAGGATGGAGAAATGTAGAGGATTTGTTTCTCGTTACACTGGGAGCTACCACTAAAATCCACGTCTCCACTCCCCTGTCATTTCCCATACATACGCCCCAAAAATTACCACAAATAGTGGTTTTTTTCCCCATGGACCCAAAAGATCTGGCTAACTGTAGAGAAAAATTTCTTATTCCCTGGAGCAAACCATTAAACTCTTCAGCATTTCGTTCTTGAAATCCCTGGGAGTGACCACAAGCAATAAGCAATGTTTGCTTTTAACCCTTCCTTTCTGTAACACTCCTGTTTATTTTCTAGCATGGAACAGACCATTCCAGTTGGAAGAGCCCTGCAGTGATCATCTGGTCCAGCTGCCTGGATGAACAAAAGCTGAAGCGTGTTGTTAAGGGCATTGCCATAATAAAAGTTCATTTCCCGTCCCTGGCTGACTCCAGAGGCTGGGCACACACCTTTTGCAATAATTTCTGCATTATGTGCTGTACCTTCAGGGAACAGCACGGAAATGCTCATTTGAGGAGCAAAAGGCAGACAAAAGGATCTAATGCTGATAAAAATGGCCAATTTCCTACTCTTATCACACTGTGGCCAGTGAGATTATTAATGCTTTATGTCTCATCCCTGTTATCAACTCGGACATTTCTTCCTGAGCCAGTTTTTATGATCAATAGCTTTCTTTTCATTTCCAGGCCAAGTTTATACCTCTCTGTTGCTGTGATGATGCTGACCTATGCATCAGCTTTCCCTCCCTTCCCACATGTATTTATAGACAATGCCACATCTCCCCTTCACCTTCATTATGCCAAGGTTAAATCAAGATAGGTTTTCTTTTCCTTGCTTCCCAAGGAAAAAAACCTGCATATTGCTGGGTATGGGGTGGGAATTGAGGAGTTTGGAAGGTGGGAATGTATAATTCTCAAGAAGAATTATAGCTGCACAGTGCATTTGAGCAGATGAGTCCTCAGAAGAGAATGGCACAACAGAGGGTACAGTCCATCCCTCTCCTGCCCATTCTGGGATTGCTTCAGCCTCTTCCAGCTCTGCAACCCACAACTAGCACACATTTTAATGTAGTCACTGATCACAGGAATCACTCTTTCTCCTTTCTTGGTTCTTTCCAGGTGAAAGGCCATCAGATTGTGTCACACTGTTAAATTTAATTTTTATATGTATCCTGTAAATTCTAGTTTTTTCTCCAGAATACCAATATAAAGGCAGAGTTACAGGGACAGCCCTGATCCTTTAAGAGCAGGAACAGGAGCCCTTCCCCCCCATACTAGTTTCTTCCCCTTCTAAACATAATTTGGTCCTTTTTGTGAAAGAAACAAATACACTATTTGGATGCAGCAGTCTTTTCAGACAAGAGATGCAATATCAATGCCATGGGCCAGGAGACTGGTGGAGCTTCACATGGAAGATTCCCACAGGCTGTGGTCAGCACTTGTGATCAGCCCTTGCAGTGTCCTCTGCTTCCTGACCTACTTATATCAATATAAAAACTAGAGTAGAACACCTCCAGGAGCGGCAGAAAAACGTGTTTGCTTATGTCCTGCAACTCAGTATTTGAAATCAGGGAAGTGGGGTTCTAGAGCACTCCCCAAAGAAAAGCCCAAGGCAACTACTCAGTTTATTAAGAGAATTTAGAGTTTTCTAAGACTGAAATGAAACACCACATGCTGGGATTTGCCTCCAAACCAGTGCAGTGCTTTGGTATCACCGTACAGATGCAGACATGGCAATAATATGCCCAGTGCCACGTGCTCCAAACCATGACTGCAAACGTGTGCGAAGCAAAACAGCTTTACTGAAGGCTGTGCAAAATTATTGGGTTCAAGGCCTTGAAGCTGCATGAAGCTGAATTTCTGTGAAAGCAGCTGATACTGTAGCCATTTCTGTAACCCTCTGTCCTCGGACAAGTGCTGTGTGGGGTAGGAAGTAGTGTGAGGGAGGTGACCCCGTCATTTGAAACTCCGTTTCCCTGACAGGATGGATGAAATTTTGCTTCTTTCTCTGTTTTAAAGAGCTACAGCCTTGAAAGCTGAAGGTGGCAGAGACCTCCAGAATTTGTGCATAGAGCTGCCAGAAACAGTGTTGATAACAGTGTTGTTTGGAAAGGCTGTTCATAGGACTTCAAGAAAATTGCGCTTTTGGTAGGACAACTTATAAGAGCTGCTGCTACGCTCCTGTGTGCTGCTTACTTTGGAAAATCAAATTTGAATGTTGTTTTCCCTCAAAGGCAAAGCTATGCTATGCAAAGAAATACTTCAGGCAATTTATGCCACATCTGTGTCCCCACAGCTAATAAAGGAATGTAAAATGACTACAAGCTGTGCAGGTATAATCACTTCACCAAATTACATACGGAAATTTAAGAGATAAGTACTGTTCTAAGCGCTCCAAGCATATATTATATGTTGCCCAGGAGTCCATTATCTCAGAAGGAGAAAAATTATTTTGTGTCTTTTGAATTGCTTTTAGAAATATCTAAGACACCCCAACAGTGTGGTTGATTCAGCATTGCTGTAATCTGATGTTGAAGGAGCTTGGTTTTCCCTTTTGCACATATGTTATGGAACAGTGACTTCAGTTTGATGAGTCCCCTGGCTGACTCCTGGGATCTAACAGTGACACAGCCATCAAACACATCAGCAGGTCTCAGGTTTAACAGAAAGATCACTATTTAGACATGTCTGTGACTTCACCCCAAAGCTGCTGGCACTTTATTTATGAACAGCCACAGAGATGCAGTAATATCTTAGAGAAACAGAACAAAGCAGCAAGTTCACAGCGCCCAGCTGTAAGGAAATGTGAAACTCTGTCCTTGACAAGCACAACACAGCATTGCTCACCGTGAGAGGTGCTCCCTTCTGCAGCATGGACTGCTACCTGCTGCAGTGCTTCCACACCTCCCACACCACCACACCTGCTGGTTTTGGAGAAAACAGCCTGCCAGGCTACGGCGTGGAGGATTCAGAGCCCATCTCGCTGCAGACTGTGAGAGTAACCCCGAGTTCCTCAGTTTTGTGCTGTCTCATAACTCACAGAACACCCTGCAGAGAGCATCTGTGGTACCACACACACTCACCCAGCACTTACCCACTCTGTGTGTCCAGATCCAAGCACCAGACTCCACATTCCTCCACTCCAGAGGACAAGCAGCTCACCTCTGGCACAGAGCTGTTTATTAGTTAGACCACATGCTGCATCATCAGGAGTTTAGGTAAGCAAATTCAGAGCAAGGTAACATTTAATGGAAATGGCCAACAGAACGGGTACCTTGCTATTAAAGGCTGCTTTCCCTGGAAGAATTTAAAGCCACGTGGGGAATGTGTGGGAGAAGCTGACAACACTGCAAAGCAAGCTGCAGCAAGGCAGGTGTGGATGCAAAACACCTGCAAACAAACACCTAAAGGTGAGTCTGACTTGCACTCAGAACTGAACACCACACAATCTGTGCCCACATCTGCTTCCATCCCACCTCAGGTCAGCCTGACAAGTGCTGGGTGTGATCCCACAGGCACACAGATGACAGCCCCAAGTGAACGAGAGCAGTTTTCCCTCTCTGTAAGTGCCACGGCCAGGCTGGGGGGCTCATTCTCCCAGCAGCCTTTTCTACAGCAGAATGGAGCACAGAGAAGCTTCCAGCACGCTCCTCTCCTGGCTTCCTTCACTCAACACAAGCAGTTACAACCCATTCACGGAAAATCAGAGAAAAACGAGTCTGTCCCAGCTAGGCTGCACTCAACAACCAGAGTCAGTACTAAGGTGACCCAGACAGGATTAAGCTGGAGGCCTGCCACACCATCAGCTTTCATCAGATCAGTATTTGGCTGCAGAAAAATACAGATCATTTCTGGGGGAAAGGCATCTACGTTTCCTTTCCTCTCCTAGGTTAAGAAACACAATTTGGCTGTTGATTAGGGAACTACACCAATCCAGATTGTTTAAAACTCTTGCTTGAGGAGTAGGTCAAACTAAGAAACTGCGAGTCACAGAACCACAGAATAATTAAGGTTGGAAAAGACCTCTGGAGATTGCCTAGGTTGATCCCACAGCTCAAAGCAGAGTCAGCTAAAACAGGTTATTCAGGACTGTGCCCAGCCAGGTTTTGAGTATCTCCAAGGATGGAGTCACGAGGGATGCTTTAAGCCTAACATAATATCTCCTGCAACACACAGACCTGCATATTTAACCTCCAGGCAGATGGATTTTTATGTAACCAAGCAATACAAGAGAGGATAGATCCTCAAGTCCCAGCAACATCACCCTAAAAGGTAAAGTCAAGGGTGCCAAAAGCAGCAAGTCACTTTTTCCCCTATATTCATGAAACTCGTAAGGTCCTCAGATTTCCTCATTAGCCTGAAACAAACTCAATTGTTTATTCCCAGGCCTAATGGAACATTAAACAAAAGAAAGCTTAACCCATGAAGACAACACACGAAGCTTCTCTAGCAGATAGTACTGAAGCTCTGAATCCCATTTTACATTCCATTTTACATTTAACAAAGTCAACATCCAGTGCAAGGGTTTAACTGAACTGCCTCTTCTCTCCTTGAAAAGAGTTTTTACTGGTCGAGTTTGGTGACATCTGAATTTGCAGTAAACAAGCATTGGGAGAATCAAAAATAACATTGAAGAGAACCTCAAGAAGTGATTGAGTGTCATGTTGGTCCAGATGTTGACCCAGAACATGTGATGTTATTAAAAGCTACAATATGAAAGAGGTACCTAATGACATCAAAAAGGATATTGACACCTAACAACAACAAAAAAAAAGGTAAAAAAAAATCCATGCTATGTTTTTCAAGGGCAGGGTGCAATTCCTGGCAATGGAGCAACAAGGAATAGCTATGCAGCTGGCAAGGGAACCACAAGGTTTTAAATAGATAGTTCAAAGCCAAAGATTACTCTTATCCTGTGCTGGGGCTGTTAAAAGGCTGCGAGGAAAGATAATGTACAGAGAAGAATCAAAAATGTACCACTTCAACTTGAAATTATCCACCTCTGCCTTTACAAAACCACTTTTTGGATGACTTGCAGTGTGTCAATATGATTTAAAACAGCAGCTGTCTGTAGAATCCAAAGACCCCAGATTCAGTTTTGGTGCAATCAAGAGGCTTTAGCTTGCAGGGTTGCCATTACAATTTTGACATATAAAGAACTCACTCGATAAAGAAAGGTTCACCTCTGAGATGAGAAGCTGTTTCTAGTTTCAGTTCATGGTGGCCACTTACAAGTACTCAGGTAAAAAAGTGATTTTACTAGGAAAGAAAAGGTCACTCATAGGGGAAAGACAGGTTAAGAAACCAGCAGAGCTGCTGACCCTGCAAAGAGCAGATCTTTAAAAAGCCTTGTTTAGAGGGAATCTATGAGGGACTGGAGAAGCTCCAGCAGCTCAGCTGGAACAGCCAGGGTCCTTCCCTCCTCATCCCCCGACAGGAGGGTCTGGAGACGGGATTTGAGAAGATTACCCGCTCAAAGCTGCAAGTGTGCTCCCGCCAGCAGGCTAAAAGTGAAGTTAATCACCTCAGCACTTACACAGGGGCAAGGCCCAGGAAAGATTGAGCCAGACTGCTTTCAGAACTGGCCTGAAACCAACCACGAGCCATGGAAATACCCATCTGATCCTGCGGGCAAACAAGCCCTGAGCAACGGTTATTTGAGGTAACAGAAGTGACACAGAGCACATTTCCTGACACAATTCCACACAGAATGCTTCAGCAAGTCTCACTGCAACCCTCAAGTTCCCCAGTCAGAGGTCTGTACTGGAAAGAGTTTTTGTTAAAAGAAAATAAGCAATGATTTGTGTGTTTATTTAGAAAACAACTACCTGCACTCAAATCCTCTGGCGAGCAGGGAAAGCAGCACTAAATCTTTTCCAGGGAAAAAAGTTCAGTCCAGACTTAGAAAAGGCTCAGTCTAGACATGGATACCACAAGCACTGAAAATGAGAAAGCTTTCCTGGTGTCCTCAGTGCACAGGATCAGTGTCTCCCTTCTCCCAGCAGGCAGCCCAGGTAGGGGTCCAGGGCTCAATTCAGCCACCACGTTACCATACTCTGTCATGGTGCAGACTTGCTCCAAAACTTGGGAGTTTATGCTGAAACTTGGAAGAAAATATCCCAGCCAACAACTTTTAGCCAAAACTTGAACTGAGTCTTTAGTCTAAAGAGGGCAGCTAGTGATTGTAGAAGTATTCACTGAGTTTATTCTTTATTTCATATATATATATACTCATCCTTCCCTTCACATAAAAAGGAAAGTTGGGGATTCTATTTTTAAAACAAGCTTGTTTTCATTTAAAGAGAGAAATCTCCACACGTGCAGTTTCAATATCAAGTATTCCAGATTTTATTGGAAATTTTTTCTTTAGCGACCTGGCTGCTCAATTAGTAAATCAAGAGCACATCCCAAGGAGAACATTAGGGTTCTGCCAATTATTGCTACAATCCTTAAAATCCAATTCTTCAAAGTCCATTTCAAACACAAACCCCTGACTATGGCTTTAAGATTTTGGGAGGAATACAAGTGCCTAATTTTAAAACATGCTACCTTACCATTGTTAAGTTTATATAAATTAATTATTTCAATGCATCCTTGAGCTTTCCAGTTCACTACTTAAAGAAAGAAAAAGGAGTGTAGGACTTCGAAGACCAAAAATTCATTTTTAAACTAAATTAATTTTAATTAAAAACACTAAAAAATCATTCCATATCTTGGTATCCCCAGTAATACTTTACAAGTCATTATTATGCAAAATTTTGAGATAAGGCAACCAGAACTGTTTTAATTCTTTTAAGTTTTGAATCTGCCACAAACAATGAGCAGGAAAAGCCACAATTGGTGATTTTCCTTTTTTTTTCTTTGTTTTTTAGATCCTTCAGTGAAGAGGAAGCTTTTCTAGAAAGAAGAGTTTTACTCTCTGCAGTACCCCTGTCCATTCCAAATTGCCAAGAACAGTGCAGGGTGTAGTTTCTAGCATGGGGACAGAGAAATCTTCTTCCAGAAGTTTAAGGACGCTCTTGTCAGGCTATTTCAGTCACCAATAACTGCACTGGAATGGCACTGGAGATTCCAAAGGGAAAGCTGTTATCCATCACCAGCAAGTCAGCTACACTCAGCTCTGTAAATATCTCAGAAGAATCAAGAGTTGGACTTTTCCTGCGTTTATAGTACTGCAAGAACAGAACAAGGAACACAGTCTATTTAGTATTTTTGTCTTGATGTTTGCATTCTAAATTTCAAAATGCATTCTTATCACTGAAGTGTACATTTCTTAAAACCGAGCACTTTTAACTGCAATCTCAGTCAAAAATGACAAGAGAAAATTCAGTACCTGTGTCCACAGAAGTGCTAGCAGACATTTTCACCTTGAGAAAGGCCAAAGACAACAAAAGCTTGTTCATCAAAACCAGTTCCTGAATTGGACAACTTTCTCTTCCAGTCCTGTGGTTTCCCTGGGTTTATTGAATCATATCAGCTGGTGTTATGAAGCACTTGATGATAATGCAGAAAGGAACAGCCCTTCTGTGGTCGGAAACGCAGCCACACAACCTTCCTGTTCATGCATAACTGGAGACTGTAACAGCAGATGCAACCAGGACCTTTGTTTAAATCTCTTTATCTAGGATACCTATTCCACGCTGCCACTGGAAAGTATTTGTTGCCTTTCCTTCAATTAAAAAGAGTTTTAATTGGGGAATCCCCTGCCCAACCAAACCCAAGCAGCCTCTTCAGCCGGGTCAGAGATCTGGCCTGACTCCCCACACGGCACAACTACCACAGAGAAATGGAAGAGCAAAACAAACGCAGGGTTTGTGGTGAGATGAGATCCATCCCTCAGGTAATTGTGGGATCTTTAGCTGTTTCATGCAAATCATGCAAATATCTGTATCTTTATACCTTAGGGCAGAGGCTGTGAGAATTATAACCATCTCCCTTAGTTTTCAAAGTCAGTAAAAGTTGAAAAGAAAAAATTAAAAGTCAGCAAGGTTTTCGCAGCAGAAGGAAAGATTTATGTCAGTATTTAAAAAAAAAAAAGGCAGTTTCAATCACCTTGGTATGACATGTCTGGGAAAACAAGTTTGTGGCTTTTGTTTTGTTTGACTCTTTTTTTAAGTTGCATTACCACTGAGTTTAAGTAGAAATTGCACAAGCAAAGCCAAGAAGCCAGCCTGCTTAACAGCCAAAGAAAGAATCAAAATTATTTGTCTGGATCTACCCATTAAATCTTCTGTATGCTTTAAGGACTCACCTTCTAAAAATGCAGATATTTAATTTTCTTACCCCTTTAAGAAAGGCTCCAATTGCTCTTTGAACATGCCCATATTTAACTTTGGTTTTAAAAACCTGTAGATTTATCACTGCCTTTTCCTTGCACTCACAGAACTTTGTTCCAGGATCTTAATTGTACTTTTTTTTTAGGGCTACAGCTAACTAGCTTTCAAAAAAATTTTGGAGAAACTTCAATTAGAGCAGTCCAAAGGGAGCCATCAGAACCTGTGACAAAGCAGCACAGAAAAGCTCACACCCACATCAGGGCTGTTGTGGAACAGAGTCCAACTCAATGTTTGCTCTATTATCAACTTGGCACACTCAAGGGAAGTTGTGGAAGTCTGTTGTTCAAGTAATTTAAAATTAGACCACTTAAAAAATAACAGGAGGAATAAGCCTTAGCTGTCTAGGTTATGTTTCCTATAATTTTGCAAGAAAATTATATGAATACCCACAGATGTATTTTTGTGCAAGGGTAATAAGCTCGTGGGATGTGAATTACCATAAGGTTTGATGCTTAAGGACAGAACATTTGAAGTGCAACGTTCTTCCCACTCTGAGTGTTCTCAGAGCTCTTGGTGGCGTGTCTGACAAAATATATTTGCCTCACTGAGTTCACAGGTCAGCAGCTGAGACTTCCCAAGTGTCCCACACATTCCCCCTCAAGCTCTTTTCCACACAGCTATGGAACAAGATAAAAGAATCTTGATCCTCTTTCTTCTGGAATCCTGATACAGGGAACATAAAATATCTGTGCCAAGTGAGTGGCATGCTCCCTTGCACAAATTTCAGATGGAGAGGCACAGGTAAGCACAGAAAAAAAAATAAAAGTCAAGTATACAAACAAGACGTAATTACAGCCCATTGTAGTGGCAAACAGTACAGTACAGTTTGGGTGTGTTGTAACTTGGAAAAAAAAAATCAACCTTTAGGCTCTGACACCTGTTCTATTTTAGGTGTGATCATCTAATTATCTAAGAATTCAGAGCAACATTTCACAAGCTTTCATAATTTATTTACACTAGAGAGTTTTCCTCAGTGAAAGAAAAAGTTGTAAGCTACCAATACGGCTCTGAATCAAAAATATGGTCAAAAACCTAATTTCCATAAATTACTTTAATTCAGCTTGAAAACCTATCTGACTTGCCATCTTCAGCTAGCAAACTGCACAAAGAGCAGAGCTCCAGAGCATGCCTACTGTCCTGGAATATGTTTTGTTCAGAATGTAAACCATCTGTGAAGTTCTGTCTCTCACGGGGTGAAGTTGTACCACAAAGCAGCTAAAGATATCACAATTATTACATGTTTGCAAGAAAGCAGTTAATTAGGCCTTGCCTAAGCAGGCAGAAAGCAACCACAGCTTAAACAACTACCACTTCTGCAATGGCTTTTCATCTTTTTTTTTTTTCAGAGCCAAAATACACAGTTCTCCAGAATCTCTAAAAGGTTATGACTCAACTGGACAACTCAGCTTAGATCTTTTTCAAAGCAGCAGGGATTTTCATGTGGCATCATTAAATCTGAGTTATACAGGTAACAAGTGCACCCAAAGATCCAGAAGGGAGACGTTCCACAGGAAACTGGAAAACAAGTTTAGCTGGAAACAATCCTGCAGCCACAAAAGCACACAGTGTCCTCACTATAAAACCTATTTACTCTTCAAAGCAGCAAGACGAAAGATTACTGAAAAAGTGCTGGACAAGATAAAGCAACAATTAATCTCAATTAGTGCCACTGAGTTTGTGTCCAAAGCCTTTAGTCTCCACCTTTTTTAAAATCCACTTCTTGCCAGTTCGCCATCACTTTAAAGTAGAGCTACAACAGGCAGGATGGGGCTAAAAAGGGAGAAGACAAAGCAGTTTTGTTTGAGAGCTATTTTAAGTTCACATCTCCGGGCAGAACAGCTTTTAGCACGGCTGTGCTCAGTGAGAAGCTTCAGGGTCAGTTATTTCATTTGTTGTTCCTTCCCTAAGGGATAACGAGGTTTGCATGAACAGCACTGTCCAGCTTGGCTGAGACCACGCATGTGGGGGAAGGTGGAAAAAGACACGAGAGGGCTGGAAAAGACAAGAAAATTGCAGTGCAAACACTGTTTACAAACGCTGCATCACACCGGGACAATTTCCTTGGCTGCTCAGGCAAACCTTTACTTTAAATCCCAAGCAATGGCTACAGAGGTGGAAAAAAGCCTGGTACCGTCTCATCCTTCACTCCAAGGGTAGCTGGAAGGGCAGGGATGTTCCATGCAAAGCTTCCAAGAGGACAACGGAAGGAATCTTTAGTTTTGCCCAGGAATTATGCTGTCCACGTGGCTGTGGACTCCAGCAAAGGAAAGTCAGACTCAATTTCACCACAGCAGACCTCTGATGAAAGATATACACAAGTAAGAGCTGGACAGGACTCTGAAAAAGCCACTACAACTAAAAAAGTGATAATTTTGTACAATTTTGAGACTGAGAGTCAAAAGGATCTCAAGGACTGCCTATTTTGACCATGAAAGCACAGCTTTATTTTGGCGCCTGGCCTACACCGCAGTGTCACCATCACGGGTTTCTATTTTTATCTGGACAGTGAAAATGTAGATGATACAGTTTCTCACCACTTTATTGACCAGTATTTTTTATTTGAAAGTTCACAAAGGAATGTATAAACAGTCCACTCATACGCCTGTTACTCACTGTACGCCGCCTACTTCATTTCTTTAGGTTATCAGTGACACCTGTTTATTACTTTGACTCAAAGTTTATTTGCAAGTATCATTTATGGCTGTTTTTCAGAAACCCACGCCCTAAGAGCCAGCTCACTTCATAAAAAAAACCTCCTGTGGCAACAGCTTTCTTGCACTGCTGAGCAAGGCTGTGTCTGAGCTGATGACCCCAAACTGAAACATTTCACATGTCGATTATTGGCTAAGTCAGCCTGGAACCCCTGAATATGGGGAATTCTTGACATGGAACTTCTCTAATTCTGTTATTCCCCTAGAAAAGCAGAAGAGATAGTAAATTTGCTTTTACAGCCTCTAGAAATTCCTCTCCTTACTTCGCCTTGACACGCCTTTCCTCCTCTTGAGCATTGAGAATTTTCTATCACCCCAGCACATTTTAGAACACATTCTTTAATCCCTTTGCTGATTGACAACTTCACTTCAGATTTTATCATCTTCACCCTCCTGGGATTACTTACATGGTCAAACCCTGCTCTTCAAACAGCTTGTAAAGTGAGGATTGAACAGTAAAGGGCGGGAGAAATGAATTTAACATCAGACAGAACAACTCTGGCTCCTAGATTGGGCAAACCTTGGAAAAGACAAGACTTCATGATAGCATACTGCAGATCACCTGCCAAATTGTAACAAAAACCTCCCACAAAACAACAAAAAACCCCAACAACTAAAAAGACCACAAAAAAAACAACAAACAACAAAATACTTTCAGATGCATTTGCCACCCTGAAATGCAAAGGAACAGGCAACACCACAGAGCTTAGAGCCTCCACCCTTGCTACAGCAACAGAGCCTGCCAGCCAGCGATTTATCAAGGATCCACAGCCACAAGGGCTGGAAAACACTCCTCTCTTGAGACTCTTGACAACTGTCCCAGCTCGGGTTAACACAAAAACCCCAGTTTGGTACGTGCAGAACCTGTGACAGGCTTCACTGCACTGACAATGTGACAGAGGAGGTGCTGCCTCAACACCTCCTCAACTTAATACTTCTCTTAGGTCTAATATTAGAATATTCTAAGTCCATTAGTGGCAACTGCTTTCATTAGCCTTTAAATAGGTTTTCCATGAGTATCTCTGAATTCTCTCACACTCTTCAAGCACTGGGGCACAGATCTGCCTCACTGTTTTCTGGGGATGGCAAGCCTTGGGTGTTATTCAGAGGAAAAGCTGCAATTACCTGCGTTCTCCTCTGTTAAAGTTTGATTGTGTTGCACCAGCACCTTTTTAACCACCCTGGTTAAAGAGAGGCCTCTCCAAGCAGTGTTCACACGTGGATCTGCTCCCTCCAAAGCTGCTGTGCTACAAAGCTGGAACTCCTCCTCTCCAGAGCTGATGTGCTCCCAGACAGAACAAAACAAAACGAGGGAAATGCACAAACCTTTCAAGTCTAATTTCTGAAGCCATTTAGACACTGAGAACAAAACTGTTTGATCAGCAACAAGCAGACAGGAACGGCTTGGTCCTGAAAAGACTCTCAAGGGAGAAAAACACAGCACAAAGGTTTATTTCACTACTGCTGCTCAAGGAGCTAAAGATAACTAACACACAAGTATGTCTCAATTTGTGGTACCTTACGTGCCCTCTTGACCAATTCTTGACCCAGAAAAAAAAAATGCCCTAAAGGGACAGGGAGGAAGCTACATGAATATTTATGCTCTTTAAGAACAATAAAATGTGTGTTGAAATATGTAATATATAAACAGTTTACTAAGGGTTGGATTTTGAGTGTTCCATTGTCCAGCCAAAATCTTTTGTTTATAAACTATTACATGAATCAATCTTTTAAAAAAACCTCACAGCCTCCTGCTGAAAACAAGCAAAGTATTAGTCCTTGAAACCTCACATGAGCAGTAATTATTTTTAGACTAAAGGATACTAAGTGAAGGTTATGAGGCAAGCAATGTCATTTGCAAATAAGCTCTCTGAAGCAGGAAACATCTGAATTTGGGCCTGTTGCTGCTCAAAACAACTTATCCAGCATTTCTGGACAATTTACACACACACAGAGGTGCTGCTTTCCAGAAATAAACACCACTGCCACTCTTGAGCACCTGTGAGACACCGAGCCTCCAGAATTTGGGACAAGGACAGAGACAGACCCTACCTACCCAATCTGAAATCCAGAATCACTTGAATACTTCACACAGAGAAAGGCAAAGGAGGCTGCAGCCAAAGGAAGAGGAAGCAAAAGGAGGAGGGATGGCTTCTTTTCAACAACAGACAGGTACAGCCACGATTTTAATTTGTGCAGTGCCACCACTGGGATTCACCTGAGCTGAAACAGCACAGAACAGTGGGGCAGAAGGAAAAAAATGGTCACACTGGATATTCCTACTCCTCTTCCATCAAACAGATCACCAGGTGAGCAGTTCCTGCTTCCCATCACTACTGGTGCAAGTTAGGAGCAGTCAGAGCACACAAGGATGATGAGCAGTATGCCTAAATTGCCCATACCCTGCTGAATTATGGACAAATTGAGATTCAAGGAATAAATATTGTTCTTCCCCAGCCTCCAAATTAAATTTCAGCGGAGGAAAAAAGACTGACCTGCATACTCCACATTTTTGCACCAGCAAGGAAGAACAGGTTAGTACAGGAGCCTCTGGAAAACATCCTGTCAGGAGCTCCCATGCACAGGTCACATTCCTGGGTTTGTTCTTTTCTCCTTGACAAAAGCTGTTCCACACAGCTACGTTCGTTTCACCAAAACAATTTCCTGGGAGTGTGAGGAAACCTATCAATATCGGAAGTACTTTTCATGGGTAGGTGGATTTCCACCACCATCAGCCTCTCATGTATATTTATTTTTCAGATTATGAAACATGAGCCTTTGGGCACATCATATTCAAAAGCAGTTATTTGTTTATCTCAAGTGCCAGCCTTTTTTACAATTGTTATTGTTCCCCACAAACTCCTTAGAGGACTAAGCACCAAATGCATCAGCATTTACAAGACTCAAGATCCTGCCAGATCAGAGTTCTCCATGCTTTATCACACACTGTGTCTCTCACATAAGCTTTTACATGCTATAACCAGCTACATCTTTTTTAAACAATTGTTATTTAAGAAAAAAACAGACTTTAACACCCAGCTTCGGTCTCTCCCCATCAATCACGAGTATTTACATTTATGGCTCAGCATTTTCCTCAGTATGGAATCTCCACATCGTACTAGGCAAGTTCTAGACAAAATACATTAGAACTGCAACCAAACTTTTAAGTCTCACATATACTCTCAAACAACCCAAAGAAAAAGTTATTTTAGCCTGTTATTCCTCATTCTAGAACATTCTAGAAGCCATGACCAGATTTCTGAACCACAAAGTTCACACTTAGCCAGAAAAGATTTTGATATTTTTAAATCAATTTCTTCAACAAGGGAGCTGTCATTACTTACAAGTTTTTGTAACTTGTGGTTACCAAGCTCTGCAAGATGGAAAAAAAATGTTAGAATAACACTGCTTGAGAAATCATAGATTTGGGTTGGAAGGGACCTAAAGTCCACCTAGCTCCAGCCCCACATCAGAGGCAGGGACACCTTCCACCAGCTCAGGTTGCTCCAAATCCCCTCCAACCTGGCCTTAAACACTTCCAGGGATGGAGCAGCCACAGCTTTTCTGGGCATTCTGTGCCAGGGCCTCACCACACTCACAGTAAAGGTGTTTTTGTTAATATCTAATTACACAGGAAAGGAAAAGAGCTACTGCCACTCCCCTACATCAGCCTGACCCAACTCAACACCAGTGACCACAGACTCATCCATGTTGTCCTTCTGGCCTATCTTTCCTGGTGATGTTACAAACATCCTTCTTTAAACAGCACAGATTCCCTCCCCAGCTCTTCCTGGGGGCAGGACCTAGATGATCTTCAAGCTTGCTTCCAATCCAAAATCATTCTGTGATTTTACGAATTCTCAAACACTTCCCTCAATTAAGAGGCAGCGCAAGCACTTTGAAAGCACTCGGTGAATGTTAAGCAAACCTGTTTTTCTCCTACACTGTAACCTCACTATGTCCTGAACTTGAAAGAGCCCTTATGGGAACATTCCTGAATCCAGGAGGAAGGTTTTGCAGCAAGCACTAAACAAACTATGACTTGGGGTGCTTTTAAGAGGCTCCTTCAGTTGATAAAGTGATAGAAATATCACTGATAACAGCCCAGAAGGATGAAGGCCCAGCTTATCTTAGCAGCACAAGTGGAGTACGAACTTTGCCATATTCCTGCCGCTTTCAGACAAGGGGACTTGAGGGAGGCAACAACTCCAACTCCTCCTGAACTTAAGCACAGAAAGATACTCTCCCTTCAGGGCCACAAACCAACTGCTTCCAGTCCTCAAAACTCTCAGCTGAAGAGCCAAGCAGAGGAGCACTGGGACCAGAAGTTGCCTGGGCAATGGACAGACAAAGGATTTGCAAATTTGTTTCATTTTGTACTGACTCACTTTGGTAGTTTTACAGCAGGAAGATTAGATGAATTCTCTAACTAGCAGGCCCACTTCAACTTGCATCCTATAAATCTCCATCGAGATATTTGTGTAACTGTGGATTAACAGGCTCTTAGACTAGAAAATACCTTCACTTCACAGTTGGTGAATAGACTGTGCTGCAAATATTTGAGACCCAACTGCTTGTGTTATGCACCTGCTAAATCAATTTGTAAAGTTGGGACCAACCTCAGAGAGAACCTCTGAATCTCTAGGTTTACTGTGTAGGTGAACAAAAGCCAAGGTTCAGTCTCTGAGCACAGAGCAAAACTAAACCCATAAGAGTTTAATCCCAACTCTCACACAAAATTGTTCTTCAAAAGGAACTTTCAGAACTTTCACTGTAGATGTCTCTGTGTCTATCCCACATCATCTCTCCTTTGAAAAGTCAACAACTTACCCCAACTAATGGAGAGTTATCAGTAAAATATTTTATTTCACACAAAGCCACAGCAAGTGAGGGTTGCTGAAGCAAAGTCCAAGCCTTTCACCTGTGAAAGAATATTATCTTAATATTTAAATGAGGACCACTAGCACCAGTGCTGGAAAAATTAAGGGGGACAGAACATCAGCAGAGAAACAGAGGCAGGAGTTAAAAAACAAGATCTCAAAGCCCTCTCTCTATCCTCAACCCTGGAACCCCTGTGATCAGGTTTATTTTCCAATAAACTGAATTGTCCAGAGTCAGAGGTTTTCAAGCTTCTCATCATATGGCTGAATTTAACTCCAAGCTTATTCTTGGGTCTCCCCATGTATTCCTTGAAAATGATAAATCAAGAACAAAAAGGGAAAAAAAAAACTTGCAGCAAACCCTTTATTTACCAAATTACCCTAATCCCATTGGCAGAGCTACTAAATGACATAACAGATGGCTGCATGGCAAGAGCATTCAAATTTTAAAAGCTGGCACCTTGGTTTTATGGCACTTGATTCTTTAGTACTTCTATAATAAGCAAAGTTTTAGTCAGTTCTTCAAAAACGCACTTCTCACCTCTCACCATTTTGAGATGGGCCCTACAGAGGTCTTCAGATGAGCTCTTTTCAGAAAACCTTGTAATATCTGCACATGTAAATCCCACCAAGCCTCACAAGAGTCTGAATCCTGTTCTCCTCAAGCCCTCCAGGAAGGCAGCTGCTCCTGCTGAGATTGTTCCTAAATTCTAGAAATGCCTGCACAGAGACTGGGAGCACACCTAGGAGTGCAGAGCATCACATCCTCATGTTTTAGGATGACACCAATATTCCTGATCAGTGTAAGGACAGCTCCCGCTCATACAGGTACTGACACTGCCAGAATCCTTCACAGTAAAACAGCAAAGCCACAAGCAAGGACACTTCCCACAAATCCCAAACCAAAGAACATCCTCAGCCAAGTTCTGGTGTGTGTCCTGCCCACCTGGCTCAGCCCGTGCCATCAACCTTCCTTATTTTACAGATATCAGTGCAGAGCTTCAGAGAGCAGCAGAAATTTCCTTTCCAGTTGAACGCTGCCCTCCTCACAGTGTGTGCACATGTGGGGATCTCCTCAGCCCCAGGAGATCCCACAATGCACAGAACAGTCCAGGTTTGCAGCCCGTGCTGCTGAAGGAGTCTGGAGTCGTTTGTTCGTGTTCTCAAGGCAGTTGATCAGTTCCTCATCAAAAGTAGATTTCTCTGCCCTGCCAGGGTTGGCACAGAACCCGTCCAGAGACACACTGTGCCCACCCCGGGTCAGCTCTGATCTTTTATACTAATAACTACCTATTGAATGTTTATCATTAATTACCAACCCGTGCCCCTCACACCACACTGTCCAGATCTGTGTCAAACCAATCCCAAAGTGCCAGCAGCACCAAGAAGATGGAGGTTATGAAGAAGAACAGAAGATAACATGCCACGTGTAAAAATTCTCCATCTTGTGCCTCAGACCCCCTGTACAGATCTCCAACCCCCCTGTACAGGGCTTCAAACCCCCCTGGACATACACTCGAATTTTCTTCTTTTTACTTATAACTACTAGTGTTTTTCTATCTAAGTTTTTGTGACTTGAAATTCTTCATACAAAGTTGCCAACCTGTTCCATGGATTAGAATCAGAGCCACAGGCATTTTCAGTATCATTCCAGGGTCTCTGACACCTCTGGCAAGGCTGAAAAGCCTCCTGAGGAGGTTTTGGGTCGGCCAAAGGCATCACAGGAACTCCCTGGGTTCCAACACACACAGCTCTCCCCAGGCAGCCTGCAGCACTTCCAGCACAGGGACACAAAGATCTGGCTCCTGGAGAGCACTGTCAGGGCTGTGACAAAGTCCAGGGCAGGCTGACAGCAGCTGGTGACAGAGCCAGGCCTCTCCTAGAGCAGCAGCTCTGTGGTTATCTCCTCGCACAGAGCGCTTTGTGCTCCTCCAAAAGACAGGAAAAAGGCCGAGAGAGCAAGAGCCCAAGGGGCTGGTTTGGTTTGTGGGCTGTGGCCCAGAAAAGCAGATAGCCCTGGCACATGAGATAACAGCACAAACACTGGGGCATTGCTTGGGAACAGAACGGGAAAAGGTTGGTTACTCATAGACGGACGCTACATTTCTACACCTAGCTGCAAACTACAAAAAGGAGTTGTGCCCTTCCCATTTAGAGGGAATTAAGTACCCAAAAGTTTTCTTTAGGATTTCCTCATTCCATCCTACCACGTTCAAAACAATGCTTTTAATGCATGCTTCAGAGCCGTCTTCCATTTGTAGCAAACAGGTTTTATTTAGACAGGATTTCTGTGCACATTTCTGCTGAAAGCAACGCCTAAAACCAGTTTTTAAAGGAGAAACTAGAACAGGGCATCTGTGTCAGAACGGGCTGGTGTCAGCAGGTCACACGTCAGCCAAAGAGGGCAGTAACACCATCAAGCCAAATGTGACTGTGGTATTCCACTTGTTCAAATACAGTGTATTCTTTTGTTCTAACAAAGTTTATAAATGTCTTTTCTGCACAAGAGAAAATCAGCCATGCAAACAGAAAATCTGAACACGACACACTGTCAAGCTGACAAAAATAACACTGCAATTTCCCTCACTCTGTTAGCATAGCACATACTTGAGTAGAAACCCGTAAGCAGAAAAGCATTTTCAAGGAAACAACAGTCAAGATAAGGACATTTCTTCCCTCTGCCAAAATGCATCTCCACTGCTTAACCATAACACAGGTAGTGAGCAAAAACCTGCAAAAGGGTGAAGAAAGATCAAATTGTAACTGTTGCTGCAGATACACAAACAAATGAAAACCAACTAAAAATATTCTATTAATGCAAACTGCAAGCACTGGACAGTGCTGCTCTAAACTCTGTGCAACAATTGTAGGAAATGGAAGGATCTTGCCTTTTTCAGTGAAAATATACACAACACAGACACACCATGAACACTAACCACCTTCCAAGGAGCTGCTCTTCCACAGAAAAACAGAGGAAATTTTCACCTCTGATAAAACCTTCAGAGCCAAAGCTGTTTCTGTAAGAACTAAGCAGAACCCTTTCCTCTCACAGTTCAGATCCAAACTTCTGTTTCCCACCATCACAAATCTGGCACCTACTGGAAAAGCACAAAGTAAATGATTCACTTTCCCTCTGATAACCATGCAGAAGATTGTTGCTACAACAGCGCAGAAGAGGATTGGGAAAATGTGGTTTTACTTGTCCTTAAGCCGAGATCTGGAATGCATGAGGGGGCTGAAGACACAGCTCCATCCCAGAATAAATCTCCTAGGCCTCCAGTCAGGACTCGTGGCTCCAGCTTAGATGTGTGAGCTCTGCTCTAACAACCAAGGAGGAGATTTCTGTCTTCAGGAGAGAAATTACAACACCACAGTTAAATATCGGCCAGGGCACACAATCTCTTTTATTATTATTATTTTCACTACTGCTGTTTACCAACAAAAGAGCAAGCTGTGCCTTCATACCCAGCAAATCAGCCATTCAAAAAACCCTGCTTGGAATCTGAGATTTCACCTCAGATGAAGCTGTGAAAGAACTAGCCAGATCAGGGAAAGGAGCAAGTCACTTGCTCATTTAAGTGTTTGAAAAAGTCACAACTGAGCCAAAAAAGCAACCATACACACTTCCTTCAGCTGGCAAACCACACACTCTCACACTACGCTCTTAAATAAAAGGAAATAGTCCAGGGGTTGTTTCAATTTTCAAATATTTCAATTTTCAGTTTTTTCAAGCTGCATCACCAGCGACATTTCTGGTCTAGGAACCATTCACTGATTATCCTTCTATAAAACCAAAAGTGAGGGCTTCTACAAATCATTTACAGGAGAACCTCCCACTCATCTAGAAGTGTTAAATACAGTTGTAAAACTTGGACTCCTTCAAAAGTCCAATAAAAATACAAGTCAGGTTTACTACAGTGAATAATCCAGCATAAGACGACAGAAACCACATGAGGCTGCTGGGCTCGCTTCCCTTCTCAAGGCAGTAATACTAAGTTCATTTTTTTTTCTTTTTATTGTTATTTCATTATTGCCATGCCAAGCAGGAGCAGGAAGAATTCCATGAGTTCCCATACATTAGCCCCGGCATAAAACCGAGCTGCCTCTTCTCCCTCAGTTAAGTTGAAATACACAAAGAAACATCTGAGACGCTACCTAACAACTGATGGAAATTAATTTCCATAAAGTAACTTAGGAGCGGAGAACTCTGTGCGAGCAGGAATTCAAACAAACAAACAAGCACACAGGACTGGAACAAGCAGGGCAGAAATGATCTGCAGCCAGACTGGCCGGCATTAAAAAAGCAGCCCTGAGGGCACAGTGATTTCCAGGGAGGAAATCCACCCACAGGCAAACATCACAACTACATGGAGCACATTCTCTCGTGCCAGAAGCAGAATGCAACACATTCCAATATGAACAACTGCTCCACTCACTGCATATTGATCCTCAAATATCAACTGCAATTCAGTTCAATCTGTAACTCCTGCTGTTGGACTATTTATTCACTGGTTTTCACTGTATGAAATGGCTCGTGCATTGATTTTCCCTCCCTTTTTTTTTCACCTGCTGTGGCAGGACACCTTCAGAAAGCAGCACAGGCATGGCTGCTGCCAGAACCAGGATTATAACAAAAAATATTATAACAAAACATTGTATTTGGGTGCAGCTCCCTGGACTGGCCAAGTTCTACATAGTTCAGGCACTGAATTTTATTTTGTATTAATCATATAGTCAACATATTTTTTAAAGGTGGTAGTTGGGATGTTTGCAGTGAAGAACCCAAGTTTAGTCCGTACTCATTACACTGACAAAGCCACTAAACAACCACAAACTTCATTTGTTCCTTAGTTTTCTGAGAAAGAACACTTAACATTACAAAATTACAAAAGAGGATGGTTAATTAAATCTGGTCTGCCCTGAGGGACAGAAGGCTTGAACAATAGAAACTTCCAGGCAAAAAGGATAAAAAACACACTGAAGCAGTTAAAAAAAATACTGTCAATGCTAAAAGCAAACAGGCTGCCTCCACTAGGTCAGCCCTCTGAAAAGGTCAAACACCTTTTAAAAACAAGAGTACAAGGAAAGAGACCATAACAGAGCAGAACACTGTATTCTTATTTCTCAAGTTGACTGCAGTAAAATAACAGAATCTGTGTTCCCTCCTATGAATCTATATTCTTTCAACATTTAAATCAGAATGATAATTCCACAAACAAACACTTCAGAATCAAATACTGAGGCTCTTGCTCTAAAATGATTTTGTTTAAAGAACAGAAGTATTTCATGGGGGCCACCAGGTGGGACAGAAACAATACAGGTGTCAAGGAAAGGCTTCAGGAAAACTGTAGGTAGACAAATAAAACACTATATCCACTTCAGAAACAAACCTTCTTGTGACTAACCCCTAAATTTAAGCAGGTCAGATTTTCTAACGTATCTGGAAATCACCAATCTCTTAAAAACAAGCAAGCACAGAGGGAAGAGGCATCTTTGTCAGGAAAATGGTTCAGTGCACACATCCCCAGAAATAGCTCCCAGCATGCAGTCCAGCAAAACTTCCAACTTCACCACCAGCCACTCAATTTTCAATTTCACAGTATTTTTAAAAGGGTTTCAGGTTCACTGGAACAGCATTCATTTTCCACAAGCAGCGTTACCAGGTTTGCCTGCTTGGGGAAGTGCACAGTGGTCACACAACAGTGGTTCCCATTCAAAAAAAAAAAAAAATCACCAGAGACACGAAGTGCAATCAATATTTTCAACAAGGGAGTTATGCTTTAAAAAAATGGATTCACAACTCTTTTGGGAAGGGACAAGAGGGTGTGAATTTTTATTTTGCCTTTTAATACTGTTCTGCAAGTAGGCATTTGGACACAGCAAGTGGCACAGTTAGAAGCTATCACAAATTTCCCAGGCCTGCATCTCTTCACACCCACACCGGTATCTTACAAGTCCATACCCACATGCATCTGTAAAAACAGACATAGGACTTCATCAGCACATGTTTAAATATTCATTAGTTGCTATTCATGCCCACAAACACATCTACCACATCTGAAGATGGCAAAAGGTTCCCTGTTCCTGGGATCCTAGGTTGCTGTCCTAGCTGTGCCTACCGTCACGAAGGTCAACTCCAGAAGAATAATCTGCATTTCATTTATCTCCCTTCAGGAACTGAGGGGATAAAACCTATTACCCCTTTGGTAAAAGGGCAGGAACACCCTGAGATGAAAGAATTTCAGTGTAATGTTAGATCAATAGTATTTTCACTGCTTGAAAAGGCAATGTCTGTCCTAGATAAGGACAGACAGAAACCCTGTCATGCTGCAAAGGCCTGATCTCACCTAGAGAGCAAAGTACAGCAGACAGGCAGAAAAGCAGCCATCAAAACCACACTCCTGACCAGGACAGAGAGTGAGTCCACCCTGTTTGTGTGCAGGTGGAACAGGAAAGAGAGCTGGGTCCTTCCTTCCCAGTCCTGCTTCCTTTCCATTTCCCTTTAGGCTTTTAAAGCTGAGTTCAGAACCTCTGATTTTTCTCCAGAATTCCTTTAAAAACTGCACTGACTCCCCCTGGTTCACACACCTCCTTCACAAAGCATTTTATTTCAAGTTCCTCTGCAGAGACACAAACTCCATTCCTGAGGGTGGCTGCTCATCCTGGAGCAGTGAGACAGGTCACCTCCCATCCTCCTCTGATTAAGTCAATTCCATTCCAACTGGAACTCCATTCCATTCCAGCAGTCCTGGCACAGTCTGCCCCTCCTTTTTACATGAAATCAGCATCCCAAGACCTCACTACAGTAAAAGGTGCCTTCCTGAATCAGTGCCAAGCCCTTCGAATGAAAAAAAAAGGCAAAAAAAAGGCCTTTCTGATAAGAGGCACTCCATGGCAAGACATCTCAGCCTAACACAAATGGGTACTTAAATATCCACCTGAAAACTAACTCAAAAAAACCCCAAACAAAACAACTTTTTAGGGTACCAATATTTCACCAAGCTGCTCCTAATCACCAATCAACAGGAAAATGCAGTCATGTATTCAGTTAAGAGCTTCCATTCTTTTACATGTTCAGTAGTAATTAAGAATGAGAAAGTGGCATATATTTTGCTAGTAAAAATATTATGCGGTCATGTACAGGAAGAGGCAAATTTTGTTCTAAAAGCAGCTGGTACAGGCAGAAGTGACAAGGTTCACAGGTACCCAAGCACACCTGGAGCAGGTGGCAGAGCTCAGAGGAAAAGCAGACAGCAGCTACCAGAAAAAACTACATCAAGTACTGCTCCTTTTGATTCTCAGCTGGGGCCCTGGACACACAGAGCAGTCAGAACACGAGCCTAAGAACCAGAACCCTTCATGGAAAAGGAATAATGGTTCAACAGAAATGGTGATTTTATGGCACCTCATCTAACCACTGGATGTATTTTCTCTCCTTTATTAATTTGCATCTCTCGTCTCTTTCTTTCATAAAAGCTTGTGATACTTCTCTTGGAACATTCCTCCCTCTTGTCCTCCCAAACACATCATTAAGCAGCAACTTTTCCTTGTCTTTCACCACTAAACGCTCCTCCCTGACCAGCAGTGCCACCATGGCAGTGATGGATCCCACAGTAAACCCACCTGGTTTCACATCTTTTATTCCAACAAGGCTATTTTTAAACCCAGGTCAGATTTCTGATAAGACTCCACGCACTCTCAGACAGCTGCGCTGTGTGACAAGAGCAGGCAAAGAGGACACAGAACCCCAGGATTAAAAAACCAAGCTACTGGAGGGTAGGGAAACTGCCCAAGACACTCCTAAAAATCCTATGATTGTTCTTCCTTTTGTATTTAGTTTTAGTGATTGCTTCAGATCTGAAAACCTGAGGGCCTTAAAGCCTGTCCATTTACTGAAAAGGAATGTACTTCACTGCACAATGTGGTCGTAGGAAAGCTGTATCTAAAGCCTGTTTAGAAAACAATGAACAATTGTCTTGATTTAGTATCCTCAGAGCTGTAACTCCACTACTATCAATATTTAAACCAAGGGTAGTAAAAAACAACTTCTCATAGCAAGCACTACATACTCACTTTATCCCACAAAGCTTAGCTGAGAAAAGTCCTGGTTCTAATAATGCTGCCATATCAGAAGAAGCAGGAAAACCATTTTATAAAGGAAAAGCAGAAATCAAACAAGAAAGGAATTTTGTTTGTTTGTTTCCAGAGCTGCTTTTTTATTTAAGAAAACACAATGGGAAGCATAAAATCCTCAGAAGAATGAAGCAGACAACAGTGCCCTAAGGGAAAGAGGAAGAACACACAGATGCTGTGTTCCAAAAGCAGGCAAGAGTTACTGGGCTGTAGATCGCTGAGTGCTGCAGAACCAAAACCCCCAAATCCAGAAGTATAAATTTATTATTATACCTGGGCTGTCTTCTTCACACTGCCCTGCTATGGTACACCTGCTAAGCACCTATTTAATTCTGTCTGTGGGGTTTCCCAAATTAATTTAACACCCACAAAAGAGTCAGCACATCTTGCAGGAGCCTGGGGGTAGCAGCATTTACAAGATCACATACAAAGGTGACAAGCAGCAGCTATTACAGTTCCACTGAAAAATCAAAATGGATCTCCCTACAAATTCAGGACACTTAAACTGCTTATCCCCAACAAAAGGGCCTCCCAGAAAATATTTTCCTAAATATCAGTCACACATGGTATTGCTTGTTTTGCTAGAGCACACATTCAAGGTCACTCAACCCCCCAAATCCTAGCTGTTCATCTAGCTGGTTTCTGTGGATCCTCACACACAGGACCCTTAAAAGCTTTTTCTCTCCTCACAGCACCCTGTCCAAGCCCTGGGAAAGCCAGCTACACTCAGCACACTCCAGCACTAACAGCGTTCCCCCCTACATTTCCCCAAATTCTCTCAAGCAGCAGAGCTACTCAATGGATTTCCCCGCAGCACACGCCGGGCACCAGACGCTCACTCACCCAGCAGCTCGCAGCCTGCCAACCAAGGGGAAAAAAAGGTGGGCAACACCTCTTAATTCTTCCGTGTGAGGCTGGAGAGCGTTCTCCCTGCTGCATTCCGTGGAGGCACTGCAGTGCTGGGAGCAGGCAGCCTTGCAGAGCAGCCGTGCAGCAGCAGATCTGTCCATCCAGGAAGAACGCCGGGCTCTGCTCAGCTCTGCTTCCCACGAGCCCCTTCCCACAGCGCGGCTCACCCCGACAAGTGGCCATTGCAAAGTGCCCAGCAGGGCAAGAGAGGATAATCGAGCCAGAAAAATCTGCCTGCGTGTGTGTAGGAAGGGAAAAGAATAAGTGGAGCAAATAATGAGTGAAAGAATGGAGTCAGTATGCAAAGAAAATGATTTAGTGAATGGACAAATGGTGCTGCTGAGCTGTCCGAGTTTTAACTCCTGAGACGCAGGGCTCTGCATGGGAGAGGAGGTCACAGCTCATCCCCCCTGCCCTGCCATGAACCAGTGTGAGATAAAACCATCAGATCCTGCAGTGAGACTCCAGAAATGTGCTGCTCTCCGTTTCACAGCTCTAGGAGCTGTTCTGATTCTCACCAACCAAAAGCTTGGTTGGTCCCTCATGTTTTCCTCCTATACCTGGCAAGAAAAGCCTCTCTAAACCCAGAGATGAAGAGGGTAGCCTGAGTTCTTATCACCACCGTTTCTAAGACCTTCACAGAAAGGAGAATTTTTCTGCAGTGCCTGAATATTATCAGGTTTTAGAAAGTTGATGCCTGCCAAACATTCTTTTCCACAACAAGGAGTGCTGTATGCAAGTTAATCTCACACCCATGACCTTGTTCTTGCCACCTAAAGATTTTATTGTCATAAACTCCACAGACACTGCACACATTTAACTGTGCCATAAACTCAAATATGTCCCAGCAGTTTATGTTTCACACAGCAGCAGCTATCCCATCAAACAGGAATACTAATATCACTTGCATTTCTTCTTGGGGATACAGAACAATACAGTTTTTTATACCTGAAATAAAAAAATGCTTTAAGTCATCACTGCATTTGAGAACAGGTTTACAGAACCTACTTGGCTCTCAGATTTCCTAATACTTATTAGGGATATTCTCTCCATGTTGGAGCCCACATGGTGAAGCAAGCAGCAAACCCCACTGACACCATGCAATATCCAGTGTAACAGCCCGGCATTTAATTCACAGCACTGCAAACACTTTCTACCCCACACCATTGTAAAAAAACCTTTCCCAAATACTTAACAAAGCCCCTGACTTTGTAGACAGGTTGAAAGCTGCTGTCTGACAGTCCATCTGTCAAAGAACTCCACTCGATCAAGTCAGCAATTAACACCAAGCATTTGCAAGTGCCGTTGTAGCTTAAGAAGCACAATTCTAGTAAATAAACCAACCTAGCTTAAGCTAAGGCAGCTGTTAGAAGAACCAAGCTCAGCTACCCACTCCTGTGAATCATTTCCTGAATTGCTGTAATTAGCACAGCATTGTAAAGCAATTCATGCTCAAATCCAGCACAAGTCAACGCTCATCTTAATTTACTATGCTAATCTCGGAGCACTCACTCCCAGTCCAGAGTTTTCCCTTCCAGATGCACCTCTGCTGTGACACCAGCGTGCAGCACTGGGTCTCGTCTGACCTGTGCATCTGGAACCTCCTTGGCCACGTCCTCTTCTCTCTTTTAGCTTTGTGTACTTCACGTTGCTGAAATCCTTTGCTTTCTCCAAAGTCCAGAGCCAAAGCAAGCTGCTCTACAGCTGAATGCACAGGCAGACCCTGACTGTGAGAAAGCATCGTGCCCAGAAATCCCCATCACTGCTTGCTAAGAAGAATTCACCACCATTCTCCGCCACCATCGAAAGTCTTGACTGCCTGGGATGTTTTTCTGTATGCTGGTTGATCCCTGCAGCTTTATGAAACCTGTTAGTTTCTCTCGCCCTCGGAGAGCCAGACTTCTGATATTATAAACCTTGAGCTCATTGAGAGTTTGATGAAGCATAAAATAAGCATAATAACAGTCAAATGAACAACAAAGGGCCTGTTGTGATAGCTGGAGAAAGGAGCAGCAAAGGAATTAGGACTAAGAAAAAGACAACCCCTTTCACCTGGAGGTGACATCCTGCGAGTTTTGATTAATCAGCTGATTTATCAGCAACATGCTATGATTTCAAATTAATACAATAACTTAAAGTCTTGTCCTTCCACAACCCAGCTGAAGACTTTAGACAGAAAATTATATAAAGCAGAATGGCTACAATGCTGGAGGAGTACAACGTGATAAGGAAATCTGACCTCCGGAAAAAACATTTTCTTTGAAATTTTTTTGGCAGAGGGTAAACAGTGAAATCCCCAGGTTTTTGGCACAAGGAAGGAAGACTTACAAAATGCTTCTCTTTAAAAGAGTAAATTTATTTTTCTTGTGTAATAGTACCTTCCTGCTCCACAGGAACTACAGTTCCAAGGTGACTATCTCAAGATGAAGCTCACCTTAAGATGGCAGAACTCACCACAGGTGAAAACAAGTCATCTTTTTATAGCAGAGAATAAAGAACAGTGCACAGCAGCCCCTGAAGTAAAACATTTGAGTTTGGCAATATTTCAGCTTGTGAACATAGACAATTTATACTAGAGGAGTTCTGAGGAAGAAAAATACAAAGTAAGCAAGTCGTCCTTACCACAGTTTCAACCAGCCTTAGAAAACAGAAGACACAATTTTTTTTCAATCTAGACTTTCAGAGGATCACTAAACATTTTAATTCCTTCTACCCTAACACTGCAGCATTTTAGAAGACGGTTGCTTCAGTAACTATTTAAAAATAAACCCTCCAGAGAGCACATGGCACTGAAAACAAGCCACTCCAGACTGATGAGACATCTAGACAATGGTCCAGAAAAGGGCACATTAACAGAAGAATTCTCCTAAGGAGGAAGCAAACATCTCAAGTGACACTCTGCAAGCAATTCAGCTGGTTTAGATCACAGCTGATACGATAGCATTTCTAAATTAGCATTAACCAATTCCTCTCCGAGAAAAGAGCACAGCAAACTGCACAGCTAACCCAGCCCCGGGGCATGTCCTGGACACATTCCTTGGTCCTGCTGGCTCACGGCTGTTGCTACCAAAATGTCCAAGCAGCCCTACTCTCCCTGCAAAGTCCAGTGTGTTTAGGTTCTGTTTATAAGCAGCAAGACAAACGATACAAGATCTGGAAGAAACTTGCAAGGCACCAGCTTTCCCAGGCTCAGCAGGCAAACTGGACACAGAGCTGACTCCAAACCAGTCCTTGACAATCAGCACAGCAAGAAGCACAGCTCTAGAGAGTTCTGAATGGGAACCTTGCCTAATTAATGAATTAGTGATTTAGAGTAGCGAAGTGAATCATCAAAAGCATGGTGCATTCCCCAAAGCTGTTTACTCCTCCCGACACAGAAAAACCGTATTAGACTTCCTCAAATGGAGCAGAAGCACAACTCTGTTTACAGCAGATGGAATACCATATACCACGTACACAGACTGCTATTAAAGGAATTATTTTGTGACACAAAACAACCCAATAAAAAAAACAAACTAGCGAAACGTTTAATTAGAGTGTTTAAAGCAAGTCTCCCAGGGAAACACCTGCCCCCACTCCTCATTTCTGTGCACATCACCACAGTCCAGAGGAGATAAAGTTTGCTGTCCTCCCTTCATTCCTTCAGCCACATCACCATGATGCTGGAAGTGCTGGAGGACACTCCTCAACACAAGATCCAGAATAGCCCATCCCATGGATATCACTGATGGATATCAATTGGCTTTCCGCTCTTAGAATCAAATTTGGCTTCTCCTTGCCTTTAGACTCAATTCTTTAATGAGCCCTGAAAAACATGTAAGTGGTGAATGGTGCACATCACTACAAGCTGCAGCATCTCACCAGAGCAGAGTTTTTATCGTCCTTTACCCATAACTCAACAAGACTTTTTAACTGTTGTGTAAGTCTACACAACATATTTAGAAACAAGGGGCTCCCAACCATTCTGTTCAACCAGGGCAGTTCCATCAGGGTGACAAAGAGATAGAATTACGAGACAGGACTCACGCAGCCCCAAGCACTTTTATTTGTAGGGCAGAGATACGATCCAACAAAAATGCTGCTGTTCTGCCTACACCTCCAGTGAGAGCTCTCCCCACAGACTGAGTAAAGGCATCTCAGCAATCTCAAGGGAGGCCACGGTAAAAGTTGTGCTATCCATTGTCACTTCAGTTCAAAAGTTGCTTAGAAGCCTAGAAGATTACACCCTGAGACTTCATCAGACACGCCACCCAAAGCTCATTCCAAAGCATCTTACAGCCATGAAAATAAAAGATAGAAAGTAAAGCTTGAAAGAGTTTTATTAGAAGCCTTCAGTGCGCTGCAATGTCCTCCTCCCTCAACCACACCAGCCCCCAGCAAGCCCTGCCTCACTTCAAAGCCCTGCATTTTCAGAGGAATTGCTTCCAAACAGCAGGGCAGAGAGCAATAACACAGAACAATTTTCCTGCTGGCCAAAGAGGAAGCTGATTCTGCAAGTGGGCTATTTCCCAGATTTTAATTAAGCTGTGCAACTGGAATTCTAATGCAGGCCGACACAGCAAAAGACCTATCAGGTAAGACAAATATTCCTGGACTGAGGTTGGAGCACAGAAAAGGGGAAGATTTTACCTTTATTTTATATCTTACAATAACATTTGAGATCATCAGTCTAAAGAGAACTCCAGAATGTAATGTCTCAAAGCAAGCAGCATTACCAGGTGGGACTACATGTCAAGTGCTCCACTTTCACTCCAGATGACAGTAGAAAAGGGCCAAGAAAATTAGCTTACATCTATAATTGTGATCCCACATATTAATGACTTTCAGCAAAAACGGTCATTGTTTAGAACAGCTGAAGTCAAGAAGAAATCCAGACAAAGCAAGGGCAGCCTAGACTAGTTTTAACCATGTGGCTAGACACAAAAGATCATATCTCAAAGACTTGGTGGAGAAAGAATGAAAAAGGTTAACATATAACAAGGATAAAGATCTGGGAAGAAAGAGATGACAGGCTGAGAGAGACAGGAATGTAGTAAAAAGGTTTTCCTCATAATTTCCATAGCTTTCTTCAGTGTCCCTTCTCAAAAATGAAAGACAATGTCTCATGTAGTCTATTGCAAAACAACAGATTCAACACAGTTGATCTCCATCAGAGCAATCCAGTTTTTGTCTTCAGCAAAAAAACTATGCTGCTACTGCCCACCTTCAGGAGAAAAGTTATGAACTCCCTCAGGAAGTGTGGGATGAAGTACATTCCTCTTTCATTAAGCTGAAATAATTCTATTGTTAATTTACTGCTGTCTAGGAAAAGCAAGAACTTGCATTTCCTTTCCTAGCTCAACTGAATACTTTTGAATGGAGTAAATTTCAATATGTTAAAAAAAGGGACATCCTTCAGTTTCCTCTTGCAAATGATTGCTGCTTGATTAAACTTTCAAAGGAGAAAAAAAAAGGAAAGGTATCAGAAGAGAGGCTGCCCACAGAAGTGAGCAACTTCCCCTTCCTTAAACTGTTTCCCATATCTGGGCACTCCATTTCCATCACGAGTCACTCCACACACAAGAGTGCCACAGTTTCTCATCAAACCAAGGCACAACACAGGCACAATGGGCAGAGCCATGTCTGTTTACTGTTAACACAAATAAACCAAATGCTGATAGAGACTTATCAGCTCATTAATCCATATTCCAACTACTTAAACATTAGAAGGAATCCACAGGGACAGACAACAAATAATTCACTGAAATTGAACTCACGGTGTGCCCCAAACACTCAGCTGAAATCCAAATGTTTCCACTCTTTTCACAAACACTGTCTATTTCAGCTTTCATTCCTTGGCCTGTGTATGTTCCCGGGTTCTCCTGGATGCACTTTTCCCTTTCTCCCTCTCCCTTGTGCAATTACAACGAGATGTCATTCAGCTGGGGGAGGGAGGAGGAGAAAAAGGAAGGAAAGGGTGGCGAGTTGATGTTCCTATGTTCCTTACCTCTGGCTCTAGCTTTGGGCTCCCCTCCTGGTAAACAAGCAGTGCCTGCCTCTTGTATCTCACCACATCATTTCCAAACAGCAGCACCGACCCCAGCTCGGTATTGCTGCTGTTTTATTTCCACCTCTCTGATAATGAGCAGCATCCCTGGAGCTGACATCTAGGTTATATCCTGCAAAGGTCAGCTCAGTTCCAGACTCCAGTGCTGCTGGGAGACTTAAGAAAACACCTCAGAGCAGGGGAGCGCACATGAAACCCCCGTTCCTTGCACTGACCGGCAGGAACTGCTCCCTCCTGCCCCTTTTGGATGGAAGATGAGATTATCGTCAGGCTCTGCTGCACTGAAGCACTTGCAGGAAAGTTCCCAGAGCTCACATCCACACCAGAAGTATCTCAGTGACACAGTGCCTGGGGAAAGCTGCACTTTGCACTCCTGTGTCAGAGCACACCCAGGTCAGGCGTGTGCCCACACAACCTCTTACTCCAGCTTGTTAAAACACAGATCAAGGGGCAGAGGAAAGAACTAAAACACCGGGCTGGAACAGCACCTACAGGCTCTGCTGCTGCTCTCGTGGGTGATTTCCAGCGCCACAGTCAGAGCGGAAGTTCCTGCCTCTGCCAAGGACAGCTCTCCCCTCACCTGCAGCCACCCTGAGCACTACTCTCAGATTACACCCCTGTGTTTGAAAGGAGGAAAAAAAAAGCCCTAATCCATTCATGGATTACCTAAGAGACTGAGAAGTCATTTTGAAATGCTGCAAGAAAAGAGGAACACATCCAAGTAAGGATCAGTTCTGCCTCAGCTTTCTCCAAGGAGTTTCATCAGCTCTGCATTACCATGTGTGCAACAGTCATTCGAGTTCACTCATGGCAAAGAAACTGCCAGAGCCTTTATCAAGAGACCTGCACCTGCAAAATAACTGAGATTTCTCATGTCAGGCATGTTTGCAGGATATTTGAAACCCAGAGAGGCAAGAAAGCTTAGAATAAAATGTCATCCTGACCTTAACCAGCTGTGTTTAGGTTTGAACCATGAATATACAGCTACACACTATTTACAGATCCTTTCTTAATGCACAGGATAGTCAGAAACAGGATTTGTATTCAAATTCATTGAATACTGAAATTAAGATACATGCAATTCAGCAGCAGCAAAACTATTAGTTATTTCTTCTGCAGAAATACTTAGAAATAACCGGTAAAAGAAAAATATTTACGGTTGTCCTGTAACATTGAAGAGGAGTTCCCCATCCATTAATTTAATAATTACAGGATTACCAACATCACCAATTAGCTGTAATGTGTGCCTCCCAACTGTAATTTAAGACATGAATGAATACAAGTCCAGCACACCTAGCTAAGCCAGCTACTTAGACTCAAGTATTTTAGCAAGCTGCAAGCTAAATACAAACACATCTGTTTTCTTAACTGTAGTGCGACTTTTGCAGCTGCAGATGAATGTGCAGTGAACTTTCAGCTGGTTTGAAGGGGCACTGCCAACTTCAATCTAACTCTAAATCTAGTTTTGTACCAGCAAGCTTTCACAGGCTCTCAGGCCAGCAGAAATATTCCCATGATTGAAGAGCTTAATTCCCATGCAGTGAGTTATTTTTACTGAGCATATCCCTGCAGTGCAACCAACCCAAACACAAGCACTGAAAATGTGACAGTGAGAAATAAATAGAATAAGTAGTTATAAGAAACACAGAAAGATATATTAGTGTAACTCTCGGTAAGAGTAGTATATTTCAAGCAAGTGCGCAGTTATATAAAGAAACTCTTGTTTATTGCGCTTTTCAAAGCTCAGTTACCGTGTATCTTTGAAAGTTCCTAGCTAAAAGGAGCCTGATGGATAATCGGTTTCCGTATATCCAGCTTGTCCACTGAGAGGCCACTTATTTGCTCAGCTTCCCCTAAGTCCACTGCACTAGCACAGACAAAGTTCATGTAAAGTGCAGAATAACCAAGAACGCCAATTTTGAGCCTAACGCTCACAGATTTCCCATAGAGTCTTCATTTTGTTCAACGTTCCAAGCGGCACAACAGGACCAGCAAAGGAAGCAGCACTGTTTTGTCGTGTCACACTTGACAGTAACTTTTGTCGAGATGGATTTGCAGGCTCCAGAGCACTAACCTTAAATGGATCACTGCATAACAGAGGACTTCTGCACATATGGCATTAAGTCATTTCAGGGAATAGATAAGCAGGTTTTTATTATTATACAAGGACAAACCCTATGCTCGGAAGCACCTACCCTCGTTAACCTTAAACACACCTTAGGACAACAGCCCGCGGAGACCAAGAACGAACCATAACACCATAAACGAAGGAACGGAGGCACAAGCATTATCATCCCTCGTACCGAGCGTATCTCGAATGACAACAAAAAGGCTAAAGGCAAGGCAAGCAGCAGCCTGTGCGAGCCGCGGCCGGGTTATGCCGTGCCTCACGTAGAGTGCCGTAAGCTCCGTGTGACGGAAGCACCGGCAGCACTTTGTGACCCTGTGGCGGCCGCGCTTCACGGCGGGCGGGCGGTGCGAGGCACCGGCACGGAGCTCGGGGCCACGGGGCCGAGCCGCGGCAGGAGCGGCAGCAGCCCCGCGGGCAGCGCGCCCGTCCCGAGCCGC
>VXBU01004783.1:3884-26763 GCA_013400315.1 Bombycilla garrulus | reverse complement strand
GCGGAGAACGGCGGCTCCGCAGCCGCTGGACACGCGGTGAGGAGCGGGGACAAGGAGAGCAGAGCGAAGGCAACGGGAAATCAACAAGTGTGGCGGGGAACGGGCGCCATCTCCCGCGCGGTTCTCCCCCACAGCCCCTCAGCGCTCCCGATCCTCCCCCGCCCCTGTGGCAGTGGTACGCCCCCCCGCTCGGGTGCAACAGGCCGGGCGGGGATTGGCGGAGATCAAAAAAAGGGGCGGGGCGAGGCCGCGACCGTTTAAAGCGCCCCCGGGCGGGGGGAGCGCGCTCGGTGCTCTCGGGAGCGCGCCCGGTGCCCCCGGACGCGGGACAGGCTGACGGGGCCAAGCCATGGCACCGAAGGAACCGGCGGGAGGAAGGCGGGAAATAAATCCGATGGAAAAGCGGCCGCAGAGACGCTTGTGAAGTCGTCATGAGCGAAGTGCGGAGATGTTTTTGGGGCGGGGGTGGCTGGGGAGAAGCTCCCGGCGGGGCTCATGGCGACATCTGGATGCTGATGCGCTCGGAACAGGCTCCTCGCCCTGGGCTAGGGAAGATGAGCAGCGTTGCAGCAGGTGGACGCTGCTGCCATCATCCTTGTCTGCTGCTGATCAACTCAGCTTGGGAGCCCCAAATGTTGATTAATTGATTAAATAATCCCTCGGGTTACACCGAGGTGACAGCGTTGGTACTGGCTGGACACGGGAATGAGCCAGCCCTCGGTCTTCAAGAAAGCACTGAGAGGAACCCAGAAATGTCCTACCAAAGCCACAGCCTTCCAGCCCTACCCTAGGAGAAGTTTTGATCCCCATAGCATGTTAGAGATTTTGGCATTAAAAGTAGTCAGGTATTGTGACAACACACCATGAACACCGAGCAGGTATCATTCATAAGATAAAAATGAGTTAACGATGAGCAAATCCTTACTACAGTGGGGTGTGACAAATATCAGCCAGAAGTGCACAATTCCCAATTCACTATCTATATCCATGTCTGAGAACAGATGGAGGAAAGCCTTTAGCTGATCTAAACTTGGCTCAGCCCACCCTGTTTACTGATGGAGTTTCTATGAGCACAGAAATCAGAGCTACTGGTTGCAATCACTGGAGAGCCTCAGCCTGCTGATTCAGCTTAAGTGTTGGAAAATCTGGCAAGGACGCCTGTCCTTACCTGAGCAGATGCACAAAGTCCTGCCCACACAAGCACCAAAGGATGGCAAGAGCTCCAGACAGGGAATATTCCCCCTTGGAAGTCACTGAAGGTCACTGACAGAGCAGCTCCTTGCAGGGGAGGCAGCAGCCTCCATTATCTGTTCAAAATCAATATTTGCAGGTGGCCTCCCCTGCAGAGATGCAGGTCCGGGGGTGCGTTAATTATTGAAAAATGAAAGCAGACTGAGGAGAAGGTTTATATACAGAAATACAGGAGATGTTTCAAAATGCTCTCCGGGGCCCGACTCGCAGCGATTACTGGCTGAGCACTCCGAGCAGTCAGGAGGAGAGCTGGCAAGTTGAGCAGGAATCTTTGTAAAGTGCTAATAAGGACCCAAACAATTCCCATTAGGGAACTGAAGAGCCGTCTGCGCTCTAGCATGAGGCTGCCTGTGGCATCCACAGCAAGGCTTGTGTGTCTTGGCTCGATATTTTGGAATCCAGCACCGGAGAGAGGCTTTAGTCATATGACAGGGTTATTTGCATCATTATGCCGCTGGATTCGCAGAGAAGTTTTGACAATGCGCCGTAAGAGGAAGGGTTCAAACAAGTAGAACTGAAGGGAAAACAAAGGGCTCTACTGCCTCTGCATGTCCCTTGTCACCGCGTGCGCGGAGTGGGAGGAGGGTGGCAGGCAGCGCTGCACAGAACTTCATAAAGCACACTCACAAAAACTGCAGCGGCAGCGCAAAACTGGCTATTTTACAGCACAAAAAACAAGCTAAGACAGCTGAAACCCTGCATCGCGGCTCAGTTAGAAGCCTGGTGTTCCAGGCTGGGGATGTGCAAGGCGAGCCCAGCGCCGCATCTCCCCCGAGGCTTTGACAGGAGCCAGGGCTGGTTCGCACCGGGCACAGGGAGCAGTCAGCTCGCCCCAGCCAGGCAGTGATGATGGATTCCCTGAGAATTCCTGCCTGCAGGCACTGTAAATCTGGGTGTTGGCACTCCAGAAGTGACCGCTAGTGAGCACAGCAGCTGTTGAGGAAGCGGTTCCAAACCAACCCAGGGAAAATATACCGTGGTTCCAGATTGAGCTTTTTAAAGGAGATGACCTGCCACCGCTCAAAATAAAGTCAGAGCATGGCACAGTGTCCCATTTTCAAAAATCTATATAGAAAAATAAGGCCTGACTTTTCTGTGTACTCTAAGATAAATTATTGAAGGCTCATAAGGCCCAGGTGTTGCTCCCAGTCAGACAAGGAGTATAAAAAGGCAAGTTACAGAAGAAAACTCAAGAAAGTTTTTTGGTATCTCTATGAAATCAAAGCTATTTTCATGGTAAAAATAGCCAAGGAATCTTAAATTCTACTTTGACAACCTTCCAAGGTTCAGGGCTTGCCAGGTGCATGCTCCTGTGGGAGTTTGTAATCTCTTTAAACCAAGAGCACCAAATTCCACTGGAAGCAAACTGTCCCGGAGCAGAGTCCCCACATCTGGAAACAGGAAATAAAAACACAGCAAGGGGATTTTCACACAAAGAGGTGATCACCAAAATACAGCACTGGAAGGGATACTGAGAGGTCACCTAACTCCAGCCCTGTGAAAAGATCTCTGTGCCATCTGTTCTGCCTCTTAAAGACCTCCCCCATGCAGACACCTCAGTGTATCCAGGAAAGATGTTCTTTTCTCATGATTCACTCTTTTTGCCTTTAGAAAGTTTAGAATTATCAACCTGGATCTCTTTTACCATAATTTACATGTACTTCTCACTCCTGCAACAGCCTTTCAGATGCATGAACATCTCTCAAATCAATTATCCCACTTATTTCCCAGATCTAAAACTCCATTTCTTCTTGCCTGTCCTCCTGGTTTAGATTGAGTGAGGCTCTGTTGATTCCTGGTGTTCCCCTTTGGCGGCTCTCACTTTAATCCATGTTTTTCCTGAATTTCTCTGCTCAGGAGCAGCACACAGTGTGTCCCCAGTTGAGGCTTTACCAGTGCAATGCAGAATGGTGTGTTCTGCAATCATCCCTCCTGTTTATAAATTTCAGTGTGATGTTTAGAGTAATAGAGGATTTTTTATTGTTGTTTTTTGCTTCAATTTGTAAAAGTCAAGGCCACAACATGAAAGCAAACAGCCACTGAAGCCCCTGAGATGCTCTCCATTAACAGGAACTCTTTTCTCCTGTGTACAAGTGTTTCTGTTAAAAGTCACTGTATTTGTATTGCCATCTGCATTGGGATCTTGATGAGTTATAGTCTTGTTTTCTCATGCTCACACTTGTTGGACAGCTAAACCCATTTTTTTTTTAATGTAAAAGTAATCTTTTGGTAAAAAAAGTAGTCATACAAATGAGCAGCTAAGAGCTTCCAAAAGAAGAACCGTTTTCAGAAGAAAATGAAGGACTAGTCTAGTCTACAGAGGTTTTAAAATTTGCTGTTTCCTGTCCAGTTGTTCTGGAGCACTGACTTCCTAAGCAAGAACAAGTGTTCAATCAATCTGTGCTTCCAATGCAAGGCAGAAGTCACCATGCACCCAGCATTCTGCAAGTGATTATTCACTGCTTAGGCATTTGAATAGCTGTAATATTTATGAAATGATAAATTCAACCCCCTGCACCACCTCTGAACACACATACACGCCCTAATCCAGACTGATGTTGTGTGCTGAGCTGGGAGCTGAGCTTCAAACAAATTGCTGGTGGTGTTTGGTTGCAAGGAAACAAATACAAGTCTAATTCACTTGGAAAAAACCTCTCTCTCTTGGCTCACTAAGTAGAAACTTCTGTAGGTAAAAACTTCTGCAGTTAAAAAAGGAGAATAAAAAGCCAGCCCATCAGAGCCAGTGAGTTTTGATCGTGTAGATAAAAGTTTCTAACCCTTCATGCTGAAAAAAAATAAGTGTTCTGATAGGAGCTCGTAAGGAAGGTTTGCTACATGCAAATCTGCTGAGTGTTCAGTACAGACTTCAGCATTTGGAACTATTTTAAGAAAAACAGGGGCTCTGGGTCTGTGCATACACACTGCAGACAATTTCACTGCTCACAGATTTTGCCAAGCAGTAAAATACAAAGTTTCATCTTTGGGTTTGCTGCTATGAGTCAGGACCGTGGGCATAAGAGAAGCTGATGAGAAACACACAACTTTCACTTCACGATACTCTAAAGTTTTAAGTAGAATCAGCCCAAACCAAAGGCTACACAAGTGCAGAAAACTCCCTCTCGAAATGGCACCACGTTATGCTAAGGGCTGGGAGGTGCAGCCCAGCTGAGTTTCACTTCATGCTTTAGGAACTGCAGTTCAGGTGTAAAGAGGTGTGAGATCATCCAAAGCAGTGAGACAAGTGCTTGTCAAGGAAGAAAATATAGATCTGCAAGAACACCATACCCAGATAAAATACTGCTAAACTGCTGGCCTACAATTGACACATCAACCAAAAAATCACAAGTGCAGCATTTCCTTGAACTCAGACAGTCCCTGAGAATGACCAAAGGGAAAGGATTCAAATGCACCTTGGTGAAATGTAATGGCAATTCCTGCAAGGTCATTATTGAGACCCTGCAGTGGTTCTTCATCTAATTTGGGCTGTACAAATTCCCCACAAGAGCTGCTTGTAAAGCTGAGATTGGTTCACTCCACGTAGCATGCACCAAGGTCTAAAAGGCATGTTTACTATTTGCAGTTTGGATTACGGGAGAGCCTGAGCTATGTTCTCTATGCTTGTTTTTAGAAAAACAGCTTTTTACTCCTCTAAGGAAGTGTACAGAGAAGCTCCCTCGTGGTGTTGTCTGGAAATAACTGACAGCCCCAAATCTCAAATAGATTTGGAAGTTTCCTTCAAGCTCTTAACCCACGGTTAGGTTCTCTTTAGCTGTGTTGTCCTGGTTGAGAAGCTTATTGCTTTACTAGAACTATGGAACTTTACGGAAGTGTTCTTTGACAAGCTATAAAAAAGACTATAAAAAAGATTGAAAAAGTTCAATCCAAATTCATCACTGTTTAGAGAAGTATTAATAAAAAATGAAAAGTAAATCAATGAAGTCACTTTATTGATCTCGAGAATGTGGAGCTACTATTAATAAAACATGTTGATGTTGTTTTATGGATAGGTCAAAGTCCTGGTAGGGGTGTGTTTGTCATTCTAATTTTTGTGCAGCTTCATCAACAAAGTATTTGCTATTGCAGTATTGTAGTTATTCATCTCCTGTTTTCCTCCCCCACAGCCAGAACATCTGCTAAACGTTTCTGAATCTGAGCTTGTTGGGATAGGGCCCGTGGCTTTTACATATTTATGAGCTGTGTGGTACCCTGGCACTCATTCAGCAGCCTGCTTGCCAGGGCTCATGCGCAGATGACATCAGCCATTCCGCCGTGGGTTTGTGTGCAGGACATCCACATGTGCAGGGGTCACACAGGGGGCTGGCTGCAAAGCTTCTGGCCCCCAGCAGCTCTCAGACTCCTCTGGTGCTGAGGAGCAGAGCTGTCGATTCCTATGTGAGAGATGCAGGGGTGAGGAAGAGGAACTGGAGGTATTTATGGTGTCCCCTGGAATTGTGACGAAGAGTAACGGGCTGAAATTGAGTTAAAAGAGTTGTATCTGACTCCAGAAATATCCAGAAATATAATCAAAATATTTTTCAGTTCAGTCAAAGAGGCCAACCAAACAAAAGCTACGAAATGCTTGTGTTCGTTGTAAGAGGCAGGACAAAGCAGAACACGGGAGTGGTGCTGGGGATGGAGAAAGGAGCACATCATTAATTCCTGACTTGTGTTTTCGCTCTGCAGCAGCCCAGGCTGTCATGCCAGCACTCGCACAGGCACAGCTGAACGCTGTTTGCACACGAGGGGAGGGTGCTGTGCCAGTGTTGTGCCCACACGTGACTCCCAGCACACCAACAGCAGCCGTGCTCACAAACTGCCCTTGTGTGCCTGGGCTGAGGGGCCTGTCCCTGTGCGCCTTCCCAGCCGCTTTGCAAACAGTGCCCTTCCAAAGCTGAGGATGCAGGGCTGTCAAACCTCGTGAGAAACAGTGGATGCCATCTCCTCTCAGCTGTGAGAGCACCAGGATCGTTTGTCTGCCCAAATGCATGCCAGCAACAGACCACGAGCACAATCACAGCCCAACAGTCTTAATGAGATTACAGCTAGAGATGCCCCGGCTGATTAAGGAACAGAACAAACACCAAATTCATCTGGAGAAAACAAAATCTCCTTGGCTTTCATGTGAGCAGGCTGCAGGTTGATCAGGATTTCAGATCTGTGGTGTACAACCTTTGATTTCCTTTCCATTATATCTATTTTTTTTTAACTTTCTTTACAAAGCAGTGTATTCTTTTCACAGCTGTCTAAGTGACATGAATATTTTTCAGGACACGATTTAAAGCTGATGATCACTCTGCTCAGTAACATGAGTACATTTATAGATGCCTATTGTTAGCCACGCTAGATTGATCTCACCCGTGGCTACTGTCTGTGTGCCTGACCATGACACCCATGTGCTACAGGGGAACGTGGTGGATCTTTGCCAGTGTAATAATTCCTTTTATCAGCAGTTTATCTGGAGCATCTGTTTGTCTCATCAGAGTGAAACTGCTTGTAACTCTATCCTGCACAGGGCAAATACTCTTTCTGCACCTGTTCGAGCACTTGATTTACTCGCTGCTTAAATTCTTAATCTCAGCGAAAACAAAGAAGTCAGCTCGTACAGCAAAGGCTGGAATCTTGAATTAAATGGAAAAGCTGATACAGGACCATATCAGCTGGCTAGAGCACAAAACCTGGTATTAAGGTACGGATTGTGCAGTGCTCACTGCAAACTGCAGATCTCATCGAGCTCCCTGCAAGAAACCTGCAAGGCTGCAGCTCCTGCAGGAATTCGTGACAAAAAGCCAGTAGTAGTGCATTCACAGATTTTGCACGAAGCCTAGAGCTAGCACAAAAGAAAATTCTTCCCCTCAGACACAAGAAACCCCAGGATTCACTAACCGACGACAAACAATAAATAACATTTGCAGCAGAAGGTAGGAGAGGCTGGCTGGTACTCACAGAGCGAGGCTGCAGGAATGACCTTCTTCTCACATGAGTCAATTCCTCCTGACAGGTGCTCACAGCTTGCAGGGGCAGCCACCTAAAAAACCTAAATTAGAGCCCCTTGGCAGTGCCCTGCCTCCACACAGCTCTCTCTTTGGAGGGCTCCCACCAGCGATTTTCTCTTTCTGTAGACTTGCAGGGTAAAGCCAAAATTGAAAAGAAATGGGCTCTCAGATGCAAATCTCCTTGTGCAAGCCTTTGCCAGAGCATCTCGCAGAGTCTCGAGGAGGCTGGGTGACGATGGGTCTGCCTGCCAAGTCGTCACTGTTGCCACAGTAACGGAGCAGTGGTCCCCTGTGGCTCGCTGAGGGAGCGGCAATGGGAGCACACACCGAGCGGATGCTTTGCCTCCTCCTTCGAGGATCCCTCTGACCTGGCTAATCCACCCAGCTCTTAAAAAAGGCCGGTTTATTCAGAAGGTGTTTCCCTCACACCCCACACGCGCCCTCCCTCCCACCTTGGCAGCTCTGCTCACGGAGCTCCACAGCATCTTAAATCCCGTCTCTGTGGCCTAACCCCGAGAGAGCCGCTGGCTTCCCCTGGGAAATACCACGGCTTGTGAAAAGAGGAAAAAAGAAACCTTGTTCTGGTGAATATCTGAGCACGAGCACACGCTCAGCAGTGTTTGAGGCATTGCTGGGACGGCAGGATGTAATCTTGTCTCTGTGAGCAGGTGAATGAGCAGTTGAGACAGCAAGAGGGGGTTTTTGTGCCAAGTGTTTCTGTGCCAGCACAGCCGAGCACAAGCGTGTCTGGGAGGCCCTGTTACAGCTATGGGGAAGCTCAGGGCCGGCAGAGTTCCTTTGTTCCTGCTCCCTCAACTAAAAAGTCTTGGTGCTATCATTTCTGTGCCTTAATATTGCTGTTTTCTACTTATTTTTTATTGTAACATCAACATAAATATTAGCAGTTAGGCAGGAGAGTCCACCCCAGTGGAGACCCACAGGCTCTGGGCTGTAGTCAGAAAAGCAGCCAAGGCTGCAGAAGCAGGCGTTATCTTGCTGGACAATGAACAATTCCGCCTTGTTTTGGAAAGCAACTCCTCGGATAGTTAAATAGTACCACTTGTTTATGAGACAGACTATTTATCTCATCTTCTTTATAAAATGTTGCTAATGGCTCTTTGTTGCTTTCCTTATTACTCTCTCTTAAAGCCAAGTGCTTCTTTTAAGGTAATGGTTTCCTCTCTCAGGATGCCACTAACAAACACAGCTCTGTGTGCACGTAGGTGGTGTGGACAAAAACAAATACACTGAAGTAAAACCCACACATTTGCTTTCTTAACTGACTTTCCTGTCCTCACTTTCAACTCAGGTTGTTCGGGCAATCTGTGACAGTGGCTCATCCCAACTTGCCAGGTAGGGACAGGCCTTCAGGTGCCAAAATCCAGGTGTTAAAGATCCCATCATGACAAGGAGTTAATCACCTTTTTGCAGCAGCAGAGATCAGACTAGTTAGGAACAGCAGTATCAGCCAGAAGGGCTAGAAAGAATTCAACTAGATTATAAAAGCTGTGAGCAGGCAAAAAAAAACCTCACATGTTAAAAGAAGCAAAAATTCTAATATTTTTACTTATCTTTGCCTCTGCCTTCAGAGTGAGTTTTCCAGCTTTCCTCCAGCATATTGTGAGGATTAGAGTTTAATTTGATTTAGAAAAAACTTCAAATTTCTCCTATGTTTACGGGATTCTTAACTGTGTAGAACATTACCAAACACAGTGATGGCCACGACAACACCGCTAGGCCTGGCAGTGCAGGATGTCTCTGAGAAGTAGGAAAGCCCATCTAAGCCCAGCCTAAGGGAGTCTGGATCCTTGTGATTACAGGTGCTGGATTTACACACATACACACACACAAACACCCTCCCTGCACGGTGTCTCAGTGCAGTGGCTTGCCCAAAATCAGTTATTAGTACACCCAGACTTGGGAGCATCCAGTTCCACACAGGTGTGAGGTTATTAAACATGTGAAGGCATCTTATAGAAATTCAACTTATCACGGGCATTTAATGCTTTTTTTCTTCAGTAACCTTAAGTGAGAACACAGCAAGATCAGAAACTGAGCTGCACACTTGATCTCACATAGGAAAATGTTGGTTGGTACACATAATTCAATAAATCTGTTTTGCTGACACTCCCTCCCCCACCCCTTCCCTCAGCTATTTTTACGCTTGGCTTAGTGGAAAGGACTTGGTGCCTCTGGGTGTGAGGCACGAAGCCATTCAAAATGAAGCTGTCCCCTGGAGAAGACAATCCTCAGAAGGAATAATGCTGGGCTCTCAGGGAGCATGGAAGCAGCAGAGGAATGCAGGGGAGAGGAGGTGGCCGGGCTTGGCCTGCAGCGCTGAGAAGTCTTTTCCATTTGCAGCTCTCTCCTCCCGCAGTCAGAGCTGTTTAATGGGATCACGAGGGCTGCTGTGCCATTACTTAGGGAAGAGGGGATAAAAATGACAGCAGCTAATAAGCACCCATTTCTCATCAGTCGCCTCATAAGGCTAATTGCACAAACAGAACGTTTGGGAGGCTAACGGGCTGGAAATGACATTCTGTCTGCTGGATCCAGACCAGCACACAGACACTGCGTCCCTGTGCCCGGACACTTCAGCCACAAACAAAAAGAGGGTTTTCCCTAAATGTTTGTCCACAGGAGGACAGCGCCTTCAGAAACTGAGCTGGAATGCCAAAGACGCAGCACAGTCATTCTTCCTGATGATTAGGAGGCAACGAGAGCAGAAACATTAAATGTTCCTTTGTCCGTAAATGTCTAGGCCGCATTCCTGGTTCTGAAGCTCCCTCACAGAAAGGAAGGCTTTGTCTGGAGCTCATGACTGAGCGCAGCAAGAAAAACTTTAAAAAACCTGAAAAACACCAATCCAAGCTTGGTGGACCAGGGTGGAAACACACCTTGAACTGAGGCCTCGCTTCAGAGGAGGCATTCATGCTGGTGGGAAGGGCAGAAACTGGACAGAGCTGTGTGTGGTCTCAGAGCAGGATAAAGGCAGCGAGTGTGTGTTTATGTAGGAAGGCAGCTGCTGGTAGTGGGAGTGCAGTCCCTGCACGTGAATTATAGATGTCAAAGCTGAAAAAGTGCTGTTCACTTTCCCTTCTTGTGGTCGCTGAAGATTTGAAAAGTTGAATCTTCCACTCATTGCACCAAAGGATCTGATGCAGTGTATTTGCTCCAGTATCACCAGTCAATAATTAGATCATTCTGACCGCAAAAATACTTGACAAGATTGGTTCTTTCAAACATCCAGGTTCATTTGGGTCTTAGTGTCACTATCCAGGTTTATTTGAAACCCACATTTAATTTTTTGTCTCACTCTGATCTACAGTTAGTCTTGTTAGGAAGTGCCTGTGCTGTTCTTCTATTTTTAAAATATGGGCCCACGTTTGATCAGTTTTTGCTTGAGATTCTCTGGTGCACTGCTGGTAAAATTAACTCACAGTTTTCAAGGCTATTGGAAAGTTATCACCACATTAAGATATATTCTGTGCTAAATGATTTGGATATGCCAGGCTTTTTTCTCACAATATTTCCACCCCTGATTTTTGTGGAGATCCATGCTTCTGCTTGTTTATACTCCTATTAACTGCTGCTATGGTCATGCATGCTATTGATGGGTTTCTGGAAAGCTCAGCAACTCAGCAATTTTATAGTTGCATTATAAATAATTCACTCAACTGTTCTTCCCCACATCTACTTCTCATTTATTAATGGACCTTCTTTCTAGGCAGTATTTTCTTATCTCCCATCACCATCCCATATAAATATATATACATATATATATATATATATATACACACTTGGGGGAGGAATGTAATTAGTTTTGTGGTCCTTGTGCCAAAATTTCCACTGATTTCAGTCTGAGATTTGCCTGAAGAATGCCTGATTACGGCCTGGAGGAGTTGGTCCTATTTCCGTGCACAGGAACAGGCTGAAGTGAGTGCACCCAGGTGGCAGTGGAGTCCCATGGGCGTTTGAACCCAGAGGCATTGGAACAGGAGCATGGAAGTGTGGGTTTGTAGCACAAGGAAAAGAAGGTGAAGCACATGGAGGGGAGCCAGGCAAAGTGATTGAGGATCTGTTATACAAGAGCAGGGAAAACTGAAGATTTTACATTAATAATTCATGTTACACTTTGCTTATTTGTTTGTTTGTATGTGGGTTTGTTTTGTTTTAACTTTTCAAATAACGGAAGAGCGGATTTTCTCTTTCCCCCCTTTTTCTGTCATCAGACAGCTGTGCAAATATTTCAGCATGTGATTGTGGAAGCACAACACTGCAAACTTCTGCATTGTGCCAAGAGAAAAGTACAGGAAAACAAAAGCCTGGGGTAGATCTAGCTGCCAGGATCCTCTGTCCCCAGGGAAACCAGAGAGAGGAGAAGGGAGAGAAAAAAGAACTGTGATAGCTTTCACTGCTGACAGCGACAGTACCCCGGGTCAGAAGGAAACATGGACTGGAAGGAGGGTAGCAAAGGTATCAGAGCAATTAGCAGTTGTAGAACCACGTCCTTCTTTTTTTTTTTTTTTTGGCTTTATCTGCATCAGCAGCTGCTTGTATCGTACCTGCCCTAAGAGACTGAGTTCTCAGGTTGCAGGTAAATTGAAAACCCAACTTACACAGTGCAGTAAATCAGTCTTTTAATTTAGGAAATCAGACCTACGTGCCTGGTTTGTGCTTATGCTGGCCTGGCATAGAGCAGGTCATTTCCAGCAGCTTGAGGGCTCATCAGCAAAGCTGTGATTCGGGCCTGAAAACTGAAATCCCGTCTCTCCACAAGCTCCCTCAGGATTTTGTGCTACACAAGTGTGGGCAGTGGGTGATAACACAAACCTAAATATGCCACAGCCAGGAATCAAGCTGACTGATTCTCTGCCGAAGAATCCTATCTTGTTACTGTAGGGGAATGAATTAATCCCTACAAAAATTAGCTATCACTTGGAGCATTCTCAGTGGGTTCTGCCACGCTCATTTCAGCGATTCCTCTACATCAAATGACAGCACATCTTCATCTTTCACTGCTTAGGTTAAAACAATAGGTCACTGTGTAATGGCACTCCATCTGCCAGCCCATCCTGCTCGTGAGAAGCCAAAGGATCAAGACCTGAAGCTGGTCATCATTCTGTGTCCTGAAACACAGAGCTGGGGATTCTTCTGTTTTGTTTTTTTTTAAGGCCCATAAAACTGCCAAAGTTACTCAAACAAACAAGAAACTCTTGGCTGTACTGCATGTAATCTCCCATCCCAGGGAATTAAACAGGTGGTTATTAAAACTGTAATAACACCCACACTGTGAGAACATTTAAACCCTAAAGGAAGAAATTCTTCCTCCATCAAAGAGAGCAAAATCATTTAATGATTTCAGGAAGTCTTCATACTCCAACTTCCTCTCACCATTTGCATTCCGCTTCCCTTTAATTATCTGAATGATTAATTAGCATCTAGCAGCTAATGTTTTGCACAGTGCTTCATATAAGTAAAGCACCATTAAAATCCTTGCTAGGAATTGTGGGCTTGTCTGTAACAGAAATCCCTCCCACCTCCTCATGGCTCTCTGTGACTCTGGACAGGCCATCTACAATCGGGTGCACAAGTGGTGAATTTGGGTGTCCCGAGTTGTAATTTTTGTAATTGTCTTTAAAAACCAGGCCATATCCCTGCAATCGAAGGCAGTTGTCTCTGAAGTTATTGTCTCTGCAGATCCTGTGAGATAAGCAACAAAACACTGCATTTGTTTTGTTTTCCTTTAGCTGTCAGCCATACAAATTCTGCTTTACAACTGAGCATCAAGTCAAGTTCTTTCCTTCTTACTCATAAGTAACGTTCAACAAGCCAAAACAGGCCGCAGGAATGCCAAAAATATAACCCTTTGGAACTCGGTAAACATTTTTGTTGATCCTGCTGAAAAGGGAGCAGAACCATTTTCTCTGAGTGCTGTTGGCTCTTCAGAGGCAATGAGAGCCCATTTCTTTGAGTCTGAGCCCTGAGTGCCAAAGGGACAGGCTGGTGAATCTCATGATCCTTCCCTTACGTCCCAGTTTATTTTAACTCCTTCTAGATCCTCCAGCGACTCTCATGCTCAAAGACACTGAAGGAGCAAAGGACAATTCCAGAAATTAAGTCCCTGTAATGTTATTTTCTTCCTTGCCTAGATCAGTGCTAGTACTTTCTAAGCAGAAAAGTGCACGGACAGAAAGGAAAGAACCTCATAACCCCTTCCCTTCTCCATCCCCACACTGCATGCAGCAATGTGTTTGTGGGGACCGTGAAACCCTGCTTTCTTCTAATCTTTATTTTCTTGGTCCTTAATAACTCTGGAAGTAGATTGCTAACAGCACAAGTTTTCCATGTAAATCCCACAGAGGCGTCCAAGGGTTTGCCCAGCACAACTCCCCGGTGCTGAGAAATGATGGAATTTCCACTAAGTCAGCACTGGAGGAGAAAAGAGAGGACAAAATGGAGGAAGAAAAAATGGAAGGTAACAAATGGAGAGCGCAGAAAAGAAAGATACAGAGAACAAATCAGAACCACTTAAGATGGGTTAAGATTTTGAGCTACAAATAACAAAAAAACCCCAACCCCCCCAAAACAACAACAAAAAACAAACAAAAAAACAAAAAAACACAAACAAATAAATACCACCAAAGCAAACAAATAAGCAAATTCCAAACAAACAAATCTCAAACAAACAAAACCCCCCACACCAGGACAGCGAGCACTCTTCTGCTAAAATCCAGAAGCGGCAGAAGAAGGTGAGGATGAGCAGCAGTGGTTGCTGAAGGTTGTCTGCCACTGCCGGAGCGTCCCGCACGCTTTGGCAGCTCTGTGCCCAGACTGAAAGCTTTCTCTGAGGGCTGGAAACAAAGGAGAGATTTGGAACGAACTGCCACCAAAAGCTGATGAGCTGCTGCCTGAGTGCCCCACACAGAGTGCAAGGAGAGCCTCGAGGAGAAGACTGAGAGAAGGAAGAGTGGGTGCATGAGGGGTTTGATTTTTTTTTTCTTTTTTCCCACGGAACCAAGATGGAAACAGAGTATGGGTCTTGCTTCTCTTTGGCTACGGTGACTGGGGAGAGGAGGGGATTGGTTTCAATGCTCATTACCCCAGGCTCCTGCTGTTCCATGGGGATCAATGTATCATTTAATAGCGAGAGGCTTTTCAGCTCGCTGAGATTTTATCTGCTGATGGCTTCCATGATATTTATAGACATATCCATCAGCATAACAGCGGGAAGCAATTCTCCAGGGGTCAAATTGGGTGGATTTCCCCTATTTAAAGTGCATTATGGATGCAGCTTACTGTATAGGATTAACCACTTAACTCACTGAATCCCGAACATCATCAGCCATTGTCCACAAAAACTGATGATCTCCGCGGCTTAGTTGTGGGATGGTTGACTTGTTTTCAGCCTCAATTATCTTTTCAAATAATAAGGTCCTTTGTTAACCTCTGACTTGCTGAGCACTGTGTAGGCAGCCTACTAAGTACTTCACAGCCCTCTTTTAACCCTATGATTCGGGCAGCTCCAGAGATTTAGTCCCATTTCTGACCGGTCTAAATCTTCGATTGCCACGTGAATAGCAACACCAGAGAACCTGCTTTGATCAGGGCAAATTTAGGAAAATAAACCACGGTGGCTTGGAAGATCGAGGCAGAACCCACGTGCTTATTATACAAAGTGTTTTCATACTTTCAGCCTAACTTTTGCTAATGATTTACAGAGCGTGCTTCCCTGCTAAGGCTATTTAGAGAGTCAGCTCCTCTGGGGATTTAGGATGCGGTGATTCTATCTCCTAAATTATCCCCCCGTCTTTCTAGTATTGAATTTGTCCTCGTGAGCACACCTTTTGGAATGAGACAGCCTGGCAAGGGGAGCTCAGAATCGACATTTTGTGAAGCGTGAACTGCTGTGAACTGCTGCTTGATTTGAAAGAAAGACGGATGTCGAGTCCTGACAGGGACAAGTGTTCTTGAATACAAATCTGAGTTATTTAAGGTTTTGTTTCCAATCATCAGTCACTCTGTCCATCCACTCTTCCTTTCAAATTCACCATGACCTCCTCATGGCCCTTTTTCACTTAACCTTGCTGTGTTTACAGTGACCTCCATCCTCATGCCTCGGTTGTACTCTGACACATCAGCATGCAGCTCTCACTCAGAAAAACACTCCAGAGAAATGTAAGGGCAGCTGCTCTCTATCCCTGAGAGCAAAATTGCCCAATTCCTGGCAGAATCCACCCCATTTTCCATCCTTGAAGGTCTGGTCAGAGTTCATACATGAATCCCATTTGCACTACTTTGTTCTTGAGTGATTTTGTTTTGCTGCTGCACACAGCTGCAGTGTGCTCTTGATCCTTCGCTTTACCCTCACCCGTTTCTTTTCGTTCAGATATATTGGAACACTCCACAAATACAACTGAAATTACAAATCAAACCAGCCTTCTGTCAGGTAGGAAAGACAATTACATTATCTCCTCTGTTCCCCCGGCTACATCTGCTGAAGGATGGTGGCAGTGGGAGACAGGAGAGCTACAGCCTAAAGTTCACTTTGATAAGCTAAAAATATTACAAATACAACTTGTCCCATCTCCGGTGTAGCTCCAAAATATATCAATTACAGCTTAGTAGCTTTCCTGCCAGTTTCAAGCAAGTTCTTTCAGGCTGTCTACACTGAGTCACTTTTTGGAAATAAACTTTTTGGATCTAACATTAAATGAGAAATTATTTCAGATTTGGTAATGCAGACTGGGTTTTCAGCTTCCTCCTCGAACAGGCATCTGGAACAAAAATGTGTCTAGAAAATTTTGGCCTGCCTCTCGAGTCTGCCTGGACTCAGGCTGCTCCCGAAGCTGAAAACCTCACTGAGAGAGAAGGGCTGGATTCCTCACGGGCTGCCCTTCCCCCAGCGCCAAGGAGTAACCACGTATGTCTAAGGCTACATAAACTAATTAGACATCTAATCCTACCTTTGTCTGCACCTGGTATTGCCAGGAAAGAGAAGGAGCAGCAAGTTCGGGAGGTACAGAGGGAGAGAGAACATCAGCTGCAGGGAAACCAGGGCCAGTACAATTCTTGGGATGTTAATCCTACACACGGTGTAAAATACACACCTCTCACACAGGCTAGACCCCGAAACAGCTCACAGATCTTCCAGAGGAGGGGAGAAATCCTCCCTGAAAGGTGCTGCGCATTCATTGACTACAAGGAAAAAAAATATAAAATAAGTGAGCTTAATTTATGAATCGAAGGTTCATAGAAAAGCAATTAGCAGTTAATTAGTGTATCAAGTTCACGAGCAAACAGCCCCTTTCCAGGGGATTTCTCCCGAGGCTCAGGCACTGCTGTCACACAATTCTGCAGCACTGCTGGCTTTGCTAAAGCAACCTCGTATCACAGCTTTGGTGAGCGGCACAACACCTGGCCAGACAAGAGCCGGGACCAGCAGGCTGAGGTGGAAAAGAGTTTGTTAACTTCTGTGGTCTATTCTGAAATTTCCAATTCAACTGCTGAGAAAATGAAACAAGGGGGTCAGAATTCAGTGTTATAGTTAAGTATTTCTGTAGTTTTATAGTATATTAACACAGATCACAGTGCATTCAGAATGAGGGGCAGATGACTGACAGACACTCTGAAAAGAGCTACTGAGATGTCAGGAAGTTAGGTTAAAAACGAGAATAACAATTTTCTCAAATCACCTTGTTTGCTTTGTGGCACAAAGTTCCAGGATTTGCACTGTCAAGCCTTTCTGCCAGTCATGAGAGCACAAGGCTCGTTTTTGAAAGAAGAGGAAAGGTGGGGACTAATGGATGAGAGTTGATTTTGGCAAGCTCGGCTTTGAGAAGAGGCATTAACTGTTAGAGGGGTTGTGACTGTAAAGATGAGCAAAGAGACGCTGTGCTAGGCAAACAGGGTGTAATTGACCCACGGTGATGACAGGATTCAGTATTTTCTCACAGATAATAACCAGCCGAAGAAAAGAAGATGCCTTAGGCCTCTAACCAAACTGGTCACCTTACAGCTATGAAATGCCCCACCCAGCACTAATTATGACTATTATGAAAGTAACAATTAAATCAAAGCAACTGCTGCTATTCTTTGACAACTGCCTTGCCAAGGCGAGTATTTTGTTTGATTGTGAAGCAAAGAAAGGGACTTAATCAACTTAAAATTGCCCTTTGTTACGGAAAGGTTTTGTTATTATCTGAGTAAAACTCAAGTTTTAACAAGCTGTGAACACAACCCTGTGTTTCCAGTTTCCCAGTTTCCAGTGTTTACACCTCACGCAGTGTTCGTGCATCTGTGATGAAGGTTGAAACTGAGATTTTCTCTTCTGTTTTAAGTGATACCCCACGGTTGGACTGTGGCTGTGACTGCCCCTGTAGTTCCCTTTCCTGCCTTGTACCATCCTTGCCTGTTGTTAAATGGGGTTTAGGATACAGCCAAAATCAGACACAAGTGTATTTAAACACACTGGCTAGGAACATCAGCAGGTGGGCTCAAAATCAGGTGGGTCTCCTCTAAAAAGTCCTATTTTTGAAACAAAAATAAAAATAGGTTTGATGTTGTGCCACGGTTCTGGGCGAGATAAGAAAGCATCACCGTGGGCCATCTGTTCCAAGCACAGCCGGAGAGCGCTCACCTCCACCCAGCCCCGGGCTCTGTGCAGCAGCCAGGGAAGCCCTGAATCTGGGCTAATTGAAGGGATCTGCAGCCAGCCAGCTTCATATTTAACAGGGATTTACTGCTGATGGAAATTACAAGCGAATTACAGATTCCAGCACGTCATGGTCTCGCCAGAGTCAAACAGAAGCACGCGGTGATAAGAGCAGAGTGCTGCACGCTGGGGCCTGAGGTCTCCGTGGGCCTCATTGCTTTGTTAAAATATTGCTGATAAGGTGCTGCAGAGCTCCACATCTTCCCTAGAGACTGCACCTTCCTCGGCTGTGTTTATAATGCCGTTTATAACTTCCAGCTCTTCTGTTTGTTTTTATACCAGTGTAGGAGGGTTTCTTTCTCTTCAAATCAAATCACAGGGCCTCACCATTTCTAGCTCAAAGTCTCCCTAATGCTGCTAATCTCCTATTAACAGCCTACTGACACAGAAGAGACAACAGAAAAAGACTGATTGCCAGCCCCCTGGCCCTGTGACCGTGTGCTGCTCAGATCTGGATTAATAGTTGAGGCGATTTACCTCAGGAGGCCTTGTCACAGGTGCCTGTAACTCTAAACTCTCCTCGAACTGCCCGGCAGAAGAGGGAGGAGTGGGACCAGTAAATCCACAGATGATGCACTCACAAGACCCTGCTGAAACTCATTTTTCTTCTCCCATACAAAAGCAGGATGACTACAGGGAAAAAAAACTTCTTGACTTCATATAAAAGGCAACAAGCTGGACATCCTACCCAGAACACAAACCCCTTTTTTGGGTTTTCTGGTTACTAGAAACTCATCCAGGAGCACAGGGAACACGCTGCTCTCCTCCAGTGCTTGTGCAGCTGGTTCAAGTACAAGAGGGACCTGTTAAAAAGGACTGCAATATGGTATTGGCTTTAGCATTTGTATACCAACTTGTTCATGTTAATCATAAGTATTCGGATATATTATCATGTATAACTTTATCTAGCTGTTTGTTAATATAACATGATTTATTAGTTTAAGTATGTACTTCAAAGCTTATAGAAATAGTAGTGTGGTGAATATACTGTATTATAAACCTTAACAGAACACTAGGTGTTAAAATGCCTCTGTGTAACCCAACAAATGGTGTAAAGCAATCATGCTGTTCCTCCCCCAAATGCTGACTGAATTCTCCAAGTGATAAAATAACCATAGCACAAATCAGAGCACTGGAGGGCAATTAGAGAATCCCATGTTAAATTTAAAAAGATCCTTTTCAGGGGATGTGAAACAACAGGATGGAGACACAAGGAAGAATAAAATAGATTGACCTGATCCACAGGATGTCATGCCAGAGTGTAAGGAAGCCAAACAAAAGAGTTCTTGAAACATCAAAAAGTTCACAAGAATGTTTGAATAATGTATGAAACACGTGAATATGCAGGTACCTCAATCATGTAACAGTATAAAGATAACACCGTCTGAATATATCGAATATACTGGCGTGTTTTCAGGTGAATAACCAAAACCACCCCAGTGCTGGACATCTGATTGTCGCTTTCTATCCTTCACTACATTTTAAAAATCCCGAAGCGTGGACTTATTTTTCACACACCCTTACAGCCTTCAGTCAATTCAAGCTGCTCCCACCCAAGGAAAGATGGAAAAACAGCATCACTCCTGTTTGGCAGCAAGCATCCGTGCCACGGTTGGGTTGAGCCGCCCGAGCAGCCTCAGGCTCCTCTCCCGGGCTGCACCTCCTACACTCGCTGTGCTGCTCCATGACCCTACATAGCAGGAGGAGCTGACCAGCTGCACTTGACGTCAGCCGGCAGCACAGTGTCCGCACAGAGCGTCTGAGCTGCAGCAGGAGCCTGCCTGAGCGCTGGCCAGAGAAACAGAGGCGGGAGCTGGTGCTGCCCGGGAGCAGGACAGCCGTCCGGGCTCCGCGTGTGCCCCACGGTGCAGCTCGGGCGCCTCTCGTCTCCACGGAGGTGATTGTATTTCAGAACGAGTTCGTTTTGCTTGTTAACGAATTGCCGGTGAAATAGGTAATTGTTCCTGGCCTGAAGTTAAACACGGTGCTGTTGCGGAGTGTTATTTGCGGGTCAGGGAGCTGCGAGAGGTTTGGCCTTCAAGGCACCACACTGTCCCCTCTAGGAAGAGGGGTGAAGTACAAAAACATTCTACCGTGCCTTACAGAGAAATTAATTTAACCCATAATTACTGTTATTACAAGGCTGCTTGTCCACCTCGGCCCCTCACACAACCACACTCTGCAGCTCCTACAGAGAGCAGCTCCTGCCTCTCCCTGAGCCTTGCCAGCCTCTAACACAACTGCACCGATGGCGCAGCTCGCTGTCTCTCCAGGTCTTTATCCACCCGGCACATCTGCAGGGAAAGAGGATCTGACTCACTCCTGGACCCGAAACGACAGCCCCGTTCCCAAATTCCCAAATTCCCGTGCCCCCGTGAGCACAACAGCTACTGCAAACATCCCCAGAGCGATGCTGGGCTGCCCTTCTCAGGGACACCACATTGCTGGCTGCTCCCCGTGAGAGAAATCCGTGAACAGCATCTTTGCATAAGGCAAACTTACCTTGTTTTTGTGCTGTCTCACTCCTTTTCCGAGTCTCAGTGAGGAGCATCCAGCCGGTGTGAGTCTTTTTCAAACTTGATTCCTCATCCATATTTGGGAATTTGTGCTGGGCACTGGCTGGTACGAGGCACGTTCTTCCCACAGTGCACTTTGGGACTTGTAGTTCCCAAAAAGGAATTTTGTTTTCCAAATTGCAAGCGCCGAGCGACAGAGGCAGAACTCTAAAACGCCTTTACCTCAGCCTTTGCCTGCTGCTGGGCCCTTCCTTCCACATGTTTCTGTGCAGTGGTTTCACCTTAGCCAGCCCAAATCCTTCAGGAACTTCTTCCAGAGTTAAGGGCAGTGTGCCAAGCCCTTGGGTGAAAGCTGCTCCTGCTGCTGCCGGGAGGGGCAGGTACACGGTCCTGCCTCCTGGAAACAGCTGCCTAGAAAAAGAGAGCTCTGATCAGGCTTTTAATTCTATTCGCCGCACTGAAATGGCATAGGAAATCCCCTTTAAAATATGTGTTTCACTCTTCAGCGTGTGTTGTATTAGCTCATTTGATGTATAACTAAATAATCATAGTAGGGGGACAGATAAATGTGTCAGTTGTTTAAAAAGATTACGGGATAAATCAATCCTGTCTCTCTTAGAGCGACCCATTTTTGAAGAGCGTTTGTGCTGACTGCCGTAATTACCTTGTAACCAAGACACCCTGTTGTTTTTAAATAACAACTGAAGGAGAGTGCGAATCGCTGCCTGCCGGGCACTGCTGGAGACGCTGTTATTACACCCGAACTCCATCAACAGCGTAATGTGCTCAAAACTGCGGGCGCGGGGTGCCTGGGGAGGGGAGCCCGGAGGGAGAGGGAGCGGAGAGCATCCATCCCTGCAGGAGCGGAGAGCATCCATCCCTGTCCGGGCGGAGAGCATCCATCCCTGCAGGAGCGGACAGCATCCATCCCCGCCCGTTCGCACCTCTCTGAGCCCCTTCTCCCGGCTCCCGGCCGGGCTGAGGAGAGCTGGGACACTCTCGGGGCTGGGCTGACGCCCGGCGGCCGCGGAGGGAACAGCCCTTTCCCTCGGCAGCCACGCGAGGGAGAAGGTGAAGGAAGCGCGTTTTGGCAGGGACTGGCGCCGATCTCGGTCCCACCGCGCCCCCCAGACCCCGCTTTGCACCGCCAATCCCCGCAGGGTCACCGCAGGGGTCGGGCTGGAAGGGACCACCCTGGGTCATCTGCTCCCACCTCCCTGCTCGATCAGGGTCATTGCAGAGCACATTCTGGAAGATCTCCATAAAGGGAGACTCCACACCTTCTCCGGGCAATGTTTCAGTGCATGGTGACCGCACAGTAAAAAGTTCTTCTCCCTGTCCAGGTGGAACTTGTGCATCCTTTCTGCCCGCTGCCTCTTGTCCTTTTGCTGGGTACAACAGAGCAGAGCCTGCCTTTATCTTCTCAGCACCTCCCTTTAGGCATTTATACACATTAAAGAGGTTCCCTCTCAGCCGTCTCTTCCCAAAGCTGAACAGACCCGGCTCCCTCAGCCTTTCCTCCTAAGAGATGCCCCAGTCCCCCGAGCATCCCCGCAGCCGTGGATGCTCTCCCGCAGCGGTGACTACACGTCCCGGCTGCCCGCGGGCCCGGGCTGCTCTTCGGGGCNAGCCCGGAGGGAGAGGGAGCGGAGAGCATCCATCCCTGCAGGAGCGGAGAGCATCCATCCCTGTCCGGGCGGAGAGCAACCATCCCTGCAGGAGCGGACAGCATCCATCCCCGCCCGTTCGCACCTCTCTGAGCCCCTTCTCCCGGCTCCCGGCCGGGCTGAGGAGAGCTGGGACACTCTCGGGGCTGGGCTGACGCCCGGCGGCCGCGGAGGGAACAGCCCTTTCCCTCGGCAGCCACGCGAGGGAGAAGGTGAAGGAAGCGCGTTTTGGCAGGGACTGGCGCCGATCTCGGTCCCACCGCGCCCCCCAGACCCCGCTTTGCACCGCCAATCCCCGCAGGGTCACCGCAGGGGTCGGGCTGGAAGGGACCACCCTGGGTCATCTGCTCCCACCTCCCTGCTCGATCAGGGTCATTGCAGAGCACATTCTGGAAGATCTCCATAAAGGGAGACTCCACACCTTCTCCGGGCAATGTTTCAGTGCATGGTGACCGCACAGTAAAAAGTTCTTCTCCCTGTCCAGGTGGAACTTGTGCATCCTTTCTGCCCGCTGCCTCTTGTCCTTTTGCTGGGTACAACAGAGCAGAGCCTGCCTTTATCTTCTCAGCACCTCCCTTTAGGCATTTATACACATTAAAGAGGTTCCCTCTCAGCCGTCTCTTCCCAAAGCTGAACAGACCCGGCTCCCTCAGCCTTTCCTCCTAAGAGATGCCCCAGTCCCCCGAGCATCCCCGCAGCCGTGGATGCTCTCCCGCAGCGGGGACTACACGTCCCGGC
>VXBU01004778.1:214283-256974 GCA_013400315.1 Bombycilla garrulus | reverse complement strand
GGACAACACCCCAACCCCCCCCAGCCTGTCAAGCTCAGCACAGTACTACTAATCCTAAATCTTTCAAAACAATTGTTTTGGCTGTTCTCTTCCTTTTGGGCAAACAGGGAACACAAGCTCTGGGTGTGAGTCTCCTTATGCAGAATTTGGGTCTTTACTGCTAAACAATCATGTCTCTCCCTGAGAACCATACAGAAAAGTCCTGGGAACTTAAATTTTTCATCCTTAGAAGGCGGCCTTATACCCAGGACTGTAAAGAGTGCCCCGTTTTTTTTTTATATCACCCTACTTCAGCTTTCACTCCAGACAGTTACTTGGTGCAAGACTTGTAGGCAGCCAAGCAGATAACGAAGTGTTGTGGGTCCAGAAAGTAAAAAGGAAATGCTGCCCCAAATCTGTCTCTTATAATTTTGCACACACTCAGAAGCACCACGCACCCCCCACAAATCCCTTCCAAGCAGCTCACGATCCTCATGACATGCTGGCTAGGAGAGGCAGACTTTCCAGTACTTGATGAATTGGTATTTAAAACACCAGTTTTAACACCTGCAAAGGTGTTTAGAACAAAATTTGAATTTCTATTTTAAGATAAATGCAATTTTCTGATGCAGTAAAAGCCAGCAGTAGTTGTTGCCCTGATTTTTGTAAGACTTTCTAAGCCTTCTGATATTTACATATTTGTGAAGAACTTTCTCACACACTTTCTGTAAACACCTCAGTGTTTTTACATTCCTTCATAGAGGAGGAGAAAAATTGATGGACTGTTTGTCTGTCCAGTGTCTTTAGAGAGGTGGCACTGCCACCGTCCAATCCACTGTCACTTTTAGAAAATTATAAATCCAAGTCCAACTATCATGCTTCTGATTGTCTCTGTTTCTTATGAGTCTGAAGTCATTGGCATTTGAGATAATTTTTCATGGCAGAGCCCAAGTGAAGCATCAGAGCTGGTCTTTGCAGGAGAGCAGAACAGATCTGTCTTCAGCCAGTAGAGACTGGCAGAAGTGCTAAGGAGAGACCATCACAGCTCACATCTGCTGGGACAAATAAAGCAAACCCACTTCCATAAAAATGTGGGGTAGGAGGAAGGGAGGCATAAGAAAAGGATTGAGGACTAAGCAGAAGTATATACATATAAGAATGATGCTGGTGTGTGCAATGTGCATATGAATGCTAACAATACTGTATTTAATAATTTTGTTAAAAGCTTTGGGGAGGTCAACTCAGGTCACAGAGCAAAGATATTCTGAGCACAGAATGGAGAGGAAAATCACGTACGAAAGGGAAATTAGAAAGTCAAGTAAAAAGAGTGCTGTCCTAGGTTACAATGTAAAATATTCCAGAAGGTCTGTATTCTATCTCCATCTTCATGAACTGTTAAAATCAGGAGGGGCAGTGTTCTCCTTACCTCCTCCCCCAGACTATCTCCTGTTAATGGGCCATTAAGAACCCACCCCATGACTCATAGAATGACATCAGCCCATTGTGAGATGCTCCGCCCAGGGGGAGGAGCCAAGCATTCTCACCTGGATATAATCTGGGCATTTGGACAGAACAGGCATCTGCCTTCTACTGGATTCCCAGAGGAGCAGCCTTCTCTCCCACTGGATTCCCAGAGGAAGAACCAGACTCTTCAACATCATCACCAGACCACTGGAGACAAACTGTGCCCTTCTACAGGATCTCTGCTTCAACAGAACCATCTGTCACTCCAGGAGGACTACTGGAGCCACCATTCAAACCAGACTGCTACCAACACCCTGACTGACAGGGTGTTAGGTTGTATTCTAACTGTCAGGTTTTTGGTTTTGTTTTTTTTGTTTAATAGTGCATCTTGTTCTAATTTTCCTATCATTTTGTAGTTTGTTAGTTTTTTGTTTTATTTTATTTTGTTTATACATATTAAAGAACTGTTATTCTTATCCTCATATTTTTGCCTGAGAGCCCCTTTAAATAATTTGGAGGGAGGGGGTTTGCATTTTTCTGTTCAGGGGCACCTGTCTTTCAAAACCAAAACAAGGGCATTTAACTTTTTGGGGAGGAATTCTTAAAAGAGATGGATAAGATAAGAAAACTAATGCAACCTGACTTCTTCATTTCTTATTAATGTGGAGCAAAAAAATGTAATGAGGATATATGAGAGATTACAAAAAACATACTGCAGGAGCACCTAGGAGAAAGAGAAAATCCCTGAATCACTTGCTAAGTAGATAAGGAAGCTTTGATATAAACATAGCAATGACTATCAGCTACAGATGCTTAGTACCTTTGTTCCTCCACCAAAGAAAAGCCCATCAAGTGAGAGCTGGTATTTCCTGTTTCATGTCTGATAACAGATCTACCTCAAAATGAGATCTCAGGCACAGTGGCAAGCTCACAGTACAGGATTTTTCCAGCACTCCCAGCCTTCATGTTAATGACCTACACTTTAACAGCTGCAGAATAAAATAAAAGCCTATCAAATGGAAAGATCAAAAAAGAAACTCAGGTCAACAGCCCTGGTTTTGGCAATGTACTTCAGCAGTGGCCACATGCCAAAAGCAGTAATCCCTGGGATGCTGTGTCCTGTGCTGGGGTGGCACTGCTTGGCAGGAGCAGAGGGCAGAGCAGGACTGCTGTTTCTGACAGTCTGGGACACCCAGGGCTTCATCCCAGCTCACAGATAAACCCAGGAAAGAATGTGAGAAACTGCCAGCAGACAGAAGAGTCTTGGAGGTTTTTTTCAATAGCAGCAATCTCCTCTGGACTGTCCCAGAGGCACTAATCTGACCTCCAGCTTTCCACATGTTTAGCTGTGCTAGCCTATCCCCTCCAGGAATCTCCATGGCTGACCAAGAGGAAGTAGTGCAGGGTGCTCCAGCAGCCCTGAGGCATCTCTGACCTCTCTGACAGCCCACACTACAGAATTTAATTTTCCCCATTGTGCTGTCATGTAAAAATGAGAGGAAATTGTGTGGAAGTGCTCCTGTAGCCACGTTACCTTGGCAAAAGTCAACAAGAAGCTTCTGCTGGGTTCAACACAACAGTGCTGAGCCTTGAGATCATGGGTAATATGGTATTAACATTTCCATCATGCATTTTCAGAACTTTCACTTTACTAAAACAACATATTCCCCAGAGCACAAGACAACTATTTTCAAGCCAAATAGAATTAATGAGGCTGCGTAATGTTTGTATCTTTCAATATTCTCAATCCTGTGAGCAGATATGTTTATGTTCAGCAATCTGAATACTACAGAAAACATTCACTTTTACCATATCACTTCAGCTGAGCTTGAGCTCAGTTAAAGCTTGAGTTAAAATTTTGTGGTTTGCTTAATTATCACTAATATTACAGCTGGAAAATATTCAGTTTTGTGTTCCCCATTTCTCCATTTTTGTGCACTTCTAAACACATATACATATGCCAGCATATTTCACAGGCCTTTAGATGTTTTATTATCTCTGTATGTGGGAGGTTTGTTTCCAGCTAGAGTTTGAAGTGCAAATTTCCCCCTCAGTTTTCCTATGTGAAGGTTAAAAATAAAGTCCTGAAATATCTCACACATGTTTTCTTTCCTGAATTTCCGAAGCAGAAATCTAAAACAAGGTACTTCTCTTCAAATATTTGCATTATTAAAAAAATACTCCAACAAATAAATAAATAACTTATAGAAATTCAAGGCCCGCTGTCCCTAGATATGTCTCCATATCCCTGAAGAATTAACTGTAATGCCTGCCCTGATAAAAATCTTCTGGGAGCAACAAGCATAGCAGCAAAAGGAATCACAATGGGTTGGAGATTAACTCAGCATCTGCTGTTTGCAGCCCACTCTGTGCTTCTGGGGCTTTGCATCTTATTGTGACTCATATGGAAATGTGGAGATGGATCCCAAACAGAGCTTTGCTTTCAAAATCAGACATAAAATCATCTATTTCTTAAATGAGCATTTCCTTCTGACATACTGAAAATGAACATGAAAGTGTTAGCTATGAGTTATTTTTCATTTTTTATTCATTGTTCTTGCAAAGCAGAACAGCATTTTCCCACATCTGTTGGTCCATTGGTCAATGACAGCAGCAAAACACTGTAACATGGCTCCTGGGAATTTTGCTGTCTAGAGGATTTTTTTAAAATCATATCAGCTGTGTTGTACATGCCAGTGAAGAAAGGAGGAGGCAGCAGGTTAAGTACTTTGTTCTCTATTTCTGAAAAACAGGAGTGTTTTCCATGGAAATTAATGTTTAAAAGTAATCCCAGCACCCTCAAGCTTTAAGTGCTGTCACAAAGATTAGAAAGGGCCAAAAGGAGCTACCTGACTTTTGAAATTAACACTTTTTCAAAAGACTGAAAGTTGCATAAGGGTGAGCAGGGTGGTGCTGCCCATGGGCCAGCCAGGCTGAGCCAGCTCCTAGCAGCCTGGCAAACATTGCTGCTGGTGCAGAACAGAGCAGTGAGTGATCACTTCTGCCTAACAAAGGCCAGCAGGGAGAAAAGTGGGGCTTGCTCAGTCAGCTTTTCTCCCTATCACAATCTTGAGGCACTTTGTGCCCTTTATTACTGCAGTAGTCTTGTGAAGGAATTGTGCCTCTCATTGAAACAGTCAGACGTAGAGAGAAAACAACTAAAAGGTAGATTTTTATTCTCAATTTCTTTAACTTCAAGGTTCTCAAGGTTAACCAGCAAGGTGATCCTTTTTAAGTTTCATGAGAACAGACAGAAATGTGATTTTTCAGGTTGTGGATGTACCTTTTAATGAAGCCAGCAGAACAGAGCTGAAGCAGTAGCTGCAAAGGTGTGGTCTGAGTGACCTGAGCCAGCGTTTCTGGTATGCTACTCCTTCTCCAGCAGGTGGCTGCTCTGTTGCTGCCAAGCACGAGCAAAATAGGTGCAATACTGATGATGATAAGGTGGGTTTTTTAAAATCCGTGCTAGCCAATGGTAATAGGATTCTTAAATCCACCAAATGCTATGATGACAGAAGTGAATTCAATCCGAAGATTGGTCTTTCCTCTACACCGTTGGATTAATTTTGCTTTGTTAATATTCTTAACACTTTCCCCACAGACAGACTTTCTTTTCCAGTTTTGTGACTGCTTTTCCTTTTCTTACCTGTGACTTTCAAAATCCTTTAGCTACTGTTCTGTAATTAATTTATTGATACCTTCTTTCTCTCTCCCTTCTCTACCCTCTCTTTCAGCATGATGTGGACTGTGCATTTTCCAGCTAGGCCAAACTGTAAGAGTATGTCTTTTCATTTATAGGAGATATGAAATATTAAACCAAACATTTCCCTGCTTCACTCTCAGCAAGAGTTTAAAGGAGCTATTACAGGGATTATTTTTCCTCTACTTACCGGAAAACAAAGATAAAAATGTAGCTTTCAATTAGGTCATTTAATCTTGGAACATTTATTTGTGAGGTTGCCAGCCATTATTTGATTTCTCATCTTCTATTATTCCAAGGTTACAAACCTTCCAATTCATTTATATTTATAAACAATGTTCCCACTATATTACATGCATGGATTATTAGGAACACCTCCCAGTAGAGTACTGTCAACTTTTTGTACATAATTAATTAGAAGCCTCAAAGCTACCTTTTATCAAACTTTCACAGAGGTTTGGCATATCAGAAATCTCAAAATGAAAAAACTCTGTTTAGACCAAAGGGCTACCCAGCTTACGCAAGTAAGGAAATACTTTATATTCCATGGGATTTAAAAAAAATATAAAAAATAATTAAAGCCAAAGTGGAAATCACATAGGGAAGGATGTGGTTGCAGTGATAACAGAACTATATTTCACAGTAAAGGGAGCCAAACCCTGATTCCAATTAACAGTCCAATTCTGATAAAATAAGTCAAAGGAGAAAACAGCCTGACCAAAACGATGATCCTACTTGCAGAAGAATTGAGATGGGAGTAAGAACTGACCCCTAACAGTTAAACTGCTTATAAATCATCCACAAGGTGGGAAAAGACAGCAAATGTAGCTCTCTGCCTATTTGCATGACTTCTGATTTTTATAGTAGCTCCTCAGAGGAAAATTGAGTCTTTCAGCTTCAAATTAACTTGCAAAGCTTTGGCTGGAAGGCCAGGTTAATCTCACACACGCCCTGTGCACATGGGAGCCCACACATTATCATCCTAATTTCATACTGGCCTCATGCAGCATGTGTGAGTAGGTCTGGGAGTGCTCTGCAGCACCAGTGGTGAGCTGGCTAAGAGGAGAAACACTTGTTTTTCTTTTCATGCCCATTTCTTTGCCATCCTAACACATTCTGAATCACTAACTGCAAGCTCCCTGCCAGGAGATGTGCCATGGTGAACACGATTTATAGGCAGCAAACATCCCAATGATTCGGACCATCACTGGCATGTAAAACTCTAATGCAAATTTCTCAAATTTCTCAAGATCATGTTCTAATGTTTAGCATTTTACTGGGATTTTTGGGGCAGGACTTGTCACCTGTAAGAGCAATTATTACCTTGCATAAATTTTTCTATGAAAGTTAAAATGTTTGTGGAACTTAAAGACTTATTCCTCTTCTTTCCCTTACCAAAAATTACCCTGGAAACCAAGGTGGCAGTGCAACAGGAAGTATGATACTGCTCATGATTTCCCAACTTAGTGGCCTGGGCCCTTTCACAGCACTGGATTATCTGGAATGCAACCAATGGTTACGTTCCTGCCACTCATTCTGGTGGCCAGGAGATAGCATGAGCTCTGTGTGTCTCTATATGAGACAAGCAAATCTTCCAGCCACGCTCCCACCCCTTTTAACTTTTAACAGCAGATTGGAACCATTTCCCAGGATCAACAACTTTGTTTTTTAAAATGCTATATAAAGCAGCTTGGCAGCAAGGCTAAGAGCTGAGTTTTCCTTCTCTTGGTACGTCACTGCTGGTGCAGCAGCACTTTAACTGAACAGACAGTTTCTCTCTAGAGAAAGTCGTATATTTAGTGCCCCAAATGGTAGGTCAGATGTCAGATTTAATTTGAAACCTGAGATGTTGTAATTCCAGAGAAACCGTTAGCAAAATGTTTGTTTTTAAACAGGAGGACGTTGGTTTAATTGAGTTCTCACATTCTTCTTGGTATTAATTATATTTAATGAGTAATGGTTTACCTAAAAAAAAAATTAAAAATTCAAAGACTAGCAGGCTGCAGAGAAAGTTCTCTGTGGTGCTAAAAGACAGTAAAATTCAAAGATCCTGTCAATAGAATCTTTATTCTTATCTGTCCTCTTAACACTGCCCAGGATAACATTTCACTGCCTACAACAAAGAAAATTTCCTTTTCCTAGGTACTGAAACTGGAATTTTGATTTAATAAGACAGAAATGCAAATAACACACCTTACAGCATTCAGAATGAATAATTGGCTACAATGAACCTTGAACACAGTGATGCATTTTATATTGCACTCATCCTAAAATGTCTCTGCATCTCTTCTACACACAAAAGCCAAAATCCACATGGCTATTCTAGCAGAAATATCTTGGCCAGCTTAGGATCTTATCCTTGTTCTACTTCAGTGAATCAGCTCACCATGTTTTATGCATTCCCATTATACATTTCTATAACTAGGGTCCTCATCCTGGGCTTCATTTATATTCAGTGGAGATCTAGTAAATGAGCCTAAAACATAGGCTAAAATCTTTTAACATTTGCGTTCTGTAGCCTTCCATAACAGCAGTGAAAATCTTCTATCTGTGTAAGTAGCAGAAGTAACTATAAAAGGCTTGGACATTGCCAACTTCCTTAATAATTTTCGTAAAACATTGAGGTTGTCTGAACTGCAGTAAAAAAAGCACTGATTGCCACTTCAAGGCTTCTAGTTGAAAGCAGAGGACATTGCTGTCTTTCTTTGTCCTGTGTAATGACTTGCAGAAATTCTGTAAACCCATATTCTTAAAGAAAAAAAAAATCATTGCCATTAGTGTCTTTTGGGACACCTCCTATAAATAGTTAAAATTGCCCTGCTTTACTCAGTTTAATTATTGATTTGGAGAATAATTACTTTAGATGTCAGTTCCATTATCATGGAAGTTGTAAATGATGCTGAAACTGAAACAAATACTGTCTTCTTGAGATCAGAAGCATTAGCATTACAGACACTATTTTAATTGTTGTTTCATTGCAGAACTCATATAGAATATGAATGTATGCGACTCTCAGACTGTCCTAAGATTTATTTTGGAAGAGTTAACAAAACCTACAGATAACAAGAGGCAAAGGATTTGCCATTGCTGTGCCTGTCAAAGTCTTGTAGAAAATAATATATCCCTCATTAGCAGTGAAATAGGTAAAAGAAATAGCATTAATGGGCACTCAGTATAAAATGTGAATATATTATGATACAATATTGTAAATTGAGGCTAGAGTCAATGAGATTGAATTAATTTCTTTCCATCAAAACCTTATCCTTTCCTACATACGTGTGCAAAGTACATACCTACCAAAACCAACACTGAAAATGCTCCTGATCATTAAGGAAAGGTAAATTTATTTATTAAATTTATTATATACTCAATTGATTTCCTAAGAGTTTGCACACATCTGCCCAGTTCTGTGAAACATCAACCTTGCCCACTTCCCAGAAGGACACCAAAGTTTTCACTAAACATATTGTTGCTGTTAAGGGCTTTCACAACATTCATCTCCTGTCACTGAACAGGAGAAAATGTGGACTAGGTCAGAGGCAGGATCTGTGCAAGCCAGCAGCCAATCTCCAGCAGCAGCTGAAGGCAGATGGCCAGGAGAGAGAATGAAAACTGTGGCACAAAGTCTGACACTTCCCCTCATGGTCCCTGAGCTGCCAATCCTCCACAGCCCAGGGACTGCTGAAGCTGGGTGGGCTGTCTTTGCTCTTAATCACATCCACTGGACATGTGCTGAGTCTTCCCCTCAAACCAAGGAAACATTCAGCTTTCAGGTCTGTTAACCCAAGACATTCCATGTAGGCTCGTCCTCTCCAGCCTCTCAGCAGAGGAGTTGGCAGTAAATGTATTCTGTCCAGGCAGCTTTTCCAGTTGTGCCTATTTAACCATTACAGTCTTCATTTCTAATTCTGTGCCACTCTTCCTTGTCACATCCTCCTCCATACATGACATATTTGCATTCATAAATTTATGCTTTGTTATTGTGTTTTCTGGTTTTGTATTTTGGTGGACACAGTTTCTTCATGCAGGAAAAGCCATTTCTTTATTCACATAACTCATTTTCATACAGTTTTCACAGACTTCATGTTGAATTCCAATTGGCTATTAGTTTTCTTACTATTCAATTAATTGGTTAATAACTGGTATTTTTACCTTTCCATCAAATCTCTCTATATTTGGTTAGTTTACATATTTTGTTCACTGATTCCCATGGAGACAGATTTCTTGTTGATTGCAGGTGCAAATGGTTCTATTACCAGAACAGCTTGTTTTGTTAATTGCCTTCATTCTTACGATTTTTCACACAGGAAGTTAGCTAGCTGTACTTAGAAGAAGTAACAGGCCAGCTGGTGATTTAGCAGCACAAGGCCTGATTTTATAAGGCCTTTCTTTTATAGTATCACTACTTATATGCAACGCTTATGAACTCAGAGCAACTCTTTATTCCTGGAATACTAATTCAGAACTGTGAATTGAAAGTGTCCAGGCATAAAACTGGTTTGTTACATAAGCTGAAATCAGGTATTTCCCTTTACCCAGAAAATCAACATTGTCACTGTCTCAATATTATTCCTCAAAAGATATTTCCATAACACAGAGAGTAAAAAGGATACTTTTAGGTACAGACTAAGGGGTTTATTTTTTTACTCAGCAAAGAGCCTACTATCTGCCCTCACTTATGTAAGGTTCACTTCCACACCTACCCTGAGTATCTTTTGCTCAGCTTAGCAGGTTAAAACATTTAAGGCCAGGCTTTGTGCTATTTCTGTCAGAAGAAACTTTCGAATTTCTGAACATATAAAGTGGTGTTTTCTCAACCATCTTTCAATACTTACTGTATTGGATTTGAAATTTTCCCTATTCATTTACTATATGCCATTTTTCTTTGATTTTCACAATACCATCTGTGCTGAGATTTGTTGCATGAGGTTTGGATATCAACTATTTCTATAAAATATCACTTAAAATCAATTAGTCACTTTGGACAAAAAGATAAACTAAACAAATAGTTGCATCTATCTTCCTATGCTTTTTTTCCCTTTAGCTTTATGGTATTTTGAGAAGCACCAGATTTGCTTGATGAATGGTTGCCTATTTAATGATAAAAGATAAAAATTCTGTAACAGCAGTTGGGGAAGAAAAATACAGGGGAAAAATAGATTGCTCTGCTCATCATCATCATCCCAAAAGAAGGAAAATATCCTGAAGCTTGGACTAGTGACTAAGAGTCAGCTCTCCATCTGTCTGTGAGGGTGGTGTCAGCCACAAGACAATGACTGATGAGGATCCCATGCCATTCAGCAAGCTGGTCTTGGGGACAGGCCAAGATCCCAGCCAGGAGAAATTCCCAGTGCAGAGATGAAAACACAAAGTTATGGACACAGCTGAGCCAAGGGGGAGAACGGGGAAGGTAGCTTGGGGTCTACATTTGTATTCAGGCAGGAATACAAATTGCAGAGGCCAAAGACAAGCATTTTCCTTAAATCAAGTTAGAGATTATCTTTTCTCTCTGCTGCCAACCTAAATGTTCAAAAATCATAAATCAGGACCCCAAGCATGACAAGTCTGACTTCAAAAAGCAGAAACTTAAAAGTATTGGCCATCTTTGACCCTGAACACCATCACAATAAAGTTTCTGAGGCCCTCAGGAACATCAGCATTACATGTCTGAACTCCTATAGCTTCAACAGCTACAGATTTCATTGGAATTCATTTGTGTTTTTTCCCACACTCTTATTATTGAACATCTCCACAAAGTGGACCTTTAATATCACAGAATGCCTTGACATCGGACTGCCAGGGACCCCAGTGACATTAGATAACCATTCTAGAGTCTCTGGGCTTCTTTGACCTTCACCGGGCTACAAAATCAGCCAAGAAACACTCCTCCCCCTGCTTCTGCCAAAAACATCTGCATGAACCCCCTGTTAATATTTGCTCTGGATTGGATACTGCCTATATATAAAATGAGAGTTCCATCTGCATACTCACAATCAGATTAATCTCATTTAAGCATAGATAGCTACTGAGAAGGGAGCCCCAACCTGCAAAGTGCTGGCCAATGTGTAGAGCAGACATTGTGATTACGGAGGAAGCTGGGCCAGGGAAGTGGTCAGGTTGAAAAAGTGACCTGACAAAAAATTACCAGATCGTTTACAACGCTGGCTCCAAGAGGTGGCTCCCTGTGCAGTCGTTCAGCTATTAATGCCAGCACAAAGGAGAGCTCTGGGACACAGAGACATGCCTTTAGTCTGCACTCAGACGCAGTTAAATTGCAGTTGTGGAAACAAACATAAATTCCCTGAGGTCATTTGACAGTCCTGCAAGTTTTTTCTGCCATGAATAGAGCTCAAGCTGTTTTTAAGATACCATAAATACATGATGGGGAAATATGGATATTATACTTTTTTCTTCTTTCATGTTTTTTTCCGTTAGATATTCGGAGTACAAAGTCTTGAGGGCAGGGCTCACCCATCTTCCTGCCTCTTCAGAAAGAGCCTTACTTGGCTTTTCAAATAAACACACTGGGTAATAAGAAAAACAGAGGGAGAGGATAGTGTTGCTCTCATCTCTGGCAGAGGTCCAAATAAAGTTTGCTCCTCTTATCATATACATACATGGGAGAAAGAAATGGCCTTTTTTCACCCATGGACAATTATACACAATGAATCCAAAACCACACCTATAAGCAATCATAAAGGATCCTTCCTGACTAAATCAGCTTAATCTCACTGTCCCCTGACAGAAAGATTGTGTAGCCTGCAGGTCACCTGCATGCTAGTTTTTCTTCTTTTTCCCTGAATACATGCAGTTTAGACCACTGATATGAACTTTACAGGATTGCAGATATTGGGGCATACCACTAAAAAATTAAGGATTTGGGAAGTAAAAGAACAAGCCTTGCTGTTAGAGTATAACAGTTTACATTCGCCTGTTAATTCTCAAGAAAATCACAAACAGTTGCCTTGAGAAGGTAGAGTCTCAAATAAAGCACATCCTATGGACCAGCTTTTACTAAATGCCAGGAAAACAAAGATGTAATTTTAAGCAACTTGGTGCATATAATGGAACAGAACCTAACATTAAATGGGTTTGGGGTTGTTTTTTCCTGAAATCTGACAGATGTTGAGAGTTTTAGTGAGGAAGCTTCAATCTGGGATTTTCCCAGGACGTTGTTTTAAGCCACTAAGTATGAATGAAAGGGAAATGTAGCCTCAGCTGGGTTCCTTTTGGTCATCCCAAAGTGCCCTAGGGAGGGCCAGAGCAGGTGTGTTCACAGCCGTTGTGCACCATGGCCTGTCCATGGGTACATAAGGGACACATTTCTTTTAGGCATACACCTGGACCAAAGCAAATCAGCAGAGGTCTCTGGGTATCAGTGAAATGATAACAACATAATCACCAAGCCTGTGTTAGTTACTTTTTGTTATATAGCTTACATAAATGAAGATTAAAACTTCTTATAGTCCTTCAAAGCTTAGACCTTCCTTTCAGACCAACACTATGTCATATTTTAAAAAATAATTCAAAGATCTGAGATTAATTCAGTGGTTAGAAGTAGCTTAGTCAATATTTTTCTTGAGAAATTTCACCAAGTGGCATCTACTCACAAAAGCAGCACACAAGGTAGTGTAACCGCATCTTTAATCTGATACCACCACTAAGCAGGTTGGCTTGCTCCATGCTTTTATTTTACAGTAGCTTTGATTACACTTTTCTCTATAAAGTCTGCATCTGACAGCATTTATCTCAAATATGGAAAGAAATAACAGTAATGGGATCTCCTGCTTGTATGTGAGAGAGTGAATGAGCATATAACAAATCCACCTACACCATTATCTCTCTGAACAAAGTCAGAATTTCAGCTGCAGTGACCTTCTGGTCACAAAGATCACAAATTGCAAGACAGAAGCCGTGGAAGGAAATAGGCTTTAGTTAGATAGGTATACATTGTTACTATACATCCTGCTGTTGTTATATATCCAAAACTTGTTCTCTTAAGACAGAAATCAGGCTTCCCTTCATGTTGTTCAATAGTTTACAAAATACAACTGACAATAATTCACACTTTTGTTCAATAGCAGTAAGGGAAATATCTCTTCATTTAAAGACCTAGAAACCAGGAAGAAAACAAAGTGACAAAAATACAGACATTACAAATTTTCCCAGATGAATTTGGCTCAACCCTGCACAACATACAAGAAAAGTCTTTTTTATGGGAGTTGCAGCTGAAGTCCATCAGAATTTAGTAATACTGACAGGATTGTTATGGTAAACTTGATACTAAGGAAGATCAACATTCTAACACGTGTAAAGAAATATGCTTTATGAACTAAATGAAATGTTCCTATATTACAAATTAGTAATACATCTGATTTTGTTTGCTTTTGTCATTATAAACCATGTTATACCATGTCTGGACTGAGCTGTGTGACTCCTAAAAGAAGTCCCTGTCTTGTAGGGATTTCTAAGCTCCAAAAGAGATCACAATCACACTTAGGTTCTTTCAAGGTTGTAAAGGCTCAGATGTCTCCCCATAGTTTTAAAACTCACAACTAGACATCCAGCTCATGGAATACCACATAGTCATCAACACTACCAGAACTAAAACTATATAGCTCTGCTCTGAACTCCACAGTCTAGATCTGTGCTGCACTTCACATCTAACTTTTCATGCCACCTTGTTAAGGACTATGTGAGTATATAATGTAATTTAGAAGAGCTTTCCTGTTCATAAAGCTATGGCATCTCTTGAGGAGTTAATATTTGTTCTGCGGATAAACAGGCACCATAACTGAAATTAAAGATGACTTTTTCATCTAAAAATCCTTTCTAAGCCTCACTGACTTAGTGCCATATACACAGTGTAGAGTTTGGAGCAAAAACAGAGAACACAGAGCCATGGTGCTGCTGACAGAAAAAGACAGTTATTGGATGGTTTTATCCAATTTGATCCTACTCACAATATATCTCCATTTCACACTATGTTTTAATCAAATTAAGCTTTTATGAATATCCAATACTACTGACTCTAATAGCTCCTAGGACTGAGAAACCCTCATGCTAGGAGGTAGGACCTATGTATTAAAGTAATTCTCATTAAGCAGCATAATATTCAGAGCCACATATTTCAAGGCCCACTGAATTAAAAGAACTAGGACACAGTAGCAGTGGCTAGGTACTTATTAGTTTCCATTTGGTAATAACAGTCACTTTCATAAACAGGTTACAAAGAACATCATTTTGCAGAACCAGATCAGGCAGATGTATAGGCTGCCTGTGATTTGGCCACTTAAGCATCAGAAGTGCCATGAACAATGTGAAAACTGACACCAAAGTGGGAAGGCATCAGTCATCTCTGTGCTGTACCATGCCCCTCCCAGGAACAGTGTTTTGAGTTTGGCTGTCTTGAATGGTAAATTTTTCCAAAGCCTCCAGATTCCACTGCTGTGTTTCATTTCCCTGAGAACACTAGACTGAGGGAAAATCCAGAACACAGGACTCCTTACTAAACTTGCCTTTATGCAACTTCATATTTAAAAAAATTAATAAATAATGACAAAAGCTCAATTGTAAGGGTGAGAAAAGTATCTCAGGAAGTCTTTTTCCTTTGCAAGGCTAATCAATACAATATTTTAGGTATGCTACCCAGATCACAATCCCATATTGTGCTGAAAGGAAGAAAAAAAGCATGAGAGGTAGAATGGTGTTTTCTTTGCAAACTGTTTCAAACAGTTTAACTGTTTAACTTTTTTGTTTGTTTGTTTGTTTTGGTTTTTTTTTTTTGTTTTCCCAAATCTGATAAATCAGAATATAATTAGACAGTGCAGGAATCATCACTATAAACCTAGCCAAGAGGACAGGTTTTTTTTAGGGATCATTTCTCAGCAAAGGATCAAAATCCCAGACCCATTAAATTAGGGGAAAACTCATTGTGTAAAAGTGAGGAGGGCTGGATTTGTCTGGCCCATACAATACTGCAAACATGACCACAAGCACTCAGTTCCTGCCTTGGAAAGAAAAAATATATTGAGCTTACAGAAGCCATCTATTTCCCTATGAAAGCAAATACCACAAAGGCTCTTCCCCTCCACAATTCGCTGCTGGATATTTTAATTCAGGTGGGTTCTGGCTCTCTGTTGTCACTCCTTCACACATGTGCTTAATTTGACATACAGAGCCAAAGATTAGTTCCACTAATGTCCTGTGATTTGCTTAGCAGTAGGATGAAAAAACTCCCACTGGCTTCAAGTGTGAAAGATCAGAGACCGAAGGATCAAACTTTATAGCAAGTAGGTCAAGTAGCAAGTTCCCAATCCACAATATGAGCACTGGTTTTTATTATATACCTCTGCTCTGAAGGATTCTTTCCAGCATGACAGTTCCTTGTTTTTTCTGAATGGCTGTTATCAGATCACAGCTTTACACTGAAGCTGTTTATAAATGTTCCTTATGACATTGCCTTTTTTTTTTTATCAAACCATTTTTCCACCATGAAACAGGACATTTATTGTTCATATTTAAGAGGCAACAAACCTGCAAAAGCAGCGTTCATAAAACCTGGAAACTTCCTCGAGCAAAATTATTAATTATGATGGACATTCATAAATCACTCTGTATCCTTCATCATAATTCCTGAAGTTTCATTCATTCCCAGAGGAAGACACAAATTTAATGTGCATCTTAAGGAGCCAGCAGGTTGGCTTGCTCTCCAGGCATAAAATAAATATGATGCTCTCTTCCTTACTGAGCAGATGTGGGTTTTCACATGTGCACAGCAGGAAATCAATGTCACTCAAAATGTGGGGATATCCTGGGCAGCCCTGCAGGCATCACTTTTGTTTCCAGAATGTGCAAATGCCCCGTCCCAATCCTGGCCCCACTGAACTCAGTGGACCCTTTTTCCTATAAAGCTCAGGCAGAACTATATATATAAAGCCTTTAATCTATCTCTGCTTTTGAACAATCAGGTTGAGTGCAGATTTGATTTCCAGAACTGAGGGGCCACCAGTTTCTGGGCCCACTGCTGCAGGTATCCTTTTGGAAGGGTCCTGGGCAGCTCCATAGGGACTGGCTAAACTGTAACAGCTTAGAGGATCACAGAGATCACATATATCTAGCAGAATCCTTAAAAAAGGACAGCAACAAAATCTTTTCTTTTAAAGCAGGCAAGCTGACACAAACAGAAAAAAGAAGCCTTTACAGTGAAGCCTTCTGCTATGCAAATTGCTCCCTGAAAATGCTAAAGGAAGTTTGATATCGTGTGGCCAGAGTCAGCATGGAAATAAGTCACCCCTTCAAACACTGGGCTTGCTCACTCAGGACACTATCCTGCTCCTGAAGGCATATATTTTTGTTTGAGGTGGGTATGACAGTCTTGTGTGTGAGTATCTTGGAGGAAAGAATATAAATGTGCACACTAAATATTTCTGTCAGGGGGTGACTAGGGCATGAAGGAGAGCAATATCCCTTGAAAGTCCACAGGACATCAGAAAGTGAACACTTTACAGTCTAACTGTTTAGCATGGGACCCAAAAAGTCTGTGTGGCCTCTCTGCTTGAGGTTATCCTCTGCCTTATTAGAGGAATACAAATATAAATGGAGGACCAGAGACCAGGGGAAGACAAACAAAAGAAGAGAAACCAGAGCATGGAAAGACTAGCTTCTCCTAAGAAAAACAGAGGCATGCTGAAAAGTAAATATCTCTGAAAAGATAATATAGTCATAATCATAAGGTCTGTTTAAAAGCCGGCTGCTTCTTTTTCCAGCCCACAATTTCCAAAAGGAAGAAAAGCTGTCTTTAAAATATCTGTGATAATTGTTATGAAACAATCACATGTAGCAATCTTGGCTTATTGATGCACATCCAATGCACCACATCAATCTCTGTAAACCTTTCCAAAGGTTTGTGCCTGTAGTTTGGAAGAACTGATTTTACAGCAAAGATAACAGGGCAATTTTTTAGAACTTAATTTGTAACAAATTATATCTGTGGAAAGAGCAAAGGATTAAAAAAAACGATAACTCTAGATTTATGAAATTGAGGTAAGACCCAGCATTCCAGCTGCACAATATCTTGGGATAAGTCATGTCTGCACAATATTTAGAAGATTTGCTTTGAACTTTCAAGATCATTGGCATGCTTTTACACAGAATAAATTTAGATAGGTTTATTAAGATGGAATGAGTATTTACTAGTTTTCTTTTCCAGAGCAAACAAAATTCATAAAAGATATACAACATATAGTATATGCTCAACCATTACAAGCTTTTCAGGTTACACAAACAGCATGTGAATCAGGCTACAAAACACTTATGTAGGTAAAATAACCCATTTCCTCATAATCTTCAAAATATGCACCAACTGTGAACTGCTTTCCAGTGTCTTTGCTGGGGGCAGATACAAACCTCCTACCATTTTGAATGATAGTGAGTTTGATTTTACAAAGCAGATCTTTTTATTTTTCAGCAACCATTATTTCAACCTTTTAAAAAACACTGTATTTTACTCTACCTTAGAATATGCAGAAGAAGGCTAAAATGAGAGATAAATTCCAATATTGAGGACACAAAGCAATGAAGAAATTTGAGGACTGGACTACTTGATCATGTAAGTAGGTCTTGTGGGGTTGTTTGTTTGTTTGGTGTGGTTTTTTTTTCCAGTTGATTTCAGAATATTGTGGGTCTGTTCATCTTGTCATCACTCTCTACAACTTCCTGAAAGGTGGGTCTCAGTGTCCTCTCTCAGCACTAGCAACAGAATAAGATGAAATGGCCTCAAGCTCTGCTAGAGGAGGTTCAGGCTGGGTATCAGGAAGAATTTCTTCACTGAAAGGGTGGTCAGAGAGCTGGTGGAGTTACTATTCCTGGAAGTGTTCAAGGAACAACTCCGTGTGGCACTTGGCGCTGTGGTTTAGTTCACAAACTGGTGTTTGGTCAAAGGCTGGACAGGAGGATCTTGGAGGTCTTTTCCAGCCCTAATGATTCTGGTGTTCAGCCCAAAGCAAATTCTTAACTTGAAGTTTTGACTGTCAGAGTAAAAAGTCATTAAGGATAGGAAAGAACCTGCTCAACTCTGTTCTAGGTCAGCATAAAATAAAGAGGCTTTAACTCTTCACAAGGATAGATCAGCACAACTCTTTGTGCTTAGTTTGCTCATTGAAACAATACATTAAATAGAGAATTAATCTACACAAAAACATGTAATATATGTTGACTAGAGACAGAGAGATAGTACAGATGTAACAAGACTTGTGAAAACAATGTCTGCCTCTTTGTAAAGTTTTTCATTTATTGATTTTTTAAATAATTTTTAATTATTCTGTATTAGAAAATTATTATGTGCACATCTTTAGTATTATCCCTACAGCTGAAAATATGGATTAGGGCAGTCAATGGAGGCAGGTGAGTCTTGTCCTACCCATCAGAGCTCAGTCACTGCTGCTCCAGCCTGTGCAATGATGAATTATTTAGACCCTCTGTAGTTAAAGCAGAGCTTCAGGTGTGCAGTTGATAATCAGATCACTGTCAGAGCCTGGGTTTCTTTATCAGATGTACAAACACAAAGGCACATGCTCCTCACTCTGCAAGGGTAGTTGGTGGCAATCACAATCAGATTGCTGTGCCACTCCACATTTGTGAGCTGTTATTCATCAATACTTGCACTAGGAAACATTCGATTATTCTGCAAGATGCTGAATGTTCCTGGTGATTGAAACTATTTAAGGGTGTCAAATTAAGGCGTTTGTCTCTGCTGTACCACACCTGTTCAATTTCTCTCTCATTGTTATCACAACTGCAACAAAATAAGGATATGATGTACAAAAGGCCCCACTAACACTTTTAAAGATGAGAATTTGGTCTGCAAACTGTCTTGATTTGTGGAGTAAAAATCTCAAGGGTACTTGTATGTAACCTTTAAACAGCACCTTAGAGCCACCTTAGACAGCAGAACAGCAATTTAGAAACAAAATTTTGATGGCATGTAGGCAAAATTTTAGGTAAAGTAAGATATTTAAGAGGGAGCCTTACATCAAATATACATTGCTCAAGTATGTAACCATAAAATGCACTGGTAGGTGCCTTTCTCATTCTAAACCTTCCTTCAGGATAAAAACTGTATGAGCAGCAACTGTTGGACAAGCCAGCTAGCAAAATTGAGTGTGAGGGAAGTGGGGTGGACTGAGGGGTCTGTTTTAGAGGGCAATCCCCTTGCAGCTGTAGTGGTTATGGTTTAAGGATTTTCTGTAGGAGTACAAAGATCTTTTAAGGCATAATCCAGCTTGTGCCCATTTTGAGAGGCCTGGCTTTATCTATGCATGGAGCACACTGTGCAAATAGATATTTAGCTTGTGAGATACTATTTCTGCTCCCTGGATGGGTTACTGAAGTTTTATAACTAGATTGGTGATCACATGCAGTATAAATAACAAATACCTCTCCAGATGCATACTGAGACCTGCATGCATTTATGCAATCAAAGCACAAGATTGAGGGGAAAAAAATCAATAAAAGCTTAGGAACAATGAAAAACCTGGGCTACAAATAAACAGAACCATTGCTGTACTAATAGATATTTTCCAGGAGGTGGAATCTTGCTATTGTATCATACCCAAAATACAGCAAGAATTGTTTCATGTGCTGACATCTGGCTGTAACAGCATGACCTCTGATACCATGCAGGGCATAACCTCAGTTCAGGCTCAGACGAAATTAGGAACATGACTTCACAGAAAATAGGAGTAATATTCATTGGCTTATAGAATGGGAGTGAAGGGAGATTTAAATGCAGATTCAAAATATCAGCAGTGAAATCTTGGTGTATTTAGAGTTGGCCTATTTAGCTATTTAACTGACAGCTGGTGATTAGTGTGGATATAAAACTTTGAAATGTCTTTCTCTTGGAATACAAAGTTGATGGTGGTTTATGTTTCAGTTTTTTGGTTGCTTTCTCAAATGAATTTCCAGAAGCTGAAGACTATGAATGGGAATGCTGAAATACAGCAGTTTTCAAAGCTTTCAGAATAGCATTTGCTGTGTGGTATAACACAATCCAAGATCACATGCTCTCTCATATTACAGTCTAACACTCAGAAAGATGATACATCAGAGCATTATATACAGGAACTTCCACTGAAAATGAGACCTCATGAAATATGCAGGTCTTTGCTGTGTGTTTTGTTCTTCATGCCATCTATTCCCTCTCCTATGAAACTACTCTGCTTCTGTTCATGGGGATGTGAAATGCAGAGATTTCCTGTTTAGCACACAGCCACTTCACCTTGGCAGGGTGTCATGTGTGGTAGCTGAGACCTGTGCCATGATGCTTCCCCGGTCTGCCAAGACGCTGATGCAGATGCAGTCTTGGTAGGTCAACACTTTTACAGCCACTGTGAGATGGAAGTTTTAATCTGCTTGTTACAACCCAAATGTTGATGTTTTCTCCCCACGCTTTTCAATCACAAACAATTATCTATGAAAAAACAAATTAGAGATGAGATTTCTCTCACCCTTCTACAGTGTTTTGAAATTCCTTCTGCATTGTCTTTTGATTTTTCTGCTCCATCTTCTGCTCTTCCAACTGCTGCTTGGCAACACAGATTGCTGTGCAAAATATGAGCTCCTGAAGATTGCTCACTTCAATAAAATTTTAACTAGAGGCAAGCATTCAAAGTAATTAAAATGCAGTGTTTCAATAGCATAATTGTGGGTTTGGTTTAATATTTTATTGTGAATGAAAGATTCTATCTTATAAAGACAACACAGCTTCTGCCCAAGTGGACCAAGTCAGGCATGTGCAAGAACATGCAAGATGAAAGAAAGCCTTGTTGGTCTGGGGACTGTTGTGACATCTCCATTGCAAAAGGATACAATTCATTGTTTGCCTTGCATACCAGCTCCTAAATCCCATCCAGTACCCTGCATGGTGTGCCATGAACTAATTCACGCTGTTTAAAACTAGGCATAGGAGGTATAGAAGACTTTAGTTACTGGCTAAAAATCAGGATGCATGAGCAGTCCACTGCAATACTCCTGGCAATTTAATTTGGCCTGGGGAAATTTTTGTTCCCATTAGAGAACACAAAATGTGTTGATTTCACAGAGTCTTCAGTACTCCTTGTGTGATACAAGGTTTTTCCCTTTGCATGACCAGCTTTTTTTCCCCCTAAGAAAACAGTTATTCATTTCATCTAATGAATTACTTTCCAGAAAAAAACCCACAAAAACTGTTTTTCCACTTCATTATATAATTGGCCTTTCAGATAGAGCTGGCATTAAAAAATAACCAGGCTTCATATGGGATAAAATAGCTAAGAAGATTTTTTTCTTAGATTTTTACATTTTTTTCTCCACATACTCTCATATATTCAGCTCATTCCTCATTTTGGTTTTGGTTTTTTTTTACAGACTTTATTTTCCACATTCTCAAATTATCTTATGTCTTCCTGCTCATGTTTTTATATTGTTGCCCTGAGCTCTATAATGCAGTGTGTGCTAACTAGACCACAAGTAGGTGAACTGTACTTTCCAGATTGGAGTTATGAAAGTTATTTCTAGCAGAGTCTCTCGCCCTCTCCTACCTCTCTCTCTCTTTTTATTAATCTTTGATAACCCTCTTTTTGATCTGCACACTACACCCTTCTAATTTACGGACGCTTTTAAACCTCAGGCATGGGATTACTTCATTTGATTCATGGAAGACCATGAGCAGTTCAAATTAACCTTTTGCTTCCTTGGAGGGAAAAAAAATTTACTTTGGGGACTCAGTTCACCTGTTGAGAAAGAAGCTGTCTCTTCTTTTTTACTGCCATTGCCTCAGCACCACAGAGATGACTCATGCATACCCTGAAGGGTTTAGGTGGCACCATAAATTCACTGCTGGACACCATCGACCCTGTCCAGAGCAAACTGAGGTCGAAAAAATCATTCCCATTGACTCCAGTGCCACACCTACATTACCCTGAGTGCACTTTGTTCCCACGGAAATTAATGGAAGATGATGTTTGGTGTATCAAAGATCCATCAAAAGGTGACACCATATTGGTTTGTCTACAGAAAAGCAACAGCATAAAGTGACATCATCACACCAGTGACAATTGTATCCTCTGGCTTTTCCATATCTGTTTGCCATCATTTTTTCAAAAAGATCTCCAGAAAGAGATATGTCTAAAATATGTGTTAAGCCCTGCTTTTCTACATACCTACTAAGCAGGCACAAAATTTACTGCAGTAAAATGAGGAAAAGGATAACTCCTTAATGGAAAAAAGTATAAAGACCTCTTGAAAGGAAAGGTTACCCAGGATGGCAGGTAAAGGTCTAAATGACTGATCTTCTGCTTCTCACTCACTTCTAAGAGTGCAAGGGACTACTTTATTGGGGTCTGTAGGAAAGAGCAAAGGAAAGCATTCACAAATATCACTGAAAGGCTGAAAGAATTTGCTCACAAGCAAAACCAATATGATGACTCCATTTCCTGATACATATATTAGAACTGATATCAGCCTGCAAGCTCTCAAGCACTGGATGTAGTTGTTGTGTCTGAGAAACAGCTAAATCAAAGGTTTTTTGTCCCTGTCTCTGTATGTCATACCACAGTGCTGACAAAATAAAACAAGGCAAGGGGTGAAAGAAGAGCAAACACTGAATTTTGTTTCTGCTTTTCTAAGCATTTTACAACAAGAACATGGTAATTAGAAAATAAACCCAGAAACTGGGTTAGTATTAGCTTAATGCTATCTCTATCTTCATTATTTTCTCCTCTGTTCCCCTTAGCATTCAGAGACAAATCTGATTCTTTAAATCTGGTCCAGAGCCCTGGCCTAATTGCTTGTCTGCATACTATTTTACATAGCTTGATTTTATTGTTCAAAAACTGTCTCTGCGCATACCATTTTACAAGCGTGCAAAAAAATCCACAGACCTAGGGGGGCAGCAGCACTTTGTAAGGGTTTAACACAATGCCACATTGTGTGCATCCAACAGGGCAGATCAGGCCTGTAGCAGAAGCTCTTTCTTTTACAGCTTTTCCACTCAGACCATCCATTTTCTGCCTCCAATAGCATAGGTTACCACTACATTAAAGAAAATCTGAAAGCATGAGAAATGTCAGGATGAATGTTGTCTTTTCATCTTCACAGAAGCTGCTTCCTGGCATTAAATTTGAGTGTTATCACCTGCATGGCTTATCCTACTTCGTTGCTGTAGCCTACCTGCCTCTGCCTCTTAATGAATCAGGACTCAATAAATCCTGGCTTGGTCCATTGTACTTGTTCACTTGAAGCTATGATAATACACTGGGAATAGCTTCACCTGGGGCTTATTGTGCTAAGTCACAGTGCAGATCAGGAGTTCATCCAAGACTATATAAGATATTCAGGTTAGCTCATTTGAGCACTATTTTCTTGCTCTTAATCCCCCAGGGTGTGGGTGGTTTGCAGCAGGAGGTGCTGGTCTGTTAAGGCTGCAGTAAGAAAGCCTCTGACGATTTGTGGAGGACAACTTAATGCCATTTATTAGAGCTGGCATTACAAAGAGAGATTAGCATAGAAAATATTCTGTCCTTCTCGACAGCAGGAACCATGAGCAGTGAAACACACATGGGGCCTCTGCTGCGTGTGCAGCACACCATGTCCATAAAAGAGATTCTACTCTTTGTCATTTAACTTCTTGTGTGACTTTCCTCCACAAAAACTACTCTATTCATCCCTTCCACTGTGAAACAGCAAGGGTGTCACGGGAGGCACGAATTGTAGACAGAGACAACACACACTTGCAGAGTTTCATGCGACAGCAACCAGTTTTATGGTTTCCATCCTCCTTAAATAGGAGATTCAAAACTCCCTCACTCCAGCAGGTGGTAAGTCTGGCCCTAAGACTGCCCCACTCCTTCACCAGTGAAACATCTGTATTTAGAACTAAATGGCATTGGCTGAGGGTCTTTGTATAGGTTTACATCCAACCAATCTTTGTTCACCCAGGGGCCTGTTTTCACCCCTAGGCTAGTCTAGCTTGGAGGCCTGCTATGGCCCCCAAGAATTAATCTTTGCAGCCACAAAATGGCTGATACTGTGACACAAGGGAGTTCCCATGACAACTCCTTGTTGCACTGCTGGCTCCAGGCAAGGCCATGGAAGTGAGGCAGTGGGGAACAGAGCAGGACCTGCCACACGCTCCTCTGCTCACTGAGCTGGGCGTGCTTATCCTGTGGTCGAGAGGGTTGTGCAGCACAGCACAGGCCTGAAGGTCACAGTGAGTGTGCAGCACAGCAGAGCACAGCAATACTGCCAATCCACAGACTGGAACTGTTTTGGCTCTTTCACATTCAGAGCTGTCTGGGACACATACAAGCCTCTTCCTCTCTTGCTTCTTTCTGCTTTGCTTCTCTGCAGAAGCCAAATGCCTTCATAAATCTGTCTGTGCAAAATCTTCAGGAAATCGCTCAAATTGCCAAAGGGACTGAAGAAACGGCAGCACCTAGTGACATCAAAAGCCACACCTGGACCTGCAGTAGCAGCAAAACGTGCAAGATTTATGGACATTACTGAGCCAATGCAGAAAACACAGCTGAAGTCATCGGCCCAGGGTGAAGCAAACTTACTGTGCTGTGGCACTGGTGGAAGATTTTTCTTCAAGGTCATATGATTCCAGAAGTTCCAGAGGTTTTAGAAGAAAATGTGTGTAACATACACATACACTCCTAGTTTTATGCTGCTCTTCTTTATCTCCCTACTAGCCTAGTGACGATAACTAGTGTGTCAAGACATATGAATGGATTATACACAGCCTTAAACTGCCAAACACTTGACTGCAATGAAAATCGTAAAATTTCAGCATGGTGTAGAATGGATGTAAGAAGAAAAAGAAAAAGAAGAAGGAGAGGAAAGAATGAGGTGTCAGGATGGCTCATTCTCTTCTGCATAACTTGAGTACTACAGAAGAAGACAATGTGTCCTACTGTCACCCTTGCTACCTACATTTGCTCTTTAAGTTTAATATGCATCTCAGCTAGCAAAATCAAGCTCAAGGCCAGTGCAGTTAAAGAAGTGGAGCAGAGTTGAGATGGCTTCCATACTCACAGTCAGATATAGTAAAGAAGATGTACTGGTGTTTATTTGTTCCTAGCAAAGGTAAAACCCATCAGAAGTCTGGTATAAGTGTTTAGCTGTGGCTGACCTCCCTTACAAAATACTGCACAGCTATGGTTTATGGGTAGCTGTGGTTCAACCTTGTGAGTCATGACTTCATTCATTTTTGATGAACAAGTGCTGTCTTTTCAAAATTTTTTTCAGGAAACGGAAGAACACTGTTTCTCTTACAATCAGAAAGCAGACAGTAGTGGCAGTCACATGTAGTCTTATTTTACAGTAAAGAGATCAGAAAATAGGAAAGAATAACATGAATATTGCCATGTGCAAACATAGAAATGTCTCTTTTTCAGAATTGTGCAACATTACTAGAGAAATCAAGGCCAGAATCATATAAATCCTCAAAATCTCTGGTAATTCAATAGTACCATTTTCTTAGAACAGTGTGACATTATATACAGGTGTCCCAGCAGGAGAGACAAGTAAGCTGCTAGTGAGCAGAACTGCCTTTACCATCCACTTAAATGACATTTAGCAATGAACGAGTCAAATTGCCTCTGACTTCACTGGCAGTATGCTTCAGTGCATACACAAGTACAAGCTGAACAAGCAACGGACACTGTTGCGGTATTTACAGCTCTTAGCACAAGCTCAAGTTTTGCATGAGCACTTATTAATTGCCTGCAAAATCAGGGGAATATGTTCTCTGTGTGTCAGCTCAGCATATATTGTACATAATTGCACATTTGAGCCACACGGTCGTTTGTGTCACTTTGTAATCACACTAATAATTACCAAACAACCAAGTAATTCAATGAACAGTAAATGTAACATTTAATTACTTTATTAATTTCCACATAACGTGGAAGAAGTAAAATACCAGCTAAATCTATAATTTCACTGTGCTCACAAACCCTATCTTTATGCAGATATATGGGAGAAATTATCGAAACACAACACAGGAGATGTACAAACATAACTCAGCATTTGCTTGATGTTTTTCATGTTGGCAGTTCTCCTGCATGGAGCTTTGAAAATTTATCCTATAATGTGAGGCAACTTCAAGGCATCCTGAACTTTGAAAATTAAAAGAAAAAAAAATTCTGTACTGAGATACAAATTCTACCTTCTGTCAGGAACTTACTGATTAAGAAACTCTTTATAGGTTAAGCCAACCATTACATTTTTATGTTGCTATATATTTCACAACCTAAAAAATAAAATATTTTCACCATAAAACCTTTCAAAACCATAAATACTAGCACACTCCACAGCTCTAGACAAAGCTGCAATTTATTATTTATCTGTTTTTATATTCTGCTATGGTATATTTTCCTTTTATAAGCCTGGCAAGTTTCCCACAGAAGTTTCTTCGTCAGCAGTTATTTTAAATTATAGCCTTTCATACTCCATGCTACTCTTATGCTGAACCAGTCCTCAAGAACTAAGTACTTTTTAGCAGCCACATGTCTTGGTTTGAGGAGACACAACAAACTCTGTGCAGTTAATGAGCATTAAGCTTTTTAAAATTCAAGTCCATCATTCTGAGCCCCACCTGATTTCATGCTGAGCATGATTTTTTCACAAGCACTTCTTCATTCACACTGCATTTGGTAAATATGAACAGGACAAAGCTCAACATTTCAGGGACAAATCTTGCCAGACAGTTGCATCCACTCTCAGAGGAGAGCATAAAATCCTGAACTCAAGGTTTCCTGCCTAGACCCTCTCTCATCTAGAGCATGAGCCAAAGAATGGGCTGTGACACCAGAGGTGCATTTGAAATCTCTATAACATGGAAACACAGAAGCAGCCCCTAATGTCCTTAAGGCTGTTTCTCCTAAGAAGTGCCCCTGGGATGTATCTGAACACTGCCAGAACACGCAGTTTTTCGTGGTGGGTGATGGCTGCCTGTCTCCTGTCAGCCACCACATCATGTGTTTGACTGTCAGTGATGGTCAAAGGCTGTGATGATCAAAGGAGTCAACCAAACTGTCCTTGTCCTGGCCTGCAAGGATTGGAAAAGAACTGGTTATTTGTGCTTTCTGGAAATTGCACAGTGTTGGGGGTTGGATGGTTATCCTTTTGTTTTTTCACCTATAGAATTTTATCCCATTTGTTGCTGGGTAACCTGATGGCCGACACTTAGGGCAAGACAAAAGAGTCCAGCTGCCCAGGGGGGAAGGGGGGAGGGAGCAGATGAGGGATGGGTTTCGCGCTCTGGCAGGGGCGGGAGAAGGCACTCGGAGCTGCGGTGGCGGTGGCGGAGAGAGGGAGAGACTCTTCTTTACCGGGACAGTTTTTTTTCTTGGACCGCTGCTCTTTTCTCCGTTTTCCGTGGCCCGCACCCCCTGTCCTGCTGGCACGTTCTGTTGAGACTGCTGCAGAGATGCTGACCCACCTCACCCATCCCTGCCCCAGGACTTCTGCGTTCCATCTCATAGTTCTTTCCTTCTTCTCAGAGCCCTGCCAGAGCAGCCAGAACATACAGCCCGAGGGTTTTGTGAAGTCTCCCCACATCCCTCTTCCCGTCTTTGCCCCGGGGTCCCTGACTCTATTTTTTTTTGTTGTTGTTGTTAATACTGCAGTTATTGTTTATGTGTATCTTGTTATACTCACTAGTAGAGGACTGTTATTCCTCCCCATATCTTGCCTGAAGGCCGCTTAATTTCAGTAATTAAGGAGGGAGGGGGTTTCAAAGGGAGGCTCACTCCTGCCCTCCCTAGCAGATACCTGTCTTCAATCCAGGACACACAGTGATGATCTTAAAAACGTAAACTTTTATTGAGGTTGCTATTTAATAACAGAGCAAATGAGAAGGGGTTAGCAATTCTTAAACTACAGCCTAGACCTACTGTGAAAATTACATGCCCCAGATCAGAGCTGAGGCTCACCTGTGCCCATACCAGAAAAGTTACTGCAGATATGCCTAGAAGCCATCTCCTCTCAAAATAAGCTTTTAGCTTATCTGTTCAGTTATAAAAAATAGTTTGATTTATATTTTTGCTAAACTTTCAGACATTTATTGACATTTGACCAGCTGGATACTTTAGCAATAAACAGAATAAGAAAGTAGTGAATTAGAATTAATATAAAAAGAGCTTTAGTGTAAAATGCTTTGCTTTGTCCTTAATGCTTAATACTCATATCTTTCAGCTCATCTACTTTATTTGTTATACTTTCACCTTATCTTTCACGTTTAGTCTGACACACAGAAATTCTTAGTTCAGAGAATATAGTACAATGCAAAGGGTTATGAACATTAAAAAATGCATTAGAGAAAAATGTAAATGCTCAGATTTTTCTCTGTATTTAATACTCATATCTCTCAATTCATCCAGGGTATTTATTAGACCTCCATCTTATCCCTCACCATTGCTTTGACAGTAAAAACTTCTTGTTCATCAAGAGGTATGACTTTGTGCTTAGTATTGAATAGCACTCATGCTGCAATTGCTTAACTTACCGTGGGCTTGGAGCTGGGGAAACTGGTTCTGAGAGAAGAATCTGAGGATTTTGTGCTGTTACCAACAGCCATTCAGCTGACTTTAGGTTTTAAGAGCTAATTTTCAAAGTTCTTTCATAATGTATGTAAAGATACTTTACTGCCAAAGCTGAAACAAAAATCCCACTAATTTCCTGAAAGAGAGAACAAGAAGGGTCTGTAGAGCTGAGACACTTAATAATAAGTACTACTACTACTATGAAAAAGAAAAAGTCATGAAAACATAATAATTTGACAAGGACAGGGTGTTGAAATGTTGATAGAAATCTAACTTACATCATACAAAGACAAATGCAAAGGATTAAAATACCGTATAATTTTGAAACCATTACAATATGCCTGAGTGATTCTTTATTAGGGAGCTTCAAAAAAGCATGTAATTTCATCTTCTGTGAAAGCTGTAATCTCTCTTCTGGGTGTGTTAAAAATGGCATTTCAACCTCCCCTGTGAAAGTCTTTGATTTTGTGAGTTTCTGTCAAGCTAGTCTCATTACTTTAATGCATTTTGTGTATATTGTAATAACATAAATGTTTTAATGCATTTCTTCTCAGATCAATCTGGACAGTTATCTTTAAATCAGTCTTGTGTAACATTAGGTAAAGAAGTTATAATTGGATCAAGAGAAACTGTTGGCAATGAAGAAGCATTTAAACTTTATTTTGTTCATTTCCCTGTAGAAGAACTTGCAGTAATAGACTTCTGAAAACTATTCCTAGTTATATTTTTTCATTCTTGACTTTTAGAAAACACTTATGTGAGATAAATTAATTTGGAAATGAACACGAAGTGCCAGCTATAATGCATATCTCCCTCACAAATCTCTTGTAAACCATTTTTATAAAATGCAATTAGCCACGTACAATGATGGCAAGAGACATACTGGAAGCCATCACACTCAACCTGTCAAGAAATAGCCTCCAGAGAGCATGGAACTGCTGAAGAGAAACCTCACTGCTCTTTAAAAAGTGAGGCTGATTTCCTAGAATTATTAGAATGAGGAATTTTGTTAGACAGGTGGCATCACCACCCTTTGTACAAAATTTCTAACCCAGTATGAAGGATTTGGATCTAGTCAGAAAGTTAAAACTCCATGAGCTCTTGGGAAGCCTCAAACCTGCAATTTTTTGTCATCAGTGTCTGGTCCCCTCCACTGTGGTAGCTAAAATATGTCACTGAGTATCAGAGCACAGTGCTGCAAACATGAGTTGGGTCTTGAAAACTTGTCCAGTACAATGGCCATGTCACCAGCAAATCATTAGCACTATTTGGAAGCAAGTATCACCATTAAAAGTGTCTCTCCAGTTTATATATATTCTTATATATAAAGGTGATGACAACCTGGCAATATTTAATTTTCTATCTGTATAACTGAAGGAATAATAATAAATTACTGAATATAAGAAGGATATCTTGAAGTGCCATTATGACCACTCACATGATATCTTACTGCCATGTGAAAACTCTGCTTCTGTGAGCCTACCATCATTCTAATGAAGTAAATAGCTTATTCATTAGAGAAGAATAAAAGCTTGAAGCTTTTAGAGTTCAGCTGGGCATAATTTACTGATAGTAGCAAAAAAAAAATTTTAAAAAAGGTCAAATTTTATTACTAAGCAGAATCATCAGGCAATTACTTAGTGGTACATCAAACAATAGCAGCATCATTGTCTCCAGAAACAGAAAAGTTTACACATTTGTGCATATTAGCTAATACCCTTAAATCAGGTTGAAGATGTGTGAAACCAGTTATGGGCTCAACCCTTGGTCGTTTCAGAAGCTCCTTACTCCAACAGCCACTTCTTTCAGTGCTGTAATGAACTGTTGTCCAAATTGAATACTCAAATCCAAATTTAGACCACTGAATGCTTGATGCTCACCCACACTAAGTTCCTTTTTGTGGATTTTTTTGCCAATCATTTATGTAACCCCTTGAATGTGCCCCAAAAGGTTCTTGGACAAATGCTGATCAATAATCATAAAAGAATTTTAAAAGAGATAACACTAGCACTGTCTCAGAGCTGGCAGGGAAAGCCAACACACACCAAGGCCAATTTTCAACCTGATCTAACCACAGTAATTAGACACTTCAGCTGTGATCCTCATGCCTGTGTCCTCTTGCTCAGGAAGGGCAAGTTTAGCCTTTTCCTTAACCTCTGGCTAAAACCAATCTGAAGACTGTCATTTAATTCCATAGATTCATATTTCCTATCCTTAGGGATATGCTGTATAATTTACAGGAAGTATCACTTGCTGAATCCCTGTTGTTCTGACTTTAGGAGTTTTCTAATGTTGCCAGAGAAGTCTTTCTTTGCCTGGAGGCTGGCAATAGGTTATCAAGCAAGAGGTCTTTTGGATCCACTGTTTAGCTCTGATGATTTGGCCATTTACACCATTTATTAGGACAAGGAAATGGGTTTTCCTTCACTTGAAAATTGGTTTATCCAAGTGAAAATTTGTACTATGGGTGCAAATGGACTCCTGTCCAGTTCTGCTGGGCTAATTGTACCAGTGTACCAATCCAAATTGGGAAAAATCATTAGGAGATACCTGTGGAGCCAAAGAAGAAGAAAACTATCAGAAACGATAATTCAATATCAATGAGACAAAATCAAGAAAAAAATTTTAGTCTGTTTTCAGCATTTATTGCTGTTGTAAAATAAAAGATACCAGGATTGCAATGACAAGCCTTAGACTCAGCTGAAGGGGCCCAGTGTTTGAACTGCCAGGATAGTCTAGGAGAGGCACAGGGAATCAGGTACCTTTAATACACATGAGCTGGTCAGCAGAAAATTATTTTAAAGACTAGGCAGGAGATTTTTTAAAAAAAATTAAAAAGAGGGGAGAAAAAGAAGGGGGCTGAAATACAGAGTCTGCTTCTTATCTCTTTTTTTAAGAGATAAGTGGCGCATTAAGAGTGCCAGGTGAACACTGTAGAAATTGTCTGGGTCAGATATGGAAAAGTAGCAGCTCTGCAGCTCTGTGTGTTCTGCTCAGAGCTGGGCAAGAGTGATTGACTCATCCACATCTACTGGAGTCAGCACCTCATCTGTTGGGAGCATTTCTAAAGCACCTTTTCCAAATTACCCCATATTTATGCATCTGGTCACTTTTTGGCTCTGAACTGCCTAAAACTTTTGAAAATGGAAGCCAGCTCCTAAAACATTAAGCATCCTTGAGTGTGCAAGGTTTTAGTTTCCTATTGCTGAACACAAAATACTGATGGATTTGCCTTTGTAGTATGGCCACTACATCCAAAGGTTCTCTGCCCCAAATTAAACTAAAATTACTGCTAGTCAAGATGCTTTTTCTTCTTGTTGTATCTTATATTTAGCCAAGATTATGACTCCTTTATATATGTGCTTTTATTTGTACAGCTGCTGGCATAGCAGGGAATCTGTAGATACTGCTGGTTTGTTGGTACATTTTCACGTACATTGTACTGATTTCAGGTTCATGTACCAATCCACAGGGGAGAAGATAATGGTTCTGGAGTTACATCACTTCTGTCTTCCATTTCTAATATGAATTGAAGCGAATTTATTAGAGAGAAACTGGGCTCACAGCAATAACTTATGGATCAGCAGAGCCAAGGACCTAAAAGCAGCAGATCAAACTGGGGGAGTAGCCAATATAGAAGTTTTTATTTTCTTTTCTAAGCTAGAGCATTTTCTGGATCTCCCTGGGTGGCAGAGATGCAGGGAAGTGAAGAGGAAGAGAAGAAAGACTCTTAACAAATCACTTAAACTGGCCATACAACTGTGGTCTTAATTTTGCTGAATGCTTAAAAGGCAAAGATGTGATTGAATACGGAAGGAGGAAACACTACAGATTCTTTGTCTGCACTTCCACGAGCAAGTGGATACATGTATAGGTGAGATAATTTATTTTAAATTTTTACATCAATTAATAAAAAGAGCACTCTGGGCTCTACCAGCTTGCTAGGCAAAATATTTTTGCTTTTGCCATGGAATAAACTGTAGCTCTACACGCCTAAGGAATTTTTTCATTTTGCTCTATTTCACAATCAGTTTAAGAGTAAGCACACATTACTATCCTTGCAGAATAAAGATTGCAATTACAAAAAATTTAGAGTCCTACTTGACCTTCAAAAACCACATGCTTAACAGACATATTTATGACTGCAGATGCATCAAAAATTCTACACTTTGCAGGTATTTATGAAAACTGTGATCACACCAAAAATCTTTTCTCGCTTCTCTAAATTGGGACAATGCTTAAGTATGTGCGTGAGCATTGAACAGATATTAAAACTTTGCCTGGTTTCTTTTCAAATGTCAATGTATCCTGCTACTAAAACAGAAGCAACTAAGACCACCAGTATGTAAGGCAACCTGTTAGTGCTAGTTAAAAGAGAAAAGTGAGAGCTTGGACAAATTTTTCCAACTTTCTTAGCCGACAAACCTTCCTGTGGAGAAAGTGGGGGAAAAAAATCCCTGTGTCAATTCCCTGAGCATAAGCTCATTCAGTACATGCTGTTTCTTTTCCATATGAACAAATCACTGACTCCTGGAACAAAGGCATGGGCCTTGGCAAGGTCCAGTCCTTGGCAAACTGCAACATTCAAACAGAACTTAGGGGCACAGAACTGCACGGAGCAGTCACCCATGTGTATTTTCAGTCTCCTCGGGAATACAGAAGGCTCTTTCTTCATACTTTAAAATGCTGACATTGGCATAAATCCAGAATTAAAATTGCAGCACAAAAGGGAGACGTTTCATAAAGCTATTAGTGATTGAAAACAGGGAATTACAGTGCTAACTATCTTTCAATGTTAATTATAGAAGCTGCTACCAGGCATATTCTATATATACCCACCCTCTTTTCTAGAAGTAACAAGAGCACTTTCTGTGATCCTGTTATACTGAAACAGGAATTCTCATCATTTTGGATTGTTAACTGTATCTTGATACAGAAATTTGACTCACATAGAGAGCATTTAGAATTCAACAGACCAGAAGATGCTTTTTCTCTTCATGACTGCATAACATATCTGAAGTAGTGTAAATATAGCAGTGTTTTATTATTTGACCACCTCTTAATAGTCAAAACTGGAACTAGTTATCTTTCTTGCACCACTTACCCACAACAGACCAAAGTTTGGGAAGCTGCAGATATTTAACTAATATTTTTCTGACTTTGGGGGCATTTCTTGAGCCCAGTTTCATATTTTGATGTGAAGAGGAAGCTGCATTCTACATTAAGCACCAGGACCCAGTAGCAGAACAAGAATACCAGCACACAGAAATGGTACCTGTATTGGTGTCAGACCACAGGCAGGGCTCTGAATTAACTATCCAGAGTGAGTTTTCCTCTTTTTCTTTGCAGCCTTGGACAGTTGGTTCAAACAGAATTTGCAGATTCACTCAGGATGCACTGCTATGATCACATCCAGGTGTGCTGTGGCAACAAGGGTGTGAGGGCAGCCCATGGCCTTCACAATATAACTTTTTTTCATAATTCTAGAAGCCCAAATGGCCAGTTCATTCCATGAATTCACAAATCAGGAAAATAATATTTTGTATGTTCTTTTTCTGTATTTCCAAGTATTTTGAGTATAAACCTGGAAGAGTAATTTAGGAAAATGAAATTTTGATGGTATACTGGTAAGTCCAATTTAAAAAATATGAAAAAAGAAATATTAAGCTTACAGCAGGACTTCATTCTCTAATCTTTGGCAAGACAGTCTGAGGTAAGTTTTTTAACAGCTATCTTATTTAGACTGTTAATGAAAGCTCTATAGTCTGCATGTTGAGTATATTCTCATTTTTCCATCTTCCTTCATACAATCCATTCAGTGTGATATATGTTGCCGGTAAATATCTTTATGTCTTGCTACCAATGGAAAAACTTACATAAGGGTTATTGATTTAAAAATATTGATCTAAAATATGATAACTATTTCAGCCTGAAGACATGTTCTTTTCCCTCCCCCATCATAAAAATCTTATATTAGCTTTCTTTAAAACAGTAACTGTGGCAGCTCCCATTGAGATGAAGAGCCCTATTTGACAAATTCATAATTAAATATGTGAACCCTTCTCACATTGCACTCTAAAAATGTCAAGAGATATTTCTGATCAGCCCATAATTGATCTTTCACATATTTCCTATGTCAAACATGTATAACTAGCATAAAGCTAGTAGACTATTTTTGCCAGAATTAATATCACACTTTTGAAGCACTATAGCATAAAAACAAGATCTGTTTTTTACTGTATATTCTAATCTTACATAGCACAGAGGGGGAAGAAACAGTTTAAATTACTGTGATTTAATAAAAAGATATTGACACATACACAAAAAGTAAAAGTCAGTAAAAATTATGTTCTTAAGCCTCTTTATAGCTTTTAAAAGTTTTAATCTCAGTATGTAACTGGGAAAATGTTAATAGCAACATGCTCTGAGAAACCTGCAGCTCTGGGATGTTGGACACAACCTCCCTGATAGGTATCAAAAATCTGACTAGAGATCAAAGCACGTGCATATACTTTAAGTTTAAATATCAGTTAAAAACAAGGTTAATTGCTGTATCAGGCTTCTCATGAGGTGAGAGGCTAACCAGAATTGATTTTGTTTCATGAAGGGTTCACTTTTTAAGGGATTTATTAGAATGTTGTTCTCAGGTTACATATGAGAACAGTTTTTTGCTTAGACTTCCATAGCAGGTGATGATTTCTCAGACAGCTCCAAAATTCACTGCTTTGAACAAAGCAATGGCTTCTTCACAGAAGTGATTAGATGTGACCTAAAATTATTGGAACCCCCAAAATGTGGCATTTTTGAAATGCCAGTGAAGGAATACACACACTGTATCATGGAGAACATTCATGTTGTTTCCTCCTCTCCTTTCTAACTACTATGCTTTTACATAAAGAATTTCGTGCTTTCCATTTCTGAAGGGAGATAGTAGGGATGTACTTGATCATAATTTCCAAGGAATTTTACTTTGTGAGCATTTCCATATACTTGTAAAACTGAGAAGATGATAAAGTCACTGTATACTACCAGAATAATCCCCAAAACCTATTTTAAGTCAAGGTCTGCTCTGATTTCTCCCTAATCAGATTTTTTTTTCTTTAACTTTAGGCTGCAGATCAATGAAGAAAAGCATTAGCAATTGCTCCGTGGGGTTAATACAGTGCTTCAAAGAAGCAGCATTTAATTCCCATAAGTAGAGAGATGATTTAAAGAAATCCTGTAAATAATAAGCTGAAAAGAACAAAGCATTTAACACTGCAGAAATAACAGGTTTTATTGTTCTGGCACCAAGAAATTGTGCTGTGCAGTCTGGAGCTCCATCTCCTGGTGTTTGTCAAAGAACTAAAATAATTTCCAAGTGTCCCCTCATCTAAGCACAGGCACCTCAGTGCACCCAAGCCATATTGCAGGGGCACTTGCGAAGTCTCTCACCCCACAGCAAATCCGGATTTAGCTTTGGAACCCTTGTGGATAAGGAAATACAGATTTCACAATGCTTTTCCAGGTCACTTTGGACCCGCTGGAGCAGTTCACCAGCTCCTTCATCACAGGCTGTGCTTAAATAGAATTATTCTGCATTCAGTGAAAGTCGAGGAGTTTGTGCACATCACCTCACTCACAAGTTTGGGGGAGGTGGAGACTGCAACTGTGCTGAGCACTGTGCAAAACAATAAATACTAGGCACTCTAATGTATTTCTTTAGTTCTTTATTTGTCAGGTGCTGAAGAAACTGTCATTTGAGGGTCAGAGTTTTGTCTAGGAAATAACTATCTGAATTTCTCAGTTAAACTTTTCGCTTAACATCCTTTTTAATATACATATACATATATTTATATATATTTTAAGATATATTTCTATTTATTTATTTATTTATATATATTTTTTTATATATGAATATATAATTCTACATACCAATTTTACCAGAGTTGTCAAAACACGATTGCTACTTTACAAAATATCATGTGGCATGGGGAAATGCCATACAGGTAAGCCAAATATACAATAATCAAGTGAATGTAGTACAGGAGGGAACAGATGGGTCAAAGTTAGGATGTCAATTGGAACAATGTCACAGTGGGAGGATAAGTTAATTAATTTTTTCTATGCATCACCCACAAAAGTATCCTTAATAGGAAAAACANGCCCCCTTGGAAATCCCCTAAACCTCGACACCCCGTTGGCCCATGTGAACCCTTTTCTCCTCCCCTTGTCCCCATTGGATTGTGTTCTGTAAACCCCACGTTATGATCCTCCCCTATGGTTCCCTGATTGGTTTACTGTTTATACCCACCCCTTAATTTGTAACCTTATAAAGCTGCTTGCACAGGCGTGCTCGGGGCTCTTTTGTTCTCCTTCCTTCAATGGCAATAAGTTCTGTGTTTGGAGCCTGAGAGCAGAAGAGCCTCCTCTCTCCCCTTCATCTCTCCCTTGACAGCGGTTTGCCTCCATAGAGCCAAAGCTCTGAGGTTCTGTCACTGACACAACACCTGCAGTGACAGTTCCCCACGCTCAGCGTGGCCCTTCTGGACCATAGTGTGGTGGGTCAGAATTAGCCAGGCTCCGGAGGGCCGCGTCACACCTCTAACAATTAATTTCAGGAATATTTCTGAATAAGAAAATTGACATTATAATGAGTATTGCTTATTCTATTAGAACCTTTCTCTGTCATATGGCTGGTAAATGTACCCATTCTTGTTATAGTTGTATTAATTTTTCTTCATTAATAGATTCAGAAGTGAATATCTCATCATTTCTTAAGGGTCATTATGTAAGTCACTTAGGATGGTTTTGCTTCTATTTAAGTATTTACAAGTAAATAAGCTATTTCACTCAGCCAGCCAAAAATACTGTAACTAAAATACGTTGCTGCTGCTGTGTGGTAGCTGGATCATTAATTTAATATAATGGCTTCATTTTAGATATAGGCTTTTTATCAGCAAGCCTAGTCAATCCAATTGTAAAGTTCACAACTTGTCTATTTTTTTAATTTCTTCACCATTTGCCAGCTTTCAAGACCACATGGAAAGCTAAAGCTGTTCAAGAGAACACTCTTATGAGAGAAACAAAACATCCAATGTGGGATGGAGGTTTCTTTGGGAAGGAGTGCTAGCTGTGAGCTGCGTTTAGTTCAAATACCTGTCACGTGGGCACTGCTGACCAAGTGCACATTGCCCTTCCCATTTCATTTACTATGACAAATTATTGAATCCAAGTCCAGCTTTGTTATCCCAGTGCAAAAAGACATTAACATTACCAGTTTGAGCCAGTTTGGTCCAGATTTATCTGACTCTAAGAACAGATATTACCCTGTAATTTGGTATAGCTGCACCCAGCTGCTCAGTAAAGTAAGGTGCACCCATTTCTCTTTCAGAAGCTTCTCTTAAATTTCATTGACTTAATAACTTATATGTTAAATATAAAGAGGAAAGCATAAATATGAAGGGGAATATGACGGAAAAATAATAAAACAATGAAAAATATTATTAAAAATAATAAAGCTTTTGAAATATTTCTGTAGAGTGGGATTAGCACGCACTTGTATCTACTCTGAAGTTTAATCACATGTAGTCTTGATCCTGAAAAGACAGATAAGAATTTATTTGGGACTATGAACTGCCTTTCTTGTGCATCATTATACAGCAAATTCCAGTAACATATGTCCATCCTCCCATAGGGAGCAGAAAATACTAGAAATCACTGGTTTTATGTATGTGGCAATTCTCTTAGAAACTATCATTGCTACTCAGATTATTGCAGATTCTTATAACAAGGCATATGCCTGATCAATAGCAAGCTCTTATTAGTTCCCTTACCAACCCTTCAACATATTAGACATGACCGATATTGTAACTTAAAACTTGTCAGGAACCAAGCAGAAAATATTCAAAACATGGGTTTGAGTGGGAAAGTCCTCATAGCTGAGCTTTTCTGTTCTTTTCTTGCAGCAGTCTGACAGTACTAGCCTTAAGCTCAGACTCCAGCAACACACCAAAACATTGTAAATCTTGAGGGGGAGCTTGCAATTCTCCCTAATATTTCTGCAGGCATTTGTCTCTGTGACTTTACATGGATCACATTCAGCCCAAGTACTCAGAGCTGCAGGTGACAGAGCAGGATGGTTAATCTCTGTCAGGTTAGTTACATGACCTGTAATGATTTTCTCATGTGATAGTATAATTACAAGTTATGATTATTTTTATAAATTAATTATTGCACAGCACGTATTATTTTGCCTGTTGGTGCAGCTATGAGAGAAATGCAAGACGTTTCAGATTTCCAGCTGAGATTTCCTACAGGAATACAATGAGCTGGACCTGCAGGTAATTGGGCCTTGAGCAAGACTCAATTCCTGTATCACTATATTCACTAATGCTAAAAAATCTCCAACCTTTCCTTCTTTTAGGTTCAAACTTACAATGTCAGACTTGAGGAGAGTCTAGAATTTCCACTAGATCGGCAGTTCACCTGCAGAATTAACAAAACCAGTTTATGTTATGGGTTTTCTTCTTGTTCCTGTTAAATTGGACTTTTGAAGACTAAGGACTTGTGAGCTTTGCATGTTAAAGGCTAAACTCTTGTAGCGACACTGATTTTTTTTAAGGCTTGAGGGAGTTTGATGGTAAATTGAAAAGGAGAACCATGGAATCCTTGTGCAAGTCATTCACCTTGTAGAGCTCTAGGCTGAGAGAGCTCAAATGCCACTCTACTTAACAAGCTCAAAACCAACTCATTTAAATAATAAGCACAAACTCCATTTGGGATCCACACTGAGGCATTTATGCATTGTGCAGCCTGAAATACCATACAACATTATTTGAAGAAAAAAAAGGAGTAATTCCTTTTTTATAGTGGTAATTCAGGGATCAAGTCTCAAAAGCATTTGAACATTTCAAGGACTATTGCTAAACTAAACTGTTCTTAACTACAAGTATTAAACTTTAAAAAGAACAGAATACTGTTTTCAAATTCAAATTATTAGCTTCATGTCTCACAAGGATAATAAATCCATGCATATTCTTGTCACTTTAGTAGAAAGTACAATATTTGTCCTTTAAAGCTGGAAAGTTAATTCTTGCTAACAAGTGATGGAGAAGATGTTTTGATGGCTCAGAAATTATACAAAAGAACAAAACCTAAATCTCCTATATCCAATACTGATCAAGTAAAAATATTTTGCAGAACTAATACTCAAATTTCATGGACAAAAATGCAACATGAATCATTAAATAAAAATGTATATCTGGCCATTGAAGTCCTGTGGTTTAGATCTTTGCTAACTGGGATGTCCCAGATGGATGACCAAATGCTGCTATATATTTGTTCTATCATTATAACTTTCTTAGGTCTTTTAAAGTACCATGGATTAATCTTCAGTGGAAGTGTTTGCAGCTGGCTTGGACATCTCTGTATTTAAAAAGTTTATCTTTACTTAAAATCAATGCATTGTCAACAATGTGAAAGATTTGCTTATGTTCACAGAACTTTGCACTTTGAACAAAAATATTTATCCATAAGATCATTTAACTTCCTGTTAGAAATTCAGGTATTTCACCTGATCACCTCAATTTTGAAGATTTTTTAGTTCACAAAAAAAGGCAAAATGCTCATTTTTTCTTCTTTAAAATGAAGAAAAATACATACTTTAGAATGTATCCTATGGCCTCTAAGATGACAAATTTTACAGAAGTCTCCCGTTTTAAGTCAACTGAGTTTATAATTTTTTTTGGTTTTAACAAAATTTTTATTGATTCAAAAGTAATTTTATAATTAATTTTTAGATCTGAATGGTATTCTTACTCAAAAACTAGATCATATTCAAGAAAAAAAAACTGAGCAAGATCTCCAGAGATATTTTAGTTCCTATGATGACTTTTACAGTAGTTACGTTAAATTGAAATTTCATTAAGATAGAACTAGACACCTCCTCTTTAGCTGTTATTCAATGATGAATAGTGCAAAAAAAAGTATGCAGATGTAATGCAAGTATAAGACTTAAGGCAGAAACAGTAGGTTAGAACTGAAACTTCTGTTTTCAAACTCAGATTCAGCACAGTCTAATTTTTCCTTATTCATTTTTCAATCTAGTTTTGAGACAAGTCCCACAATTCATACACAGTTAAAGCTCCCATTCAGGCAATGGGAACTTTGTCCACTTCCTGGAGTACAAGGTGCAGCAGTTGGCCCTAAGAATTTAATATAGCTGTAATGACTCATTATTGAATGTTTATTTTAATAACAACTGCTTTTTAAGTGTATTAATCTCTGCTGATGAAAGCAAAATTATTTAGTGAAAAGCTGGTTTTCTTTACATTAGTGTGCAATTATTTAACTGATAATTTCAAAGAGACACATCTAATTATAGCGCTGCTTTAAAAGTATTTAAACATCCTTTATTAAAATATCATTTGAAATATGCTTATGGACCTCCTGTAGTGTTGTTAAAAAGCAAAATTCTGGTTTCAGATTATTACTTACAATAGATTTCCTTTCAATACTTACAAATTTATTACAAAATCTGCTTAATGTACAGGATTGAACTGTTTTCTGTAAAACAGAAGATGCAAGAATTTCTCTGTGTGCAGAATGTTTATGTCTATGCTCAGGCTGAAATTACTGACTGAAAAATCAAAATTAGTGATGCACATTTACAAATTAAGAATCCCTTTGCTGAATTGGCATTTATGAGGAAAAAATCTATTAATACTAAAAGAAGTCTACCAGTCAACTCTCTGTAATTAAATAAAGACATTTATCTGCAGAACAAATAATTCTGATGCCATTTAACCTCTCCAAATATTTGTCCTCAAACTATACATACTCGCCCATAAGAAAATATCAAAATTATCTTGATTGTTTACCTCTGTTTTAGTCACCTGTTCGCTTTTTTTTTTTAGAGATACTTTTCCTTCATCACATGTTTCCAGCAGTTTAGGAGTTTACGGATGACAGATAAGCAGTGCTCAGGAATCCCTGTCAAGCTCTGTACACCTGACAAGTATGAAAAGAACACAGAAGGTATCTTTGGTGAGTAATGTAACATGTCAAAAGTCTACTAAAATTCTGATTGGTCAAAGACACGTAGGATATTCAGATAAAAAGAGGCAAAGTCCTGAACAGGCATATGGATGAGAAGAGCAGGGTACTTTTCCAGCAACTTTATCCTACAAAGAAAGAGTGATGTGATAGAGGTGCTCATCTGCTGAGCCTGAACAAGGACAGTAGGAGTCTGACTGTTTCCAGCCTCTGAAAAAATTCTCTGCCCCATGGCTTAGACACATAACTGTCCATGCTGAACTACTGAATACAGCTTTTCAGTCTTTCACACAAGCAGGACAATGACTGTGCCATGCTGGGCCATGCAGGCTCCAGCCAGTCCTTCCTTGAGTCTGGAAAATTACTGTGCCAGAGCAGCCGACCCCAGGGAAGCTCCGTGCTCCTGCCATGCTGTGGCCTGTGCAGGGGTGTGCAGGGCTTCTCCTGTGCTGAGCTGGCATCTTTTATGCCTTCAGGAAGAGGCTCTGATGCACCCTCCTGTAGACTCACTCTCCAACTCCTCCACACCCACCATGGGGACTCATGGTCAAGCGGATCCCTCCCTCCCTCCCTCCCTCCCTCCCTCCTGCGGGGATCTCCTTAACCCCAGGAGACCCCGCAATATGTAGGAAAGTCCAGGTTTCCGGCCTGTGCTGCTGAAGGAGTAGTCTGGAGTCGTTTGTTTGTGTTCTCAAGGCAGTTTATTAGTTCCTTATCAAAAGTAGATTTCTCTGCCCTGCCAGGGTCGACACAGAACGCGTCCAGAGACACACTGTGCCCGCCCCGGGTGAGCTCTAATCTTTTATACTAAAAACTATGTATTAAATGTTTACAATTAAGTACCAATCTGTTCCCCTCACATCACCATGTCCAGATCTGTGTCAAACCAATCCAAAAGTGCCAGCATCACCAAGAAGATGGAGGT
>VXBU01004778.1:163062-214132 GCA_013400315.1 Bombycilla garrulus | reverse complement strand
TTCCATTCCATTCCATTCCATTCCATTCCATTCCATTCCATTCCATTCCTTCCTTCCTTCCTTCCTTCCTTCCTTCCTTCCTTCCTTCCTTCCTTCCTTCCTTCCTCCCTTCCTCCCTTCCTCCCTTCCTCCCTTCCTCCCTCCCTTCCTTCCTCTATTTCTTCCCACGTGATATTAATGTTATAATATTTTCTAACTCACACAGTAATCCTGTTACTTTTTTTTCCGTCTCTGCCTTCTGTTCCTTATTTCTGCTGGGGAGGTCTCTGTTCTCCTTGCTCCAAGGTTAGTACATGCCCTGGTTGCTCCAAATGCAGACCAGGAGAGTTGTGGACAGGGAAGGAGCACAGCAAAGCCGCAGGGTGGCTGGAGCGCTTTCAGTTGGAGCTAATTAGCCATAAACCTCCCTGGACTGCTCAGCCCGGGGACAGGCTATTGGCTTGTACTTAAAGATGTCTTGTCATGCTGTCAGCTTTGTGTAAGTAATGACTAAACTGCAGAAGCTCTGAGAGTTGTCTCTCACAAACTGTCTCTTTGATTCACTTTGCTCAGTCTTCCATTTTTGCATCCATTTGTTTTTTCTCTACTGCAGCAGGATTGCATTTTGTCCTGTGTTTGTAATCCTCCACCAGAATCAGGGCATCAGGCTCTAGCAAGTATCAGAGTTTATTAGTGGGGCTGTGGGTTGCTCCTTCTAAAAAGAAAAGCAATGATGTGTCACAGCACTCACCTTTTACTTTACCTGGATCACCATCTCTGGAACAAGCTGCCTGTCAATTGACAAATACAAAGATCAGCTACACACATATGACATTTTGGACTTAGTTTCCCCAAGCACAATAGTCACAATAAAAACACACAAAGGGTAAAATATCACATGTGAAAAATCAGGGTTTATTTTTCCAGTCAAATAATTGCAGAGCAGAAATACAAATCCTTTTCTGTGCAGGACAGCTAAGATAAAAGTGGTGACCAGTGCAGGAGGCTCTAAAATTCATTGTGGCCCAAAGGCCTTGGTGGCTTTAGCACAGGCATTCTGGATTCTAAGACTTTACTGTATCAATTTAAAAGTAACTTCCTTAACTTGTGATCTAATTATAGATTTATAGGATTTCCATACCTATAGCTGTATCACTAGGCATAAAGAAGGCTTCTTTGAATAAAAAACAAGAAGCAGAGGAAAAAAACAACTAACCAATAAAAACAAAGAAACAAAAAAAACCAACCTCGAACAAAGTTTTTAGTATTATCATTATAACACTTGCTTTCCCAGTAAAGAATTATTAGCCTTCTGCTCAAGATTGTCAGGGGAAGAGCAGTTGGTGTTAAGGCAGCTCCATGGCAGGTGTGCTTGGAAGCCAGCTGTCACACTAGAACCACAGTTGCATTTTACTTTCTTCCTCCCAAAAGTATCTAGATACACAAATGCTTTACTTCAAAAACTACCAGATGCTAGTTTGCAAGAGATGTGTCAAACATAGACTGTAACTATGTTTTCCGAATAGTGAAAATTCAGAATTGCGGGCAGGGGGGTGTATTCCACACTTAGTTCACCAAAGCGGCCTTTTGGATTCCTCGCCTTTTGTCTCCTGTTTCTGCCTCTACTACAGAAGGACTCAGAGAAGGGAATGGTGAGAGACTTTCAGTCTCCTGTAAAAATCCTAACCTAATCATAATGCTGGGGCCTCTTTGGAGCCCTGCAGCAGGACCGAAGGGGCTTTTAGAGGTGATTATGGGCAGCTCCTCCATGTGAGGAGCAGAGCAGCAGAAGGAGTCCTGGTCCCTGCTGTGAGACCTAAGCAGGCCTAGCACAGCTATCAGAGTCGCTGCATGGCAACCCAGCAGGGGAATAGCAGCAGCTCTTCAACCCTCCACAGGACATTAGAGATGAGTACGAAAAAATACTAGGAAATCACACAGGAGTACTTAAATATTACTTGATCATTAACATAGTAATTACATCAGTGCTGCTCCTGCCTGATGCCATAATTCAAGAGGTTTCAGCATTTTCATTATAATCAGTAGCAGTTATTTCCTGTGGTTCATTGCCCATAAAATGTTAACCAGAGGAAAAAAAAAAAGGAGACAGAGACTTTGCCATGATGGCAATTAATACCCACTGTGGTGCTTGCACCTCCCTGAGCTACAGATCACTCTGGTGGGTGCTTCATCAGGCTTCAGGGGGCCACACAAGGCACTTTTGTTCCTAAAAGCTTTCAGTAGAGGCTTTTAACTAAGATTTTTAATGGAACCTGTTCTAAAGAAGTAGGACACTTTTCAAGTAGGCCTATGTCTATTTTTGTTTCTCTTTTTACCACTATTTTAAAGACAAGGTTCTGTATTTACTGGGTTTTGTGGGACATGCAGTAGTGCTTCTACAATAACATGGACTCAGCTAGTGTGCAGAATGCATTTCTTAAGAGGCTATAATTTCCAACTTAAGCATGTAGAAAGTGAACTATCAAACTCTACTGCCATCAAAATTAAACTTCAAAAATTTTATCACATATGAATTTATGTAACAAGCTCTCATACATTTTGCAAATGGGAATGTAAATGATGGCTCCTATATACCAACCAGATTGCCTGATTAATTAATGCATTACAAGGGAAAAAAGTTTTACGTTTAAAGCAGGACTGGGTGACTACCTCAGTGCATAATTTTTTATGGTTTTGATCTGATCTGGGCAAAGAATTACATTCAATCAGCTTAAACTGTTTGTATTGATCTGCATAGAAGATTGGGGGAAAAAGATATATTGTCTCACTATAAGCTTTTTTTCTGGTTTTATTTGCTTTACAAGAGAGCAATATTTTTCCATGCACAGATTGAGTGCAGTGGCTCCATAAAACTGCCCAGGAGACTTCTGCAGCACCATTAGAATTGCCTTGTTTCTGCTCAGAAGCTGCTGAGAAATACTTTTTAGGAAATTGGGTCCCCTGGAATATTATTCCTACAGCTCCCATGATGAACAAGCACTTTAAATTCACTTGAAATAATTCTGGATGTGGTGACCAACATAGGAATGTAGTGAATTTCTCCCCTAAAACATTGCTTGCCATATGTATGATTCCTTTAGAAATTAAATATCTTGGGAAATCGCTTGAGAGAATTAATATTAGGATTATAATTGTTGGGTTTCAGTTTCATGACTCACAGAGGGGGAGTTTTTCCCTTTTTCTCCCTTTATTTTTTTCCATCTTGCCTTCTGGGCTCCAATTTTCCAGGAGCATATTGTGGTTGCCTTGAATTCATCTGTTAAATGAATTTACCCTCCAATCACTGAAAGGAACTGTTGGACTCAACACAGACATGGGCTGTGGCACACAAGGAGATAATTAGGGAAGTAACTGTGACTCAGGCTACAGTTATTCCTGTTTTTCCTTCACTTGCATGAGCTCAGGAAGAGGTGGAGTACAAAGTGTGTTCTCTCACCCATTCTCAGGTTGCAGCTGGCCCAGGCTGCCTTAGCAGACTGGGTTGCTTTGCCCTGCTTTGAAGAGGGTTTCAGTGGCTAGAAAAGATCATGTTAGCGAGAAAGGATTAGGCCAAGCATAGAACTGTGTTTTGTCATACACTCCACAGAGAGCCCAGGCAGTGTGAATGCACAGACCCATTTATGCAACAGCCTTTGCATTAGAGCAGAGGTGAACCTTCCCAAGAATATGAAGGAATCTCCCCTCAAATTAATCCATGCCATCGAACTGCTGTAACTGAGAAAGCTGTTTGTTCCCAACTGTTTAACTTTGCCACATTTTGTACCACCTGCAATGACATTTCATTACTGTGGAGTGACAGCAGCAGAATCACCATGCAGCTATCAGCAGGAAAGGAAATTAGTGATGTTATGATTAACAAAATAGCTTTGACTTAGCCAATGCTGGGAAGACAGGTTCCAAAGGAATCAAATACTGCCAGTATCAGGAATGAATTATCAGCACCACCCTGTGGTTCCCTTGTTCTGTTTCCTCCTTGTGTGGGTCAAAAGGGACAGGATGAGGCCAGGCAAACGCTAAAGAGCTTTGTTTCCTTCTGGATTTTGGCCTCTCCTGTTTCATATGGCTGATACTAAAATCTTACTATTCTGCCCTCATGACATGAAAGAAGTCCAAAAAGAGATTCAGAAAAGACAGGAGGTTTTGTGGGACTTGAAGCAATAATTAATGTGTTCATGATTCCAAGGCTGTGGGTTTGCCCCTGAAATAGGCCGTTCACCTAAGAGTTGCACTCCATGATCTTTGTGGCTCCCTTCCAACTCAGAATATTCTGGTACTCTATAAGATCCTTGTCTGCAACCAACATTCTGCCCAGTCTTCCTCATGTCTGCAGCTCTTTAAATTGTTCCCAGAGGACACTGCGGTCTGATGGAAAACTTACGGAAACACAACTGAAATTTAATCATAGCTTCTGTCATAGCTTTTACAGATTTCCTCGTACTTGTAATCTCTGATTCAGATAAATAACTGAAAAATGGATGTAAGTGTGGGAAAAAACTTCTCTTGTGAAATAAAACATATGCAACAAGTCCTGTCATAATTAGAGTGGTTTGGTAGTGCAAAGCAGTACACAAATGCTATTCTTATTTTAGCAGAGTCTTCATTAAAGTATCAAATTAAGAAAATAATTATGCTAGCTCCATAACATTATGATGTAATTTTCTGTGATACAGCAACCACTGATGGAATTTCAGCTAAATTAATGGACTCATACGAAAACAATAAAAGCCGTTCAATGTCGCTATAGGACACGAAAGAACGCAGACACACACCGCAGCTCAGGTGATCAGAAGAGAGAAGAAGAGGATTTATTTTTTCTGACTCCAGTATTTATAGTTTTCGAAAAGTGACAGTGGATTGGACGGTGGCAGTGCCACCTCTCCAAAGCCACTGGACAGACAAACAGTCCATCAATTTTTCTCCTCCTCTATGGAGGAATGCAAAACACTGAGGTGTTTACAGAAAGTGTGTGAGAAAGTTTTTCACAAATATGTAAATATCAGAAGGCTTAGAAAGTCTTGCAAAAATCAGGGCGACAGTTCAAGAAAATATTTATGAGGCATCAACAGATGTGAGGCTATCTCTGCCTCTCCCTATACAGCTGGTTAGTTAAAATAATCAATAAAATACAGAATGAGCTTCCATACTGGACATTTTCATTAATAAAGAGGAAAAGTCCCTGTATCTATAGGTCCCTAAAGTAAATTCAAATGTTCTTTCATTTTCTTCTTTCATTAACAAGTCTTTCAAGTCTTCAATAAGTCTTTGACTTATTTCTATATGAAATCCTGTCGATTTTGGCTTCATTTCCCTACTGTTTCAGAAAATCAAAAAGTGACAGTTAAATAACTAATAGCTTATATTTAACACCCCCTAAATGATTGATCCTTTCCTTTTGATTATGTAACAAAATCAATATAATATATTTATTCAAAATACATACTAAGATTTAGGCTGCATGTGACCACCTGTAGTACAGGGTTTTATTATCACCTCCACTCTGGTTCGCTGAAACATAAAAAAGAAGAACACTGCAAATGAACTCCAAGAAAACATCCACATCTGACTCTCAAAAATGATCAGACCATCACAGCTATTGGCAAATTGCATCATTGGACCAGCCAGCTCAGCAAACTGTCCTGGAAAAAAACTTGTCACCAGCAAGTATTAAACAGTGAACATCTGGGGTCCCAGAACATCCTATTCCTCACCATAAAAGGGGAATGTGTACCAAGTCATTTTTATAAATGTTCAGGTTTCTTTAATTGCTTCCTTCACACACATTGACTTACCTCTAATTTGTTTGAGTTCAAACAAATTTGTTTGAGTTCAAAAATTCATTTGAGTTAGATAATTTTTGGGGCAGCATTGTGGGGTTTTTTTTCCCCACAAGGAAAGGCTGAGAAGGAATCTCTGTAGGAGTGTGTCAAACTGAGCGATTAGTTTAATACTGCTGAGATTTTATTGTAATATTGATGATGTGTTATGGTGCCTAAGGTCCTGGATAAGCATAATTTATTATTTTTAATCTGAACAAGTAAATAAATAGAGGAGTCATAGGAGAAGCTTCTTTCTTAATCTTTTTCATATTGTGGCATAACCACATAATATAATTCAAATATTTAGTATATTCTTCCCATTTAAGAACCTACGCATATCACAACACTGACTTCACTCAAACACTAAGGAAAACATCATGATGAAATTCATCACCAAAGTGTGTGTTGCCACTCTACTAGTTTAGTATGAGAGTAAAGAAGGAATTCAGGACACCACATGGAAATGCAATTACCACTTCCCCTTGATTACAGGATGGTAACTGATATTTGAGTCTTGTTTGTACAGCAAACCAGTTTTGTATATCAAAACCAGTAATGTTTATCTTATTTTATTTACGCATTTTAAGCACTACATTGCTTCCTTCAGACTACTGCATATCAGCTTTTAAAGTAGTAAAAATAAATAAAAAGTGCAGTAAAAAAATAATTAGCAGTTAATTTAGAAAAATACATCTAGAAAAATAAATCCAGCTCCAGGTTTACTTTTTTCCATGTTTTCTAACCTTAGATTTGTGGGGAGAAAATTACTGGTTTCTCAGTGCTGTAATTTTATTTTAATGTGAGTAGAAAACATCTGGCTGTTCAATGTCATCTATTTTACGCATTTAGGAAACCTCCTGGGCTTTTTGAGTGCAGGTGTAAGTGACTAACTGGTAATGCAGATGCTGAGCATGACCCTTCCTGTATTTGTCAGAAGCAAGGAATTTGGGGATGTAACCTTATTAGGACAGAAAAAGTATAACAACAATTAGATCAGAAGTAGTACAATTAATTTCATCATAGAACTGGGTATATTTGTAAAACCATATAAATGATGTGTAGGAAAATAGCTTTTGTAGACTCACTCCTAAGGCTTACTCAGTTTAATGCCATATTAAAACCAGCCACTCAAATCTGAGGGGAAAAAATGGACATAAATACTTAAAAAGACAAAATACTCTAGTCCATGATGCTGTATTCTACACACAGCTTTTTCATTAAGTTTATTAAAGAGTGTCTCAGTTTCTCCTTCAAGAAAAAATTTGGTAGAACCTGTGAGAGTTCTGGCCACCTAAAGGACAAAGAACTGCACAGATGTGAGCCACCACAGAGTTTTTTGTCATTGAAAGTAGTTCACTTTAGTTGAATTGGTTCAGGAGCCCCAGTAGAAATTTCAACAGATCAAGCTGTCCTCTATTTGAGCAGACAAAACCATCACCTGTTTAAATTGGTCACATTCCTGAGTTTAAGGAGGGTTTTTATCTCTATGTTTTGCTCTCATTATTCTTACCTTTGGAGAAATTGTCTACTCTATTTCCCATTCCACAGAGCTACACCATGCATAAAGGATGAGGTGCTATAGGAATATACAGGGCTATAGGAGCCCTAAGCTTGCATTTATACATTTCCTTGGTGTATGATTCAGCTTATTACAAAAACTCTTTGTTTAAAAAAAGGGTTTTTTCCTTATTCCCCCTCTTCTTTCCCTTCATGTATTCCATGTGCTTAGTAATGGTGCCACATTCTTGCCCTGTACACACAGTGCTGTGTCTACAGTGAGATCAGACTTTTGATTATGCCCAAGAGCTACATTTTCAGCAATTATTTTATACATCTAGGCATGTGGTTTTCTAGCCAGCTGAAACTCAGCTCTGATCAGGATCATTTTTCTTTCTCGGGCCTTAATGGAAAGATGCAAGGAAGCAGCTTTAGACTGACTTTCAGAATTGAGTCTGTCTTATCAGGAATTAATGTTCTGCTGAATTTTGCCAACAAAGCTGGTGAACTTTGAAGAATGTGAGATGCTGCAAAGCAACCAGATGGCACATGTCAAGGGAAAAGCTGGTAGGTGTAGAATTCCTTCTTGAGCGGGGACACAGGGTGCCCCTGCAGAGGTTGGACAGTCCAGCCTTGGCCTAACTGCAGCCTAGCAGAGGCCTGCAGGGGCCTGTAAAGGCCTGAAATTGTGATGCAGGTAAAAATAGTTTAATCTCTGTTTTTGTAAGTTGTACCAATTATAGAATGTTTTATAGATAAGTTAGGACAATGCAACCAATTAACTAAATCCTTCTTCAGGAATGGAATGTCAGCTATTTTATCATATTTAAGACAGGTGCTCAACAGAACAAACACACTTTGCCACTTTAATTGCATCAGTGAAGGCATCTTTAATCTAAACCCAGCTCCTTGTCAAGTACCCTGCTTCAGGTGGGGGCCTTTTCTGGTCTGGTGTGATTTTCAGCAGTTAGGTAGTATTTTGAATAGAGAGGAGGGGTTGTATCACTCAGACACATTTGCACCTAATTCCCTCTGGAGCTGAAAACAGAAACAACCAACCAAAATGTCAGTCAAGAACTAATCAATTCCTCTGTTTGGGGAAACCTCGCTATAATCTTGAAAATGTTTATTTTAGAGCGGCTTATGCCCAAATCCTGGGAAGGAGGATGGTGCTCTTTGATGAGTGTTACACTCTGGATGGGAGCCCCAGGTTCAGTTTTGGGGTTTGATGTTGCAAAAGCTCCCTCTCCCTTACCAGATTTAAATGACTCGGGCATTGCCACACTCCAGGGACAGGGTGAAATCTGAATCTTTTGAATCTTAATGTGCCACTGGACCAAACACATTAGTGGAGTACATTGACTCCAGCAGCTGCAGGCGTTTGTAATTTCAGAGAGAGGAGATTATTTCCTTCACAGAAAACAAGAGTTTATTGAGCACTCCTGAATTAAACTGTAAATCCAGCCCAAGCTGGGGGCTGCTGAATGGTGGTAAGGAAACAGCAGGCTCTGTAAAGCAGCTGGGCTTTCCTCCCAACTGGCTGGCACCCGCTTACAGGGAATGCTCAGCAGGCAGAAATGCAGCTGAGACATAGTTCCATTCAGCTTGTACTCAGGGCCACCCTGTACCCTCAAGAGGCAAACAGCACTGACAGTGCCTATCCATCTGTGGTTCAGAATCACTTCATTCCTTTAGATAAACAGAGATTTAAAGGAATTACCTATTCCTCAGCATAATTAAACCAAGCCTACCACACTCTCTGCTTTCCAGAAACATGACAGTGGGTTTTCCTGAATCAGAAACACAGAAGCATGTGCAATATCATGGTGGTAACTTCTGCTGTTATCCATCCATCTGAGACTCCCAGACCAATTTCACATTTAGTGAGAAAAAGTTTCAACACTTTGTTATCATCTTCTCACCTAATTTTCTTTTAAATTTCATTTTCAAGCCTTTCTGCATTGTCGAGAAGTATGTGTCAACAGACCAGAATTTAAAAGGTGACAAACTGTGAAGAATTAAAACTTCTAATTTAACAGATGAGCAACTGCAAATAACAAAATCTCAGACAAACACGGTTTTAATGAAAGGTGACATGCTGGAGACAGGAAATTTTTCTTCTCTCTCTTCATCATGTAACAACAAATTAGTTTAGGAAGCCATACAATAATGCTGTGAATGCAATAACAAATTCATATCCTGGGCTGTTAGTTTTGTTTGCTTGTTTGCTTTCTGAAATCATATATGACACTTCTTTTGTAATAGTATATTTTCTTCATACTAAATGTGTCAACATTTGTTCATGTCTGGACTCGCTCTCATTCTTAATACTATCAGGTACAGCTCGTATTCTTCACCTCCTCAGTGGAGCTTCACATTTCAGCTGCTGAGGGATGAGGGGAGGACTGGCACTGCAGCATCTTTTCTGGAGTTTTCTAGCACCTTGTGATGTAGGAAACTGACTGGATACATCTTGGCCACTTGCTTTTAACAAAATTTTCAAGTGTGAGAAACATCAGAAGGAAAAATAAACATGGATATCTATGAATATACTGAACAAGAATACTCCTTTACTGCTTTTAGGGGGGCTACATCCAGGCTAGTCATTAACATGAGTGGGTTCCCTGAAGTCAAGGCAAATCCATAGCCAATATAAAGTAACAAACCTTTGCAGAAGTTATTGAGTAGCTACACTGATCTATGTCAATTTGGGATTTTGGCCCAGTCAAATGTATTCTACCTATTTAAAAGATGAATGCAGTACTCTGAGAATACCCAGCAGTGGTTTAAAAAGCCGGCAGAGTGTTAAAAACTCCTTTTAACTAAATATCACTGCTTCCCTTACTCCAAGGGTGTAATTTAGATCAATGGGTTCTATAGGCAATTCACCTACTGTTGGTGAGCATCACCTGGCTGCCTCTCTAAGGATCATGCTGGAATAAGTTCTCAGATGTATGCAATTAACCTCAAGTAAGCACAAAGAGAGGCTGAATAACTTCAAATGACTTCTTAACAAAATATGTGTTTGCTCCACAGCAAGTGGTCAACACGTGTATTCTTAGGAAGGGCCTAACTTAGAATGCATTCTCACATTTAAGGTCACTGAAACAGCTCTTTTTGTCCTACTGTGCTTTAAAGAATAAAGAATATCAAGGATTTTCTCAAATTATTATTATTATGTGAACCAAATAACAAAAAAAATGTATCCAAATTTTATCTCATGAGTGAGATTTCCAACCCAAATCCTGGGAGTCTTCCTCCAACAGTTCAAAACATGTATGGTATAAATTGTCCTAGATAGCAGAGTACCCTAATTTTACCTTTTCTCTACTTGTATACTTGAAAATAATTCTCTCTTTTATTTCCATACTCATGGCAGGTGCCACAGTAAATCAGCCAGTGGGAATCTCTCATATGCACCTCTGCCTTACTGGGTATTAATGAAGTTTTCCATTTAACATCCATTAGGGAATGATTTCAAGACTTCAGCATATGGGAGCTGCTGTTTAAACTGTTTACAAGTGACACTTTGGCTCTGGAAATGTAAAGTATATATGACAGCGGGGGCTGTTTTCCCATGTAACCCATCTGTGATAAATTGTGTATTTTATGCAATCATCTGAATTTAAAGCAAAAGCTACAACTTCCATTTTTCTCTCTTGAGACATAAAATATGTTACGGCATGAACCAGCTGTATCTTTTTAGACTGCAGCTAGATTTCATCATAAGTTAGTCTGTTTTATGCATGTTTGGGGAAAAAGGTCTTTAAGTTTTAACAACATCGTAGAATAAATAATGGAACTGGGGCGGTCATTTTGCTTAGATTATACCTGACAATTGAAATGCCAGAAAGTATTAACAAGCAAATATTGGAAATTATTAGAAGAAAAAGGAAAATTATTTATCACGACATCACATTAAATCAAATGACAGACAGTCTTTTTACATTGCAATTGAACTAAACACAAATATTTCTCACATCAGCAAGGGACAGTGGTCTGGACTGTTATTTAATTGTGCTGACTTGGTACAAACACAAACCAGAGAGAGACAAACACTTTCTCTAATAGTTACATAAAAGAGAATTAATGATTTGGAGGAGAACATGAGAACTCCATAGTAATATTTTAATCAGCATGATAGGCAGCTGTCTTTGCACCCAGGGAAAATTAATGTGAGGACCTTTCCTGAAGAAATTAACTATGACACTGGCTTTGTCAGAAAGAAGAAAAGAATAGATATCCCACTTGTTGCAGCTTCCTTCTGTTGCACAATATATTAAATAATAAACCTGAGTATTAATTCAACTGGGACAAAGTATAATGTAGCAATTATGGATAAATTAATGCATTCATTTAAATTTAGCAAAAGAAAAGATGCTATGATGCAGAGCCTTCTGTACTTGTACCATATGTCAGGTAGAAGAACAAACAAAAATCAAGTAAGATCATTAATAATCTTTCTGGGAATAGTTAAATATTTTCAGCATATTAGATTACAGAGATCATTACATTTTTTAAACAGGAACATACTGTTACCATTATTTATGTGCAGATACAGACTTAATGGGGAATATGTCACCTAATTAAGTTAAATAATATTATAATTAGTATTTTATGAAATCTTTCCTATTATTTAGAAAATTTATAAGCCTGAGAACAAGCTATCCAAGTTCCTAACTTTCTTAAATTTGACCTAAAGGGAAAATAGGAGCCCAAGTTCAATTTGGGATATGGATCCTTGCAGGTGATGTTTCTCAACTTGAAAATTCTAAAGGTAAAGGGAGAAGGGAGTTTGTGAGTCATGTAAGCCGTGAGGACTGCTCTTTGTTGGTTGTGAGGACTCATGAAAAACTTGGAAGCAAGCAGGATCTTGCTGTACAAAACCTTCCCAAAAATCAGGTCTGTTCACTATAGCTAAAAATAGAAAGTGTCCTCACTTTGATAAAGGAATCCTTAGCGAACCTGAACAAGGCAGTCAGGCTGCACGTCTGCACAAGTTCCCTGAAAAGGGTTGTGGGAAGAAACCATGAAAAGTAGTTTACAAGCACCTGCAGAAGGTGAGATAGAATCACCAAGGAACCTTTTCCAACCCAGGCCCTTGCCTGCCTCAACAAGGCTCTAAAAGGCAGTGTAAAATATCCAGTGGGGAAAAACCTAGTTTGAAATGTTCTGCATTGTCATTAACATGAGGTTTCCATTGATAACTTTACTTCCTAACTGATACATCTTAATGTACTGCAGACTTTCCAAACAACTTTTTCTTAGTCCAGTTATTTTTATTCCTTTATAAAAGATCTGTTCCCATTTTGTTCATGCACATTCAGCATTACTAGTTTCTAGCATCTCTTCCTGTCTCTCAAATAAACAATGTTTCTCTTTTAATTTCCATCTTAAGTAAATCCCTCCAACTATAATAATGATTCTATGGCTTATCTTTGAAGTTCAATTAATTTGCCCAGACATTTATCTCTAATGAAGATATCTCTACATCTAAAAAGCCACAGAAAATAACTTTATTTTTTTACTCCATGGCATAATGGCTCTGCATGCTTTCCTAACTTTGCACTGCTAAGCTGCAAAATCATGTCTAATTTCTGATCTGTTATCTCCCTGAACATTAGTAGTGCTGTGCTGTCCTAGATCTCTTGCTCCTACTGAATTTCTCTTCTGGTAATTTTCTCAAGATATACTTTAATTTCCAATGGCTCTAAGGCTTGCCTGTTGTTTTTGGTCTATACTTTAAGCTTTTTTTAATTTGGTTTGGGTGTCTGATATTTGCAGCTCGTCACAAGTTAATGTCATCTGTGGATTTCATTAATTTTTTCTTTTTGTCATTAATTTTATTTTCCTGCTCTTTTTAGAAGTATAAAAAAAATGACACAAGTGTCCTCAAAGACGAAATTAAACACAAGAAACACTCTTGTGGCAGCTTGTACACCACTCCTTTATCATTCAGTGATTAATCCTTCATCAGGATTCTAATGTATATTGCATGGCCACACACAAAGCAAATGCTGTGGGTGCACATTTTCAGATCCATGAAGAATTAATGTAATTCCTATTACACCCATCACACTCTCCCCAGTGCCTCATGCTGTTATACATTTGCAAGGACAACACTAGAGTTGGAGTAGCAATCCTTTGTGAACCCAAAACACTTATTGTTTATGTCTCCAGATCATCAAGGGCTTTAATCACTCCCTTATAGAAATTCACTTCGGAATGCCTTATTCACTCTGACTATTGACATTCAGAGCTGGTTGTGAGATCAGGACTAGAGTCAGGGGCTCTGAAGACAAAACCAGCAGGAAGTTCAGCCACAGAAAAATGGGTATTGGGTTTGGAGCAAATCACATCTGTGACATAGAGGGACAGCAAAATCTCCATTGCATCTAAAAGCTGACGTTCTCAGGCATTTGGCATATTATCACCTGATGAAATCGTCTAAAGAGCAAACTGGCTTCCAGTAGATTTTCAGAGCAATCTTAGAACCTACTTTTCCTGTCTTTATAGCCAGGTAGAGATGGCCACAGAAATTTTTGGTTAAAAGCAGCTGACCAAACATAAGCCCGCAAGTGAGTTTTCGGCTCTGGAACATCAGATGTTGCACTAGCATCCATTTCCCATCTCCTCCAGAAATAAGAGACAAGGGGAGATACAAGTACAGGACTTCACCAGAAAATCGTGAGTACTGATCAGCACAGTGAGTTCAGCACCCCAGACTGAGGGTCCTGCTCTCAGCCTTGCAGCAGGAGCCTGATTCCCATGTGCAGCTGTTTAATAGGGGTTCTTGGTTCTTCCCACCCACCTGGATCCTGCTGGGAGAGAGGGGCTGTTTTCCTTGGCAAGAGCTGTGGGACAAGGTCTCAGCTTCTGAAACCAGAGTCAGGAAGAGCTGTGGAAGTGAAGTCTTCCTGCTTATTACATTTGTGGATATTTCATGAAGTTCTGGGAATAGAGCTATTTTAGAACTTAAAGTGTCAGTATCAAAGGTTTGCTCCATCTATGTAGTTCCTCCCTAGTGTTTATTTTATCTAGCTTGGAAAAGCAATTTTGTGTTCTCCCTCTGAGTGCATATACATGTGTATGTGTGTGTATATATAAAAAATGCACATATTTATAAAATACATATATACTAGTTCCCTTAGTTTCAAAATGTCATTCCCTGTGGCCTTACCTCTATTACACACATCATTCATTAGATTATGAAAACCATTAATGTCAGGCAGCAGAACCAAAGGAATTCACCAAGGGAGCACCATTAGCATATCAAGTAGCTATTTCTCAGCTAAATATTCCTGACAGCCCTCATTACATATGATGGATGGGCTTTATAAGAGGTAGTATTTCCAGAAGAAAATAAAATCTCAGCATTCTACCACATGTGGCCCAATAACTAGATATCATTTTTTGACTGTCTGTTTGCATTTCTTTCCTTTTCTTTCTTCCAGAATGAAAGAGTTGTAAAACTCACAAATAGATTAACTGCATAATTCAAAATTCATTAAAAATTGTGAGCCTAATTTAGCCTAGTTTCTGAATTCTGCACATGCTTGAGTCGTGGGATATCGAGCACTGTGTGTCATCCTAGCTGGATTGCCAGCAGCCTGTCAGAAATCAAAAGATATGTAACTGAAAAAGCAAGTAAGGCTGGCTTTTGAAAGACCATGTAATGCCAAAAGTGTTTATGAGTTGAAAACCAGTATTTTCTGAGGTATGAAATGCAATATTAAAACAGAAAAATTAAAAATTACTGTAGCCATGTCTTCATGAGACAACAAGTAGTTCTTGCAGTGCCTTATGAAAAATGGACACAAGGAGCCACAAACAAGCCCGGTGGGCACACACGAGGCACCTGATAACACCCTTGTGTGGAATTGCAGACCTCAGCACTGCTTTAAAATGGGACAGGAATTAGTTTCAAATTTTCTGCTGTGCATTTTCCTGTAAGTGTCAGTAGTGGAGCCCCTCTACCAACAACAGATTTTCCCCGTACACCTCTTGTGCTTCTTTCAGGTACCGAATTAAGTTTGGGGTTTTTCCCAAATACTGCAATACAATTTGTCTAGCATGATTTATTATCAATACTGCTAAAATTTCATGGTTCTCTGACCCCTTAAATCTGAAGTGATTTGACTTCAATGAGGCTGAGTACTCCTTTGCAAACCAAATTACAAAACAGCAGGGTATTAATTTTATTATTATTCAGAAATGAGCTTTATTGCAGAATGGGGAAATTGACTGGACACCTGCTGCACAATGATCTCCAACACCCCATGCTGATGAGGCAGGAGGATGTTTTCAGTCCGTTTCTTTTCCCAAATTTCACTTCTTCCTGTTAGCTTGTTAACTCCCACTTGTGTTAACCTGTTGTAGTCCGTCCATCCCCCCCCCCCCTTTTATTTAGAGGAAGAGTTCCACCAGTAGGGAAAAGAGATTCATTAAACAAGTCATTTAAAAAATGAGACAGAGAAGCCATTCCTTAGAAAATTGCTAAAAGCATTCAAATAACATTTTTTTTCACTCCCCAAAAAGCTTTCATCTTTCCAGATCCCTTCCAAGTCAGCATATTCTGGGACTCTGTGATTCTGCATAATTCTTTAGCATTTGAATGCACAAGTTCTGAGGTGCTAATAACACTCCTATGGTACTTCCAACCAATCCAGGAAAGAAACAGGGTTTTTTTTAAGTGTCTCAGCATTTTAAGAACTAGTTTTGTGGGGGTTTTTTTGGTGTTCAAGCTCTATGAAGTATGTTTTTTCTTAATGTGTGATACTTCAGAAATGCAGAGTGCTTATGCTTATCTCTTGAAAATGAGTGCTCTAAAGCAAATGAAATTTGCCACACAAATATTAAAGGACCCAAAATAAATTCTCACCTTTGACAACCTTGTCTGATACAGTTATAAGCAATTATAAAACTATTGAAAAGCAGTTAGCTAGTATTTTCAACACTGTAGCACAGGACTCCTGGCCAAGAAGTATATTGAGATATCTTAGATTTTAATGGAGTTGTAATGAAATATAATGACAGTAATACTTACTGTCTATGAAAGCACTAAAATGCTTGCCATTACCTTTCTAACACAATTAATTTCAACATGATGTTAACACAATGGTGGTATTTATTACGCAAAAATAAAACTGTAAGGGCATGTTTTCAAGATATACTCTGAATATTTTTCTTCAGACTACTTCACATTTATTCTAGTATCAACAGTTACATTTAAATGAAAAGGAGCAATTACTCATAGAATTTCAATGCAGGAAAATCAACCCTGCCACATGTAGTTTCTGAAATGTAAGTTTAAATATTCAGTTCTCATCAACCAGTGTGAACAATAAATCACAGCACACTTCACAGATGATGTAAACTGTCAAGTAAGAGTAAATGTATTCATCGCTTCAACTTTAATAACTATATCTATGTCCTAATATATTAATTCTCATAACTCTCACAGCCCATAAAATTGTTTCAGCAGAAGCTTATGTACAAAGATATGACATATCGTGAGAATTTAGAGTTAAGAATTCATTCAGCAAGGCTAAAGCCTTAGTGTTCCCTAGCTGGGTATCACTTCAGAATTCATCCCACTGAACTGTAGGAGACATCAGGTCAGGGGCAGAAGGTGCTTAAGTTGCACCAGAACACCATTGGTTTAGTTCTTCCACTGGAAGGATTTTTATGTGCTCTTCTTTGTGCTATTTCATTTATTTATCACTTCATTTCCCTATCTGCAAAAGAGGGACACTAATGCTGTCTTCTTTTGTGGAATGTTACCAGGTTTACATACAAGAAAAGTTAAATCCAGAAACAGTTATAGATTATATATATAGTTATAGGTTAGTAGATAGATTCACTTTTGTAATTCTTGAAGAGCAGAAGGATAGCAGGTGTTCTGTATTATTAGGGAAAAAAAAAAAGAGGGAGAGATAAGACTTGTTTCTTCTCTTTATAAGTCCTTATGCATCTTTCCACAAGGAGTGACTGATGATTCAGCCATCACCATGCTTCTGTACCTCAGTCTTAACAAATGTCATACACACTGCATTTCATTCACAAGAATGTTAGAAAAGATTTGGACTTTTTCACTATACAGACATTCCTGCAACACATCCCCAGACAGTAGACAGAGAAATGTACAATACTACTGAATTAGAGTATTCAATGGCTTACAGAATGTTTTCAGTGTGGTTTACAAGTATTTTCATGCTGTAGTGTATTGTTTTAAAATAAACACATTAATAAGAAGCAATAACTGGAGGGTACACAGGGTGTAAGTCAGCAAGCAGAATATTTTATTTCCATTGCTATCTCGGGCTGCTTCCTTTCCCAACCACTTAGCACACACGACACCTTAAGTTTTAGCTTTTATATTTTGCAGATTCTGTGCTGTTTTAGTGTGTCGTTGTGGCTTCACATCAAGAGTTAGTAAGCTCTCTTCTCAGAGTAGGTAGACAAAACATTTCATTTCTAGCTTGGGACCAAGGACAAATTTTAGGCCCAAGAGTGTAAACAACAGTGAAGGAAGAGAGGGAACAAGGAGGATGAAGCTTCATAACCTGAAGCTTTAATTGGACAATTAGCTCAAATATGCTCATGGACCAAAACTTATAAAAGTGTGAGGCCTTGTGACCGGGGGATCCATTTTGTGACCATTTGTGGGTTTGACTTGGATGTTGCCTCAGCGGGGTTCCTGTGCTGCCCAAGCTGTATCATTTCAACAAATACCTTTTTATCCTTTTATTCTACCTAGTCTCTGTTTCCAGGTCAGCCTTTCCAGTCAGCACACACAGCAGCAATGGATGTGAGCACCAGTGTGCAGCCTCAGTGGTGTGCTCCCCTGTGCCTTTATTGAGGACAGACTGGAAGCAGGGCAGTGCTTGCAGGTCTCCAGGGCCCCCTCAGCACCCATTGCACTGGCACCAGTGGGCTCTGCAGACATAGCAGCATCCTAGGAAATGCTTGATGGCAGCGCTGCCACTGCACCGACATTGCTTTTACATGGATTTACACCTGCACAGTGAATAAAAACAAGAGCAGTTCAGACATAAGTGGCATGTTTACACATTAAAGCAGCAGGAGCCTGTAACAGATGAGCAGACTGCCTTCAAGGCAGCCCTGCTCATTGTGGTGCTTGCTTCAAGAAATGGTGTTGCCTGTTCTCTCTGACTTTGACCCCCTGGCCGTTTAATCCCAATTTAATCCTTTCCCACCTGTAGGACTGACTACTTTGTGCTCCCAGAGACACACAGCTGCAGCAGATCTGAGGTCAACAGGCCAACTCAAATCAGCATTTCACTTCCACAGCATGTGATGCAGGAAAAAGGAAAAGAAGCAGATATTAAATGCCTTATTCTTATCTTCATCTGCATTTGGGAAAACATGCAGTGCATCGCCAGAACACGTAGTTTTCTTCTAACGTCTTGTAGGTCGTTGGCTGGGTCAGAATTGTTCCCAGCTTATTCCAATGTCTCTTTTACAGGTGAGAGTGTACCTGGCAATATCAGGCTCTGATACCTTGATGTGGTATGTGCTTTGTGGGCAAATATGTCAAAAGAGGACATCTAAGTCTTTGCTGTGAATTGTCCCCCATTGAAAAAATGGCTAACACATTTTCTGTACAACATTTCTGTGTTGCTTTCTCTCTCTCAAGTCTACAAAAAGCAGGCATGTATTAGAGCCCCAGAAGCACTCCTTTTAGGAGATCCCTATTTCTTGGTGAAGTTTTTCACACTGGCAGTTAGGAGAAAGAGTAAAGACAACATAAGGGTACTTCTAGTGGAATGAGACACAGAACTATAAAGAGAAAGGACAGGGAGAGACAGTGACAAATCCTGTCAGGGATTCATAAGGAAAAGTTGAAAACTTATACGAAGGAGAGGAATGTAAAGGAAAATACCATAACCCATGGCAAGGGGTAGGGGGTGGCCAGGGGGAAAAGAAACAAAAATTGGAAAATGTATATGAGAAGGAATAAGTAAAATATTGATAAAGGTTTCTTTAAGGCTGGGTTCTGCAAATGAGGAAAAGGAAGAAGATACTGGGAGAGTGATTGCACACAGGCTGAAGAATGGTCTGGGAGTCAAGGGTATGGTGCTGCCTCCAGCAAATACACAGCACTCTAATCCTAAGCAGACACTGCCCAGAGTCTTTACATATGCGTTAAATAAAGCTTCAAGCCAGATGATGGAGAGAAGCTAGGGCAGGTACCAGTTATGTATGATCTTCCTTTAACTGCAAATATGACAATGCACGAAGAGTTGACACCCTGTACAGCACCTGAGACTGCAGCTCTAGAAATCTGGTAGCCCTTCCTCACCAATTGAACACTGAGATTAGTTCATACTCTCTTTACCAGTGATTTTTAGGCTATTATCTTTCTATTTCTAAACCCTTCATTTGCACGATTACCATAAATTTCCCACAGCACCTTCCGTAATAACCTAGGATAAACAGAAGCACCAGCATGTCTAAATTAGGGAAGAGAAACAGAACTGGAATGATGTAATCATATCCTCCTCCCTACAGAAAGCCAAAAGGAAAATTAGTCTTTTGTGTGCATCTGGGAACTTTAATAATATGGTAAAAATAAAAAATGCTATTATATAAGTCCATCTCTGAATTCATTAAGTAATACAACAGTATCATTGTATAGGGAAAACACTGTGTTTAAAAACAAAAGCCAAAGCTAACAGTATTTAAAACAGTACCAAAATCCTCTAATTCTCTGTGATGTTTCCCTAGCTATAGAGGGTTTGTTTCTGCTAAATATATTAGGTCTTTTCCAGTTCCCTTTCTCTAACTCTCTCCTTTCCCAAATGGGAATGGAGACATATGAAAACTGAGCAGAAAAAGAATAACTGTCTTCATGCAGAGATGTACTCTTATCAGAGCTGACATAAAGAAATGAACTGTCATCTTCACCCTAAAAAGAAGTAGGAAGTATAGGCACACAATTCTTAGGAGGCTCCTGCCTCAAGTTTGCAAAAAATATTCCACTGACCATATCATAACATTGAGAATGGCTGAATTCAATTGTTAGGAAAAATTTGCCTTTTTTCATCTCCCTTTAGTTCTTCCTTTGTAGTAACTGTGAATCTACCATTATCATCACTTGCACGTAAGTCTGAAAATGAATTAAAAAGCATGGTGTGATTACCAAGCACATCCATTCCACCAAAACACATATTTTAGATTTAAGAATCTGCCTGGGAGAGAAATAGGTATCTATCAATGGCTGTGAATTTGAGCAAGAGTAGCTGACTAAAGACAGGGGTGAAGAAATGCAGAGAAATATCTTGTGGATCACAGTGATTAATTTCTCTATGTTTATAGATTTACAATAAATTAAAATTATTTTCTTCCCTGTATGTGCAAGTACAGACTGCTCACTATTTGCCTTTGTGAGAAAAGGCTGAAATAAAAAATAAAAATAAGACTGACCGGTACTAATTCAGAAATACTGGACAAGTAAAAGACCCTCTTTTTTTCCCAAGTAATACTTCCATGCAGGGATATATGTTGGTGCATTTTGCCCTTTGCAAGTGCCATATTTTTCTTTACATGCAATTATCCTCTTCCATACACACTTCAGTGAGTTGTGGCAAGCATAAAGCCTGCAGGTTGCATGGCACACCATGCTTCTGCTGCTCTGAAACTGCAGCAAACCTATAAGGCTACTTTTAAAATCTTGTAAACTCCTTGAAGTCAACTTATATTGATTTCTTCACCATGCACCAAAGATGCTTTACATGACAAACAGAATATACAAGTTTTTCTTGTCCTTCCAGCCAAAATCACATGAAATTCACAGAGTACAAATGAGAAATCAACTTCTTTTTGAGCAGTCCAGGGCAGTTATGATTTGGATAAATTAGGAAGAAATCTTGCCTTCTCTCATTCTGCAAAAACATTCAAGCAGAAATGAGCTTTTTACAAGTCTGATGGGTCAAATTCTATGTCCTCTCCAGTAAAAATACACTACTCTAAATCATCTTTTGGTTCTAAAGAAAACATAAAATACATTTAAAAATACAAATTTATAAAATTTCTATTAACAATATAAAAGTGGTAGACATGCCCTCTATATTGCCTTAGTGTAAATTTGACATTATTCAACAAAATGAAAAGCAAAATAAGCTGCAGGTTGATTTCCTACATGGTTCATCACTGTTTGCTGTCATGGTTTTCCTTTGGAAATGCAGTTGTCACTAAAGACATTCTCCATTCAGTTACATATCACAGTTTTCTTAAAAGCATGAGATATTTCCTTGTTGTACAGAATGTGAGAGCTGAACTGTGCCCCTTTCTTTGCAGTTGATTCAGAGTGTATTTCCCAACATCAAAAGTTGGAAGTTGTTGCAGCTCTTATTTTTGTCCTGTTTTATTCATTATAGTTTAATCCCTACTCCCCTGTAATTTTGTTAAAATTGGTTCCTCCCATCCATTTCTCCTCCCCTTGTTCCAACCCCCTAGTTGTCTGTTACCCTTACCACGCCCTTTATTCCAGACCCTTCCCTGTCAATCTCCACATGGGCCAATCCCTGAAGTGTCCCCCCCTTTGGAAATCCTCTAAACCTCAACACCCCATTGGCCCGTGTTACCCTGGTCTCTTCTTCCCCTGATGCAATTTGTCTTTTGTCTATGAGATAATCCCTTTCCTCCGCCCGCTGTCCTCCTCATCAACTTCCCCACTGGTTCCCCAGTTGTGTCCACCCCTTGTTTGATGCCCATACTTAAACCCCTGCACACCCCTGTTCTTTGCCTGTTCGCCACAGATCCTTTCAGGAATTAAACTGCTTTGGGCCATATCCTGGCATGAAGGTCTCCTCATTACTCTTTGTCTCTCACCTGTCAGCAGCTTTTTCCCCTAGTGAGCAAAGGCTCACGAGGTTGGGTGTCTGGCATTCATCGCACTGACACCCTTCCCTATGCACGCCACGTGCATCCTCTGGGGCGCCCATGTGGGCGACTTAACATCCAGCGCCACAGAGCTAGCCGTGCTCCGGAAGGGCCGTGACAGCAAGTAGAATACAAAACACTATATCTTTTTAAATGACAGAATGAATGCCAAACGCCTAAGGCTCAATCTAAATCAATGCATTCATTTTAGTTTGTTTGGTTCTCAGAACTGGGGAACAAATAACACACCTTAATCTGTTAATTTTTGTGAAATATTGTGCCTGAGGAAATCTTTGGAAAACTTGGGGCATTCCAATGTTTGCTTCATGAAGATGTGGTAGATACCATAGAGGCACTTACTACAAGAGACATATGAATCTTTAATTTGTTTCTCAGTGGCTGGATTTTCTGTGAAGGAGATCCAGAGAAAATCCCCAAACTACTTAAGCAGATATTCAACATTATTAAGCTTTGTCTTGCAAGGCACAGAGTAGAGCAGCCTGATCTTAGCACTGCACAGCAGCTGGGAAAGAGAAGAGCCCTGCCTCAAAGCCTGCCCTGCTCAGCAGTGACCAATGAGCTCTGGGACTGCTCACAGCGGCTCTCCCTAAATAGGACTGTTGGGTGCCTTTAGAGAATGACCCATCTCAGGTAAATATTCTGGAGATAGGATTCTCACAGTGTGCTGCAGTATATGCTGTCAGGGTTGAGTCTGGTCCATGTTACAAAAATCACTTTCATAACTACTGTCATGTTGACAGCCTGAGGAAAGACAAGAGACTGAAAAAAAAATAGAAGGAGTTGTATTATGATGACTCATGTAGGTCAAAATGGGAGTGGTAGGGGAACATTTTCTTTCCTCCTAACACGTTCACATGCAGATTTATTAATTCATTTTCCACAGCCAATGCATTTTAATTAAAGCAGAAGTTATGTGGGGAAAAAAACCCCACAAACCAGAAATAGAGAAAGGAAGCAAGACTTTTTTTCTCTGGTGTGGAAAAAGGGCAAAATTTACCCACACACAGGTCCTCATAGTTGCACAGAATCACAAGTGTGAAAAATGGCAAGGGAAAGTTGTTGCGTGGTGGAATGGCCAGTACCATTCATTGTTGGATTAGGGCCTAGTTTCAATTTGTATAAAATTGCCTTTCATAAGAATGTCTTATTAAGATAACCCAGTAAAAGTCAAAAATGTTAACCTAATGGAAATAATTTGATTACATTTTGTTAGATCTTTCCATTAAGAGTATTGGCTTTTAGTGGCTTTGTTAATTGGGCATTGATGAGAACATAAAACAATTAACAACATAGTGACCAGTTTAAGGTCAGGAGGCTTAGGGACCTGACAGCTAAGAGTAAAAGCAGTTCCCAGAGGTACTTTATCAGACTAGGTTGGGAAAACATTTCATTATGTCCCTGGAGAGGAAGTTTAAAAATGCTCTTATAGATTGCATTCCCATCTTCATCTAAACTTGAATATTCAAACGCATCTTTCTTCAGTGTTAGAGTAGCTACTGCAAACACAGACTTGGGACATAACCCTATTCTGTGTGGTTTTTTGAACTGAATTTTGATGAAAACTGAAAATCACAACTGGTTTCTTACCTGTTCCCTGTCAGCATTAGAGACTTTTTCAATTTCAATGGAAGGCACTGTGCTTCATCTCAACAGTATTGTCAGTGGCATGGAACTTTCCTCAGAAAAACTCTTGCAAGTTCACATAACAATATCAGAACTGTTTTAAATAAAGAGCAGCAACCCATCTGCCCACCTTTCTAGCTAGTCTCTTTCATATTCTCCCTATCTTGCTCAATGCAATATTGAAAACAAATGATTTTTTTTCTGCTATTGCTACAGCTACAGTTTCTTCCAAGGAATCTTGTCTTCAGCACACAACCAACAAATCCAGTTTAGCAAAGTCTATTAAAAAAAAACTTTCAGCCTCTCTAAAAAGGCATGAACTACATCAGAAACACAGCTTTTAGGACAGAGGACACTGGGACATTTGCTGCAGCAATATGTTCAGTGCTTTTCTTTTTAATATTAGCATATAACTATTTACAGTTCACTTATGCATAGGCATAAATCTGACATAGCAAGCAGTTATGCCTCACCTCAATATGCAAATGAAGCCTAATAGATTTCTCTTTAATTACTGATGTTCTTGTGCTGGTTTGAAAGCAAAATCAGTGAGACTGCAAGTCAGAAATACAATTTAATAGGAAAAAGTAAAATACATGCAAGTAATACAAAAGAAACAAAAACACTGACAGAGTCAGAATACAACCTGATACCCTGCTAGTTAGGGTGGTGGTAGCTGTCCAGATGAAGTGGTCTTGCTGAAGTGGCGATCCTGTAGACAGGTCTGGTAGCTCTTGTCCTCTGGAAACCAGTGAGTAAGGACTGCTTGCTCTCTCCCAAGCTCCACATTATATCCAGGTGGGAATGCCTGGCTCCTCCCCCTGGGCGGAGCATCTCACAATGGGCTGATGTCATTGTATGAGTCATGGGGTGGGTCCTTAATTGCCCATTAAACACAAATGGGTCCCGAAGGGAGTTATCTATGACTCATGGGGCAAGGCATTGATGGCCCATTAACAGGAGATAGTCCAGGGGAGGAGGCAAAGAAAAACACTGCCCCTCCTGGTTTCAACAGTTAATGGAGATGGAGATAGAATACAGAAAACCCTCTGGCACATTTTTACATTGTAACCTAGGACAGTTCTTGAAGTCAAGAAGTGTCTAAAGAACTGTATCTGAATTTGGCCTGCAGGAATTCTGGTAGGTGTCTCAAAGTTTAATCTTTTTTGGACATAACTATTCCTAAATGCACTAACAATTTCTTTATTCCATACACATTTTGTGAAGTCTTACTTTTAAAGTTATCGGAATTATGTATTTATTACTACAAAGCCTAACTCTTTTGAGATAGGTTGTGAAATTGTCCAGAATATTGTTTTTGAGCTTGATCGAGTAGTTTTTCGTTGTTTTCATCAACTCACTTCAGCAGACTTTTTTTTTTTTTTTTTTTTTTTTTGGCATCATAAGTGATTTTTATAGCTTTCAGAATAATTTTTGTAGTTCTTTTTCACTCTTTTTCCTATTTTTAAAAAAATACATGAGTCTGAAGTTTTGATCACAACCAAGGGGCTGACTCACCTATATGAGACCAATCTTTCCAAATTATTAAGTCATGTTTTTACTTTTTCCATATAGCATAAACCAGAATGCCACTCAGAGGAGTACACTAAGTTCATCTGTAGACCAAGACATCTTGACTGCTACTTTTTGATACCGGGACAAGCAGATCATGTCTCTGGTTGTTTCTATGAATATCCAGGCTGATAAGTTTTCACAGTGAAGAGACAAGAATCTGTTCTTTAATTTATGTTCACGTAGTTTGAGTGAAAGTACTATGAATAAAATACGTCTGATTGATAAAGATATTACTAATTTTTTAATCTAAAAAATCATGAGGTAAGGAGAGAGAAAAACTAAGTCACCATCCATCACTTTATTGTATTAAGTGCGGCAGAAAAAAAAGACACATTGTACTGTTGTTTTCTGCTTCTTGATTTGTTAACTTGAGTTAATTTTATTTGCTCTCGAGTGGATTTTCCACAGCTGTCTCTTTTTACACTTGATCTTCCTGCTCAGTAGAGCCCCAGCACAGACAGCCCCAGCACACACGCTGCTCAGCTGCTGCGCGTGTCCTTCAGTCCTCTTTAATTGGTGCACACTTTGCACTCTTCACAGGGATTCCACAAGGACAAAATTTGTGCAGGCAAAATGCCAGAGCAATCTTCACTGGAAAGCCAGATGTTGCATTCCGTCAGTCGGATGGCTGGCACGGTCCTGCTGAGGGAGAGCAGGAGAGATCTGTGCCTCTGTCTCAAATCAGACACAGAGTTAGCTCACCACTAAGTCAACTACCTCAGATTTTTGAAGTGAATTGTCTTTTTCACCATTCATTTGGAAATAATTTGAAAGCAAAACAAGCAAAGCACATCAAAATAATTGAAACTCTGGGTAAAAAAAACCAAGAACTCCAGTGAGGCTTTGAACAATTTATAAATTGCTTCTCAGTTAAGATATTCTCAAAAGACACATACAGCAAAATGCTGTCATCTGAATTTTAAAAAGGTGTGATGATTATGCGTGTTAATTGTGTTTGTTTCCTTATGACTAATTTATTAAGGACAATTGAGAAAGCTAAAGCATTTGAACTGATTTTCCATTTGTTTGGCTATAAATGTTCCTCTGTAAAATTATGTTTACTTAAAGCATCTCCAGCTCCCCATTTACAATGCATTTGTTAAATTAGTTAAGAGACTTTAATTGGGCATTGGGGATTTGTTGTGCTATTCCCAATTCTGTTCACTAAAAATAGATGACAACACTGAGCAATTTATTTATAACCTTGTTATATTAGGCCATTACCAACATCAGATTTTTTTCTTAACATATTTTTAATTTGCACTGACAGAATTCAAGTCATGTTTGCTTTTCTTTCTGTTTTTATTAGAGCAGCCTAAAAACTGTTTCTAGTTAAATACAGTGGAACCATATATTTTATTTGGAATAGTGTTCATCATATCTGGAAGAGCGATCATAGATGTGGACCCCCAAAAAAAAACCAGCAATATTGAATCAGCATAAGAGGATGTTGTCTTTCTTTTGCATCTCATCAAGGTAAATAGTTGGAACAGGTTAAAAATGCATTGTACTTCATTGGCATTATCATCAAATAGACACTTCCGTATTTTGATCCCATCCTGGCCAAATCTCACCAATTAAAACACAGCAAAGCAATAAAACTCCTATGGCAAGGCTTTGATTCCAGTGCCTCTCTGACACAAGGGTGTCTGCACACCTCTCCAGACAGACCAGTCAGAGCCAGAATCAAGTTATTTCTACAGCTGTTCTTACAGTTAGAACAATGTCCAGGCAGATCTCCATATTCACCCAGAGCTTGGGGAAACTCACTGGACTGCCGCACCAAGGAAAGTGGTTCATTCCCAGGAAACAGCATGTCATTAAATGTTTCAACTTTCCAGAACTATTTTTTTCTGTCTTGTTAAATGCAGTTGCTTTAACAGAATTTTCACTCCGGCTGACACTGATCTGTTGGGATGGGATGAGTGAGTAAGTTAACAGCTGTAAATGTTAACAAGTAATTTATTTAAGCTGTTGTAGAAGTAAGACTGCTTTTATGGTAGGGGAAATCAACACCATACTCTCTATGCCAAATATTTTTACTGAACAAAATGTTGTTTGAAGCTTGAGTTGTTTAACATAGCCTAAAGAACAGTGTTCTCTTGTTATAAAAAAAAAATTGCAGTCATTTTTCAAAGGACTATGTAGCCCTGGTGCATGAGGCTAGTCCTAAACTGGTGTGAATTAACATAAATGTCCATTTCAATTGAAATATTCCATTTTACGCTAGCTGACTTCCCAGACAAATATATATTGTTTAGTGAAAAAGAAAAACTTAAGAAAAACAAAATACTTCAGAGGGGGACATAAAAGAAAGAAAGTATGATCGTCACAGACTGTCATCCTGTCATCACTCCTGTCATCCTCCAAAATACATACAAGCTAACGTTTCTTCCTCTTTTCTTGCAAATTATCTTAACCTGCAGAAATTATTATATGTCACAAAATTTCAGAATGCGCATCTCTTAATCTAATTTAAATTTGGTGGTAAATTTCCCTTTCTAGCTACCTTATCATCAGAGACTTCTCCTTAAACCTGGCCAGCTTTAGCTCTACTCTTAGATTAGAGCTATCCTTGGTTGTTTGTGGAATGCTAAACCTTATCCCTTATTCTGAGAGCCTAGAATTAATGACAGTCTGTGTGCAGAACCAAGGACTTCTTGTAAGACCACAAATTCTTTCTGCTGAAATAAGACCTAGTCTGATTTTTGAAACACATTCAGAATAGTTTTACTTAGGTTAAAACTTTTGTTTGTTAAGAGTGCTCCAAGCACATGGAAGTAAAAGTTAAAAAAGCTTAATGAGTCTTTTTGTGATTTATGACTGCAATCAAAAGCTTAGAATAGAGGTAATATACCAGTTGGTAGTACTGTACATCCTGGCATAAGCAGCTCAGGGGAGGGTATTTGCCTGGCTTTGATGGAAACTTACTGCTAAATCTTATGTTCAAGAACTAGAAATAAAAATTAATACACTTACATGATTTTTCTTAAAAGACCATATATATTCAAAAATGTCTAACAGCAGAGGGAGAACGTGGAGACAGATTTAAGTAGTGAAGATGTTTAAACCGCTGAGTTGATTTTTGTGTTGTTTACTTACATGTTATTTCACATAGCTTTAAGCAAATGTAGTTTGAAATCCTGAGCAAGATAAACACTGGTTAGGAATTTTGGGGAAAAAAAAAAAGGCAAGTAAAAATGACAATCATTACACAGAGCTTATCAGGAAGTGTCAAGAGCAGCCTTCTTGTTAAACAAAGAGTTTAGCAGCCACCAGCTAATATTCTCACAATGCCATCTCGACAAATTTAGCACTCCAAATCCTGAGAGCCCAGATTTATACCCATCTGGCAATACTGAGAGACAAACACTCATCTCTCAGATGGGCTGTGGAGCTCACGTTCCCATGCAGAGAACAACAGCCATCCTGTTTTGATCTCGAGCTATCTCCAAGCACTGCGCATTTCCTTATTTCCTTGTCCTGAGCATTGTGCTCTGCCTTGACAGGGAGACACATACAGCTGCCTGAAGCTGCTGGAGAGCACTCACAGAAGGCCCATAGGCAATGTGGGGAGGAAAGCTCATGCCAACAATATTGAAAGATTCCTACAAGAGACACGAGAATTTTTGTGGTAGGAGTCAACAAATGCAGCTTTGCAGCAGAGAGCAGGCAAGAGATGACAGACACCTGTAGGCTGGCTAACACTGAACTTCAAGGGAGGAATCTAGGGTTACATTTGAGTTCCAGGGAGTTTCTTGCACAGGAAATATGCTTGCAGTGATGGCGGAAAATGTTTCTTTTTCTAATGCAATCAGAGTTGGTCCCAGTCTTTCCCAGGTGCATAATTTCATTTCTATACTAAATGCAATGGCAGAAGATCAAAAACCAGACAGGATCTGATCTGCTCATTTACTTCCTGTGGTAGGAAAGCAGAGCAGCAGAACAACACTCCCTGAGCAGGTGACAACTTCTTGGTTAGAACTGATCTTAGCAGAAGTTCATAGTGTACCAGAATTCCCACTTTATTTATCCAAGAAATAGGAATAATAGCCTTCACATAGATTTGGGGTTTTACTGATTAGATCCCTGACTGGAGGATGTCTTTCTTTAATTATTACAAAGTGTCTAAAATGAATGGTCTATTTTCATATAAGAATTAGTCCTTACATTTCCGATGTTGTTCACAGGGGATCTGTGCCATTTAAGAGCCATTTTTGCCATAACAAGAAAGTCCTGTAGTGAAAAAAAAAAAAAATCACTTGCCATGGAATAAATTTCTTCAAATAAAAATGCCTCTTTTTCAGGGTAATTAGAACTCAGGCTCATCTCAGGCTTTCAGGAAGTTTTCCTGAAAAGGAAACAGAGTTACAAACAACTCATCCAGCAGACTGCACAAAGAGTGCAGCAAGAACCAGATAAATGAAGTCTGGTTACCTTCTACAAAGGTTGGTCTAAACTTTTTCTAAAAGAAGATTGAGGCACATAGAGATTATACAAGAGATACTACTGTACACGTGTCTAACTTAACAAAAATGGTCTATGTATTACCAAGGAAAGAAGTGAACAGAACAGCCAGTAATTATTACCCAGAAAGAATATTAGTAAAATAATAAAAACATCAACAAGAATGTTATAGTCTCAGGGTTAATTTTGGCAGCCTTCAAAATATAAATTGCATTGTTCCAAAGAGCATCCTTTCCCCGTATTCAATATCACCCTAGAACAGGCCTTGTGTAATACTGCTATGCTATGAAGTGGAAATGTTTATACATTCATTTGACTTCTACTTTACACACATACCTGCATTTAGAGGAGCAGTTCAGTCATGCATAAGAATCTGTAGTTAAAGATTTCAAGTCCTACTTATCTAAGCATGAGTAGCTAGATTTTTCAGAGGAACTCAGGAGATAACCTCCTTCTTATTTCAAAATTAACTAAATAGCAATGACACATTTAAGTTTCTTGCTTTACATACAGGATTTCAGTAATTGACTTCCCCCCTCAAATGTACCAACGTATACCATGCATATACAATATATATGTCTATATATCTCTCTACCAGTCTCTATTGCACACACTCACACTTTCAGATAATGAGGTCTAATGAGCCCTGTGAGACACACAAATGATTGAAAATATAGAACAACAAATTCTCATGTTAACGACACCTCTGAAGGGAACAGCAGGAATCAGAAAATAAAACTAGGCCAAATGCTGAACCTAACAACTCCCTGGTGTGGCATGGCAGTCTAGGAGAGTATAATAATGAGATCAAATACAAATTGCAATGTGAAAAGTGAAAATTCAATATGCAATATGAATAATACAAAATTACATTAGCAAAGTGACATCTTCTATTAGTAGAATATCCTACACTATATGTATCCACCTACTTTATGCAACATAGCCAGACTCTTTTATATTTCCTAAATTTATCTTATGGTGTAGTAGTTATTTTCATGTAAATCTGAACAGTTCAGAGGGAGTAAAAAGCTATATTAGCAGAATGCCTAACCTCCACCTTCATTCCTTTTCTGGCTGCAGGGTGTGGCTGCACAGATACTCCACACAGAGCCACGACAGGGGCCAGACCTTTCCTGAGCAGCACCATGTCTGAATAGCACCAATACAGGGCAGAAGCAGCAGCTGAGAAGGAAACTCAACCATGATCATATTGCAGCTAACAGCAACATTTTACTGGGAAAGCAAACATGCACAGGCTACAGCTGCTGATGAACAAAAATCCTTTCAGTAAACAAAATTAATCCCTATGGTATGCAGATACCTTTTTTGAAAAGAAACTGTTCTTTTATTTGATATGCAGTCCTCTGAAATCCCCTAAAACCATGTTGTAAGGAAAAAATGTAGTAATTCCATTTTCTTCTGGTATATCAAGAAGTAATACTAAAGGTTCATCATATATTGTTTGCTTCTGAAATGAAGGCCAAAGAACATTGCAGTAGCCCACCTTAAAATAGCAACAGTGCTTACAGGATGGGGTGTCCCTGGCCTCTATGGATACCAGTGATATCAAGTCTCCTCCTGCTTCTGTCTAGAGACATTCCTACAGCACAGTGCAGCACAGTGCTGGGAGGCTTTGTCTACACTCTGTTCTCATTTGTATTTCTGGATTGGATTTGGCACAGTAGGGAAAAGTTCTGAGCAATTTATTTTCTTCAGCCATGCTGTTCAGCTCCTTTCACCCCTGGAGATTGAGAGGAAATCTTTGACAGGTAGACAGCCCCGTGTATTAAAAAAAAAAAATAAAAATCCCTAATGTCAGCCAGAAATCAGTAGTAGGTCAACTGCAGTAAACACAGTACAGTAAGAGAAGCAGCAAAAGAAAGATATTTCAGATGAATTTGCATCCAGGGACAGTACATGAGACAAGTGGCTGCCTACCAGCACACACCTGAGCGTGCAACAGGGACTGGGAGGTTCCAATGCCATGTTGGTATCTGTGTCTTAGCTGGGATTTCCTGCTGAAATTACCAAAGCTGTACTCAGAGCCTTAATTGCCATTAGCTGGAGTAATTTATTCTAGTCAAATAAAAATGTCACTGATGAAAACTGGTGTTGCTGACATGCTGGCTGTGTGCAGCACTGACATGTGCTAACACCAGCTTTAATGAAGTTTTTTGGTTATTTCTCAAAGATATGTTGTTCAAAATGCTACATCAGTCGAAAACTACCAAACACCACAAACAAGAATCCTTTCTGGCATAAAAATATTCACCCTTGTAAAGAAGGCAGACATTTAAGTTCCAAATATTTACTTTGTCCAAATAATTACATTCAAATGGTAACAGAAGACATCATAATCCTCATTCAAATCTTTGCAGATATTCCGTAATGCTGTGCTCAAGCACCAAATTCCACGTGGACATGAAAATAAAAAATATATAGCTGGGCATAAAATCGCAAATTGTCTCTCCACCATAAATGATATTCACTATCTTTTTAATTACAAGGGCTTTTAGGGAAAAGAAAAAGAAATAAAAAGAGAGAGAGAGAGAAAAACTATTATATTAAGCTATCTATTTCAGTACAGGAATAGCTAACAAATAGGTAAATTTTCCTACATAAGAATTTAGTATAAGGAATTGAACAGTAAATCTGGAGGTCTTGAATTTGCAGGCATTCCAGTAATTTCAAGTTTTGCATTTGGGAAACAACACTGCCTTCATTATTTTCTACTTCAGTGATTCTGAGCAGGAAGAATTTAGGTCAGCAGTGAGTCTGAGTTACTGCTGATAACTCAACAAATAAAATTCTGCCCTATACTTCATTCTAGGGAAAATAAGGGAGCACAGGGCAAGGAAATTACCTGTCTTTTAAGACAGGTAGAGGACAAGAATCTGTTAGCCATTGCATTTGTATTTTGAAATTACTTTTGAAGACACAGTAATGAACTTTCCACATTGAGCTTGAGACACATAAGACGGCATCAGAGACCTGGCCATATTTGCCTCTGTTGGTCCATGGCATGTGAACCTCATACTCAGATAAATTAACAGATATATGTGGGAGATCTGGTATAAGAATTAACTGAATGTAGATAAGAAATTGCTTTAACTCTGCTAAATATGGCAATGACTTAGAAGTACAAGAGGAAGATTTTATTCTCCTGTGCTAGTGAGAAGAAAAGTTGAGGGTCTTTTTAACTATTTGTTGCTTTTCTCCCATAAGTTCAGTACATTCATGTATGTGGCTGGTTTTCCAATATATTAAAAATAACTGTCTATAATAAAACATTCTTGAATTTAAATTATACTGCTGTAATTGTGCAGTCTCAGAACAACTGTTGGTGGAGGTAAAACTTTCCTCTCTCCTCAGTCCTCTGGTCTGAGAAAATAGTTTGTTGTCCTTCAGGGAACACCAATATATGTGAGTTAACACATGTTCAAAAATATTACTTTATTTCAACCTTAGCCCCAGTGGCACCACCAGCTTTTCAAATGTGCATATTCCAGTGAAACCACCAGGATTTAAGCTGATTGATCTACTCAGCATGGCATTCAGTGTGGATGAGCTTAAAAACTAAGGACCCAGCCATATAGAAATCAGGCCTCACACTGTAGTGAATCGCTTTGTAACTTTTATTGGCATTTATACTTCCATTTCTTTCTTTTGCTGTCTCTCACCACATTTTTTTTCTCTTATATATAAAATACAGAGATTTTATTTTTTAATTGAGTTTACCTAAGTGCTCTTTCTTGACTGTAAAGGAGAAAAACTAAAAACTGTATGGAAAAGCCATTACTTTTCAAGTACTTCTTCCTTTTAAAATATCCAAGGTATTCAATATGTTAATTAAATTTTAATTAGCCTTTTCCTTTGTGCTAAGAAAATACCTATTTTATTGCTAGAACAGGCAACTTAGGACAGCATGACACTATCTTTAGAAAGCAGGCTACTAGTTCTTCTTTACAGGACAAAAATAAGCCACTCTCACATTAAGAGAGGAAAGTTATGCTGAAATGTTTAGAACTGCAGAATGTACCTTTAACTGGCTCAGAGAAAACAAAGACTTTGATGTTTTAATGTGTGTTCCTGCTACTAGGTGTTCTGTGTTGCCAGACAAAACAAAACTTTGCACTTTTAGTCAAGGTGAAATCCCAACCTCACCAAATCAACGCAGGTTGAAGTTTGCTGCGGTCAGGATTACACTCATTTGTCCAGTCTTTCCTCTTAACTCTTCATGTTTACAGTCTTTTCAAATCAGTGTCAGAAGAGACCTCAACAGAAATTGAGTTTTGGCTGCCACAGTCAAAAAGTCTGAAAATTAGCAGAGGTAATCCTCATCCCTTTCCCTAAGCCTATCACATCCAACCATAAAAAGTTGTCTGTCTGTCCCTCAGTTTCTCCTGGACCCGTACTGGAGTTCACACTTCACCTTTTAGAGCACATTCCTCACCCAGCTTAGGCGTTCATCAGTCCTTGTGCTAAGATTCCCCTGAAGCAGTTCCCCTCTGTAGTTTACAGACACCACGCGCGTGTCCCTGCACTGGGATTTTAGCAGGCTGTGCAAATAGGGCCTTTCAGGCATTTTCCATGCAGACATACGCTGGCTCAGCCAAAGCAACCCTGAGGTCTGAGGTGCTTGAGGACAAGCTCTGGGAACTTGGATTCAGCACTGCACTAACAGGGCTGAGTAGGACACAGCCTCAGCAGGCAGTATCTGTCATAGGGAATCATTCCCCTTCCGTCTGACCATATTACTGACCTGCTGTGCTTCTTCCCACTACATCTGGAAAGAACATGGCTGTGCAGAACTTGCCCAAACCTGTATGAAGTCAGCATGCTGCACCCTCCCTGCATCTTGTCCCACTTTCTAGTCATCTCCCTGCTTTTAGACACGATTTGCTTTAAAATGGGTCTGAATTTTACATCGTGCTAGATTTATATTCAAATGCCTGCTGCTGCTGAAATCACTTTTAATTTAGACATGATAATGTTAGTTGCCATATTTGCAGTGATTAACAGGTTTTATAAACCCAGCTAAGGCTGAGGTAAAGCCTGCATTCAGCACAAAGGTCGTTCCTGCTTCACTTATAATCTCTGGCCATCTTCACAACAGAAAGATGTGAGTCCCTTCAGTTTTCTGTTAGGTGAAGCCACATTGCCAGACATATATTAAACATTCAAGGTGCTTAGTTGTATTTGATTTAAAATTAGATGTTTTGAAAGCCTTACTTTTGAATTTACATTCACCAAAAGCAGATTACATAATTCTTCATTTGCATTGTATAAGAAAAGAATTACTACTACAGAAGCAAGATTCCTGTCTCAATCCTTGCATCCTTATTACATTAAATAAAAATAAATTTGTGCTTTATGGTAGTATTGCAAGAAAACCAGATAGAAAGCCAGACACCACACCTCTACTAGCTAAGATACAATATTACAATGAGATTAATTTTTCAAAAAAAAGTATGAAATCATTTGACTATTGAAATAAGATGGTACAAATTTTCAAAGTTGGGATAATTGAACATACTTTATTAGGATGTCTTAAAGGGACACGGGCAAGTGAAAAGGCGCATTCCTAGTTTTGTGAAGTGAAATAATTCTGTGAACCACTGGAAAGAATTGATTTTTGTGTCTTTTGTTACAGAGATGTAGTAAAAGTTAAAAGAAGAAAAAGGCCTATTATTTCTTCCAACACATAGCAATATTTTCACAAAAGCTTTGTTGAAGAAAATTTAAATCGGCTCATAGAATAGCATTTTCAATGTTTCTCATATCAAATATTTTGCAATGTGTTAAATTTTAGTCTAAGGAATTTTTTCTTTTTGTATGTCTACCCTCTTTCGTCCAACAATTAGGAATCTTTTCAAAATTAAATCCTGGAAATTTTGTTACTGACTTCAAAGTATCTGTGTTTTCCCCCTTAACGTTTGGCTACTTCTATAATTTTTTTTTATGTATAGCTATTGTTCAACCCCATTAAAAAGAATTACAGAGCTTCCCAGGTTTGGGACCATTTATCTGGCTGAAGAACTACTGCTGTCAATAGCTTCTTTCCACTGTTGTCTGCAGGGCTATGAAGTCAAAATGTACATATTCTTTCCCATTTTTAGCTCCTTCTCCCTCTTACTTGCTGACATATAAAAAGTAAATCTCTCACTGACATCAGGATTCATCTCTCTCCTGTGGTTACAAAACCCGTGACATTTCTCAGACACACAGAACCATGCAGAAGGTGCTTTGGTCCACATGTAGATACAGCTGCTGGAAATATGCTTGGAATTAACAACTTTAAATGGTGCCTCGAGGTCCTTGTCTGAAAAGTTTGACTGAAGTACAAAGTGCCATTACAGCAGCTATTATTTTTCCATGAACACAATTCAAAGCAACAGTACAAGAATGGGCACAACAAATTATCTAAAGAGAAGGCAGAGGAGGAACAGGAATTCTTCTTCCTAAAATACTGTTATTCTTTCTGGTTCCCACTGAACATCTGACCAAATATTGTCAAATGTATTTTACCATTCCCTTATCATTGGTTTGAGAAAGGAGCAAATGGCTGAAAAAATCCTAACCTGGTTTCTGAACCTCTGATCTATGGACAGATGTACAATCTTTTTTTTCTGATTGTTTCTAGTATCATCTGCATTTCCCATATTTCTGACACCATTACTCACTGCTTGTCTTCCATTCTATACATCACTGAGGAACTATCTTTAAAAAGGGGAAGAAATAGCAGCAAGCTGTAAAAACAATTGTTGTTCAACTTACCACAGCAAAAACCTGATGCACGATTTTTTAGTTTCTGCCTCTCTGATGACTTGCTTGAGTGTTGCTTTAACACATTTTCATGGTTGGCTGATTATTTTCATCACTCACTTCAAGTGTGAGCTGACATGTCCATTAATTAATATTAATGACAATTTGTCAGGTAAGTGCAAAGACTATGGGAGCCTATACATGCTTCATTAAGCTAATATAGCTTAAGAAATTAACTGGACTTCCAAACATGTTGGCTATTGACTCCAGTAAGTGAGTACTTAAAACTCAACTAACTTAGTGTCAAGTATACTTTAAAGATGGAGGAAAATTAATTTTGCCAAATCTTTCACATTCCTAATGAAAAATTCTAATGCATCTATTAGTGCTGAACCTTCTTGTGTTTAAATTTCTAGTTATAGGAATACACATAGAGCTGTTCCTCCCAGGAATCTACCCTAAATGTGTTAAACTCAAAGGCTTCTGCATCTCTATTGCAGAAACACAGAGATTATAATCCCAAAATTTGGTTTAATTGCAAGATGTCTTGGAAATATGTTTGAACAGGGAATAGAGCTCATGTTGGCCATTGTGTAAGACAGAAGTTTTCTGGTGCCATGAATGCCTAGAATTAACCTTGATTTCTGTTGCTGGAGTAAATAGATAACTGTGAATAGAGACATATTTATGGTTTGAATCTGCATATGTGAGTTTGCAAAGGAGAACAGCACATAGTTAAAAAGTTAGGTTTCCTATGTGATTTCCTATGTAATTTTTTGGCTTGGAAATTCTGTTTTGTCAGGGACCTGAGCATACGGAGATGGCAACGGTTCTGGAAGGAGGCCCCTAAAATATCAAGTCAGTCTCAGCTATTATATTTAACCATGATCACAAACCAATCAAGCTTAATACCTTAGATTTATTATAAAGCTTTATTAGAAAGCTGTTCTCACAACTGATCTCTCTGAAGATTAGAATAATTCTTCTAATATATTCCTAAATGCATTCATGGCCATTTGCTCCTGTATAGTCAGACTCTGGCTAATGTATCAACTCTATTTCCCTGGTGTTTATCTGCTGATGTAGTTAGAAACAATTCTCCAGTCAGCTCTCACTGGACTGTATTTTAAAAATATGTCTATTTTAGTCCTCCTTATCCTGATCATAAGAAAGTACAAAAATTAAAAATAGATGGAATAAAAGAAGAATTTCAGTGGGTTTGCTTTTTCTTTTAATTTAAACAGCTCAAGTATCAGTTAATGCTAAACTTCCTGTTTGCTCAGACTAGATCAGCTCTTCTGAGCAAACTGTGTTTCCCATTGTGCTGACCTTTTCAGATGAGAGGACTGACTGAACAGCTGATAAAGTCACTTCATGTTCTTTGGGTATGCAGGCAAAGCAAAATCAAAGCTACTGGAAGGAACTAATGATACTGATGGGGAAGTCACATTTCTGTCCTAACTGGATATCCTACGAAGCTGTGAATTTTATTTCTCAAACTAGAGTCTTGGGATAGCTTCACAGCCAGTACATAACTATAACACAGTATATAACTACACTGGATTTTTCCTTCTACACTGGACAGCCAGCAGCACCAAAATTATAGCATGGTGGCACCTTTGAGGAAAGTGGCTGGACTAAAAGCTTGAAAACTGTGCTGCTAATGGCATCAGAAGAGCCTAGGTCAAGTGATACTATGAAGGCAGCATTTTTCCAAGAACTGACAAGATTTGCTGGCTGGGTAAATCAAACTATGTTCCACAATGGCAGATGGAAAGGTTATTACTCTTGCATAGGCTTGAGAAACTTTCTTTAGGCAATTCTATCTCTTGCCAAAGTCTGCAAGTTCAGCTGGATGGCAGCTGCAGGCTGACTGCCCAGGTCCTGTTTAGCAAGGCAACAGAGGCCTTTTTCCTGATTTAATCAGCACTCAAATGTCACTCGGCTTCAGAATGCAGAGTACTCATAAGAACTCCGTCCTGCTGTGTTAATCAGAGACTCTCATTGTTGAATTAACATGCATTGTTAATTTCTCCCAGTGACTTTGACTTTTCCAGGATAAGCAGTTCAGTAAACTGTAACAGAAGTGCTGCAGATATTTATAAGATAATATATGCAGAATAGTGTGATAATTGAGATGAAGTAAATAGTCACTCTAGTCAATCCCCCAGAATGATGCAGCATCACAGACACTTTCAGCAGGAACATCAGAAGTCAGTCAGCCAAGCTGAAAATTAACTACAAACAAGTACAGTCTTCAGTGGCATGGAAAACACAGACAGCAAGCTACAGTGATGTTTTAAAACACAGGATTAAAATGCCATAGAAATCTATGTTCTCTTCATAAACTGAGAGGCTAATTAAATGATGGAACCTAATGAAATATTTGGAATATAAGACTGCACTTGGGCTCTTTTTGTTTTCTGTTATTCTTCACATTTCTAGGGGTAAAGATACTTTGGGGGAGAGGAGAAGGATTTTTCTGCAAACAAAATGAGGGTCCTTCTGGCACTTATTAACTGTCCTCACATTTTCTCAAGATGTGGTCAACAAAGAGGGCAGTAATTGGCATTTTAGTTTTGCTAACATTGTCAGCTTTAACTTAGAGATTTTAGCTCTGGTCTAATGACACTTAGGAAGATAAAAATTGACCTTTATGAGACTTCTGTCATTCCAGAGAAAGTTGCTTGGTGCAAGAAAAACCTCATGGAGCTCAAATGGCAAGTGAACATGTGAAATACAAGGTTTTAAAGTGGAATTTGCACAGTTATCATGGTGGTTTGACTTCAGCCACAGCTCTGAATAACAGGAAAACAGAACTTTGCATGGGAACTGCTTTACTGGCCTTTGGCGGAATACACCAGTAAGGCACTTTGCCTTAGCTTTGTCTCTCCTTCCTGTTCATTCTTCTATTTTTTTCTGTTCTCTCATTCTTCCTATGCTTTGTATATTTTGTTTTTGAACAATAATTATTTAAATTCTTAGCATTTTTAAAAATATTAAAGTAAGATTTAATATCTTAGCCAGGTACAGTGAAAGGATTCCAGCTCCAATATCAAGGTGGTTATCTTGTCATTTGATTCATGACATAGGAAGAGCTGTATAACACTCACCCAAAATCAGAGGTTATTTGGGTTTTTTGTCACTGATTATAGATGCAGATCAAGCAAATAAAAGTTTTGTAAGAATTACAAAACATTGCAGATTATAAATATTAAGAGCACCCAAACTATTTCCAAACTGCTATTACAAAAGTCAGAGGATACTTGTTGATAGTTTACATAATGAGACTCTAAACATAAGATCTCAATTTTGTGCCTAAAACAATACAATACTTTTCATATTTCTTTTGCTGTTTTGGATGTCACTTCCTTTGTTATTAGCATTGTGTTGGAGTAAAAATAAACTTTAAAAGTGAAAGGAGTCTTGGTACCATGATTAGATTCTGAGACTTAGTGTGAACTTTGGCTTGAAAAGGAAATTTAAGGTATGGGATCCCACAGAAGGCACCATGTGCCCAGCAAGACTTTCCCCAATAGTCTATTGCACAAGGCATAATGGTGTCTCACATTAAATTTATGTCTCAGGATAGGCACAAATCTTGTTACTTGCTTAGCCTGACTAATATATTTTACTTCATTGAGGCTCTGTGATACTCTGAGTCTCTGAAAATTAATCTAAAATGTGTTACCTTCTGCATGTATACTGGACTGGACAAGACTTCACCTGAGATTCACAACTGCATAAACGAAATCTGCAATATGAAATGTAAATATATGTGAGAAGAACACAATATAAATCCACAAGGAGATAGAAAGTGTGTGAAAGGCTTTTGCTACTGGTGACAAGAAAATAAACAACACATTGGACATGAATGTAAGCAAATGTTTTAAGGTAAGTACATGTTTCTGGGGAGAGCCTGGTGCTCCAATCAGGCTTTACAGATTGATTCATTTCAATCCTGTTGACACAACAGTGACTAAATCCCTCATATTTTGGTTTGAATTCACACATTTACCTCATATTTACTCATTTGAAAATGCTGATTCTAACACAAAGTCCTGGAGTTGTACTTCTAAGAAACTTTTTCAAAACAGACAAGAAAGAGAAAAATATAAAATTTTAGATAAATTTTAATGTGTTCAGGATTTCCTTAAAGGATTACTGTCTGCTTTATTCCTCACCATGCCTGTTTGTTTGGCAACCATGAGCAAAGACATTGTGTAGTCAATCCTGCTTCTTTTCCCTTTGCACTTATTTCATATTCTGATAAACTAGACCGGTTGCCTTTATAGCAAAATAAGACTACATAAAATAGTCTCTTATGTTTTACTTCAGAGACCTAATATGTAAAGAGGATGTGAAATAAAGCTTCTTTGATTATAAGAAATATAGCAAGTCTTGGTTTTCTTGCATATCCTTAACTGAAATGAAGCTGATACAATCAAAAGAAGAAATTTCAGCTTCAGCAGGATATGTTGATGAGATCAGAATTTTTAGTGTCTTTGAACCACAACTATTTAGAATTGTATCAACTGTGATGAACATCAGAATTAATTTCTTGTCATTTATGGTGATATATGAATTTTTATTTCAAGTGGTGTTGACAATTCACTGAAATGTAGAGCTTTAGCACACAGATCCTCTCATTAACTTAAAGGTGGCTGTTCAAATGCTTAAGCTGTCACACACTGTGTCTGTGGCTGGAAAAAAAATAAGATATTTTACTTTAAGGAAGATCAGAAAAAAAACCATTTCTCAAAACCTCAAATTCAAGACATACAAAATTAAAACATTAAAAATATATGGTATAGGAGCTTAATCCAAAATTTATTGATGTTATTCAAATAATTTAAATTCACTTCAATATGATATTGAATCAAGCCCATACTGCTGAGTTATGTAAATGATTTCTTTACCTATTAACTGATTCATCACTTAATTACAACTTTGTTCATTCCTTTGTTATTATATAGTTTCTCCTGATTTATACCAGCAGATCACCATCCCATGTCATCACTGTTTTGGTCTGTGTTGTGTGTAAGTACATGAAAAATCCACCATAGCTTAAAACCCACAGACATTACAAAGGTTATCATAACTTTTAGGAGAAGTAGAATCCACAGATTGTGATTTGCCTTCTCTTAAAGACACACTGGGCTTGAGATCTTCTGATGAAATTGTCAGTCTTGAATCACCTTTTCTCGCCATCCTTTGCTACAGTACCATCATCTGTGCAGCTGGTGCCACTGAATTTGAGTTATTCTTCAGCCATACTACCAACTGGATGAGATAAATGAAATCAATATTCTTCTCCTCACAGATGAAATTAATTTAGCAATTCATAACAGTTGTAGACATTATTTTCTTTGTCCAGTTCTACACTACAATCCATCAAAGTATTTTGCTTGACATTTGAATTAACATAATTTGTGAGCAACAACTCCTTCTGTCATAATGAAATTTTTTGGTCTTTGATTTCAAGACTATTCCATATTGTGGGCATTTTTAGTGAATTTTGTTACCAGTGAATTTTGTTTCACATATCAAAATAGAGAGTGAAAACCATACATCCTACAAGTGTGTCACTTGTAATTCTAATGTCTAAATGAGTTATTTTGATTATTATTTAAGAAAGACCATCTTTAGTTTAGAATTCAAGTTTATGCAAAATATTTTCATACAGTTTTGTTTGTACTGAATGAAAACACAAGGGCTTTTGTTTCTGGCTGCAAAGATGCCAGCAGGAGCAAATTAATGAGCCCCAAAAAGGGAACATTTGTACAGCTGGAGTCTGAATGTTAGCAAGCTGCTTGTTTTTGATTGACACTGTAACAGTCATGCTGGTGGAAGGTGATCAATAATACTCCCTCTGTGACAATGTAAATAGTATCATTCAAGAGTGATTGCCAAGCAAAAATATTCAGAGACTCGGCTCAATTTGGGTAAGCATCCAAGACCTCAGATCTTTCTTCTAAGTGCCTTACCCTTTGGTGTCTCCAAATGTCATTCAAAAATAGGTTGATCAGTGCCTTGTTTAAAGCATTCAGGATTGCTCTGATATATGGTAGGCAGGAAGCATGATAATAAATAAGAATAGTTTTTAGAATTAACAGCTGTTAAGCTTTTAAAATATTAACTTTGGAAAAGGAGGTTTTTTTCCTGCTGTTTACTTTGAGTTAGCTCCTTCTTCACACCAGCTTCAACCTGTTGTGTATTTAATACACAGAACAGCTACTGTTGGTTTTCATGCTGATATGTGCAGCAATATACATAACCCAGATTATTCAAAAAATTTACAGGATTTGTCTACATGATCTTAATCCAACTTCAATGGAGGTAGACTTCCTTAGAAATAAGTAAAATAGAGCCCCATCTGAATACAGAGGGCAATGGTTTGTCACAATTGCCAAAACTGTGAGGTTTTTTCTAAGCAATGCAGGAGTACTCCTGGAGTGAGAGGCTTCAAAAAGAAAATAAGGAAAAAATATTAGCATATGTAAGGCAACTTGAAGATGAAATAGGAATACTTAGAAAGATGGATGCATCAAAAGAACAGAAGAAAAGTAAGATTATGAAGGTATGAAGGCATGAATGCCTCAGATACAGACCATGAAGGGCTGTAAGCAATGCTTTTTTGTGTTTTTCCCAGGTAGTAGGAGTGCTTTGCCCACAGTTGAGGCAATGAGATTCAATAGTTTGGAGAAGAAGAGGTTTTTTTCATTTTTATTGTGCTTTTAGAGTATTTAATGCCTCACTAGACCTAAAAACCCCTAGGGTCCCATGCTTATTTCAATTCAATTAAGATATACAGGCTGTGCAAAATATGTATCGATAGGGAGCCACATTTTCAGAAATAACTGCTTATCTGTGCACTTTTTAGCTCATTATAACAGGCTCATGGAATCCAACTTTAAATAAAGGCTGTTGGTGGACTAAATTACAACAGAATATCAAGAGACTTTGTGAACTAGATATACTCCATTTTATTAAGCTTTCATTATATGTACTATGAGTCAGCAAGATATTCAGGCCCTGCTAACCAGAGTCCTGGTACTTACTCTAAATCTTGAAGGCAAATATTTTTTCATCAAGGGCACGCTGTAAATGAACTGTAGGTTTTGGCCCTCTCCCTGTTAAAACAGACTTGACAGAGTGTCTGCCTCGCAGACATTTTGAATCTCCTTCCAGAAAGCTGCCAAACACCCAGGGAGACAGCGGAATCCTTGCTTCCATGCTGTAGGCATCATCCTTCCATGACAGTACGTTTCCGTGCAAATACACCAACTCCCTAAGGCTTTATTTTCAAGATGAAAAAGTGCTTTTTTAAAATTCTGAATAAGTTAACAAGTTATTTCTCCTGTTAAATTACTAACTCTGGTTTGAGGTGAAGAAGGGGGCTTTGTCTCAAAGACCTCCCACAGTGAAAGTGATGATGCTCTGCCTCTTTCCCTGCATATGACCTCTATATCTAAGGGACTGTCACTCAACATGAAATGGCTGGTCTGTGTTATAAACATGCTGGTGTAGTCAAAAGGTGAAAAAATGCTCCAACTCTGATGATGCTTGTGGGAACTCAGTACTTTTCTAGATTTCTGCCTCCGTCAGATGCTTGAAATTAGCCCAGATTTTCAAGGTGCCAGGAGGCCTGCCAGGGAAACACAGCACATCTCCTCAAGCAAACACAAGTAGTGTCTGATGTGGGTTTTAGTCTTTTTCTCCCACTGTATCTTCTCCAGACATGAGAAGGCCAGTTACCAACATTACAAACAGCCCTCAGCATATGCACGTCGGGGAGCTCTCATGCCCTTCTGCCAGAATGGAGCAAGCCCCTTTTAGCCTGAGGTGCCAGCCCCTCAGCCAGGAGGTCAGAGAGAGCGGGGCGGCATTTGGGGGAGCAGCATTAAACTGTCAGCAAGCAGGAGGTGGGTAACTCCTCTGTGGGATTTTTGGGGAGCCCCTGGAGCAGCAAGGAGAGATGGGGTTAGCCCAGAGAAACGCGAGCAGCTGGTGGGCTGTGTGAGCCCCCTCACATGAGGGTGAGGGCGTGAGGGACGTGGACAGAAAGGGGCGCCAAGGTTTAGGAGGGAAAAAAAGCCTCGAGAAAAGGTGTGAAAAGGGCAGCAAGATGGTAGAGCGAGGGGAAACAGCATTTTCAGAGGGAGCTGCCAGGCTGGCCCAGGTCACTGTCCCAGCTGATAGAAGCATGTGCACCTCCGATGACAGGAGCCCAGCAGGAAAAATGGAGAGCACTGGTGACACAGGCAGAGGCAGCTGGTGAGTTCCCTGTGTTTTTTTTTTTTTTTTTCCCCTGGAAAGCATAACTGATAGTAAACATGGTACAAATATAGCTCCAGAGGACAACAGTGCTCTTCAGACCCTTCCAAGGTTCAGTTTACTTGTTGCAAATGCATCCAAAAGAGTGATGGTGAAATTCAATTTCTCTGGAGGAAAAAAAAAAAAAAATAGGGAATAATTCAAGGTTGGTGCAATTCCTACAAGGCCTGAGCAAGGGACTATCTGATGCTATTACTTTTTAAAGGGTTTTTAGGAAACAATGGCAGAGGTGACAGTGGAGATCATACTTGGCTCCAATCTTGACTTGTAACAACTCTAAATTTGCTCTATTTTTGCTAATATTTCTATTTCTACTTGTACATGTTAATGTCCCCATAATGAAGGATTCAAGATATTCCCATTATAAGTAATTATGGAACTTGGTTCACCTTTGAAGTCAATAGGAAAACTGCCTTCAATTTCTCACAGTAATTGATTGTATTGCAAAGCATGCAGAAAAAAATTATTTTCAAAATGGCATTGGTCTGCAATGTGTAGTGAAAGGTAACCTGAAACCTTCATTCTCAAGATGCAGTAATTTCTTTGATTTAACTATAAGATAAAAGAATTAAGAAGCTTACCTTGTTTTTCTGGTTTGCTTTCTGGAATCTTTAACATCTCTTTTATAACATGAGTTGGTACAAGCATGTAGATATTACAGTTAACACTAGCATTAGAGTGATATATGACAACATCAGAAAAATAGCACTCAGGGTATTAACTGCTATCATAATACGGAAACAAAGTATTGAACATATCTACATACAACATGAACAAATCTGTCTTAATTACCAGCAATGTATTAAGTTCTTTACCACAAAAAACTTTTGGTATACTGTCATCAGTGGTAAGGTATTGTATATTCACTTTCTTCCTCACTAAAAGATTCATAAATTAATGAAATAGCAATTACTTAAATATAAGAAAAAGTGCATGCAGTAAATGCACTTGCCTGTTGTTTCTTAGCTTTATTAAGAAGTTGGCTGTTGTCATAGTTTACATATTTCTCAAAGAAATAATCATATCATCTGTTTCTTATGTAATATATGTAAAAAAATAGAATACATAAAGCAGTAAAAATACCCTGTGAGTTAATTGATTAATTGATTTATTATAATTCTGGATTGTAAAAATGAAATACAGCTCTCCTGGCACAAAGGTTAAGTGTTATTTTTAACCACTGAGTGTCATTCAGACAACTTTCAAAATGGATATTGAATGCTGAAGAATGTGTAATACCAGAAAAATGGAAGTATAAATTGTAAGTAGACAGGGTAAAATTTATATCAATCACAGAGTTTTCTGATAACTGTGGTCAAATAGAGACATAATAGGATGTGACATATGAAGAAAGTAAGGGTGTCTTCTGTCCTGCTGCGGACCTAGAAGAGTTCCCTCTACTCCTGCTCTCCACTGAGAGTAGTGCAGCTTTTGAGTTTGTCTATGAGAGCCACTTTGAAAGCTGTGGTGTGGGCAGCTGTACTAATTACAAAAGAGTAGAAGGCAGTCTTACCCTTAATAGGTTACAGCTGTGTCCAATAAGGATGACAGTTATAAAAGAGGGGCTTCACTACCCCAGAGTCTGTTGGCTGTGCTGTGAGGAGAAAGGATCAGATGGCTGTGGAAGAGCCAGAGAAGGTAAGATGTTGTGTGAGTGATAGAGAGGAGTTAGCTGGTTGTGCAGAAGGAAGAAGGACTCAGAAGGCTGTGTGGTGCTGCCTGTGGAAAGTTTAGTCCTTTTCTGTAAGTTGTGTGTCCATCTCAACTGCAACACTGTGATGTTGATTAGTGGTTGGCCTACAATGTCCAAAATGTAATCCATTGTCTCTAGCAACGAGAGGTTTTGAGATTGGTCTTTGTTCATTCTTCCTTCTTCCAGACAGAAATAGAAGAAATCTCAGTCAGTGCAGTTCAGAACTGATTTTTCTCCAACACCTGATTGGTATCAGTCCACCTGAACGCAGCAAGCTGTGAATTTCAGTAACTAAGAGCCTAATGTGACTAATCCTGCTCTTGAACAGCTGAGAACAATCACCTTATGCCAGTGTGAGGTATCCCTGGTCTCATCTAGGAGATAACTCGACTGAAGAAAATAGTGGGCAATTTTTCTCAGTGGTGACTAGTTCTTGTTTTAGCCCTAAAATGCAAAGAGTGGGGGGAAGGATGAGGATCTGATTTGGTTTGTGTCTCATGTTTGCATACATATCCCTAATTGTGCCTGGAAATCTGATTTATTTGCTGCAACTCACTTGCCTTTTTAATGCAATTGAATTTGGCATAGAAAGTTAGGAAAAAAATATGGGAGTTACATGAAAATATTAGGGAAGCTAAAGTCAATGAAAAATAAATTTAACAGCCAAAATAGCCAAATACTAAAAAATCCCAATTATTAACCAGAATATCTGACTCAGAATCTTTGATTTTTGTCTTTACCCCTTAATCAGTAACAAAAGGGAATAAGTGAATTTTTTGCTTTTGGAGGCCACCTTTAAAGGTGATTTATAGTTTATGATGTTACAGTAACTTCTGGAGAGATATGGTGCAAAAAGAGAGCCGCTGAGCCTGTCAAGACTGTTGAAAGCTTCATGATGATGGAATCAAATTAAAGACAAGTACCTTGTCTCTCAGGCAGTCCTAGGGGAAAAGGAAGAGGAATGGTTTTTCTCTAAAGTTATAAAAAGTACGGTAGTGGGAGATATATAAATTTTTCATTATCCTGCTACTCATGGAAATTCTGCATTGCAAGACCTCAAAGTTAGGAGCAAAACAAATTTTTGCAGTGTATTAGTCCTTTAGAGTATTTGAGGGTGGTTTTTTTTGGCCACTTTTCCTATCCGGATTTCAGATTTGGTGTTAACCATTTCCCATCTCGCTCTTGAGATGAAATTTAGTTTTGCAGGGGATTGCAAAGCTAAATTCAGATGAAGAGAAGATGCTGCTTTCCTTCTTATTTGCAAATCTAAAATGAGTAGATCAAAAATTGTTTATTCTCTGTTAATTTCAGTGTCTCTTTTGCTGAGAGGATGTTCTCTATTCCCAAAAAAAAAAAGTTTTTGTCTGGTAAATAGTTTCCATGGCATTTTTTTATCAAGACAAAAATCCTTTTGTTAACTTTTGGTTCTCTAGCAAAAGTGAAAAAGCAGTTGCAGCTTAGGCCTAGAAGACTGTCTCCTTCACATGTATCCCCACCTTCGTGCTTTCTTTTTCAAATCAGAGCTGTAAGAACTTCCCGTCTCCTTTACATGGCTAAATATTTGTGGTTTTGTGAAATTGGTTCACTTGAGACAAATCCATGCTCAATTATTGGTTGTAATGTGTAAGCTACTGCATGCATGCACAGAAAAATTTTAAAAACCCAACAACAAAAAAGGCAAGAAAAATAAAAAACTAACAAAAACCAAACAAAAAGAACCCCACAACTCAAATTAGGAGACTCACCACAAACTCAACAAATGCTACAAAACCCAAGCAAAGCAACCCATTTGAACAGGCATCATGAAGGGCATTTGGACTCTGGTAATGATTTGTGATGCACAGCTAAAAGTAGTGCATATAGATGATTATTTCTGTAAGGTTTTTGGTGTTTGAGGGACTTCCATTAAAATGAAAAGTATTTTATTTCTTTTATCCTTAGACATTCAGTATTCAAACAAAAAAAAACCCAGATTCCTAATGCCTAAGGGGAGCTAATACCTGCCTGAGTAGTAATTAGATTTCTGCTTAATTTATAGTTATATTAGTAATTAAGTGACTTCTCAAATCATAAAGTTTTTGGAGTCTGGACAGAACTCAAGTTTAATTTTGTTTACACATCAAAAGACAATGACGGCTTCCTATATGGGAAGTAGAGTTAGATTTGAATAGCTTTGGCAGTTAAAAATCAGATTTTATCTATTTGTCATTGTTATTCTAAATCTACTATTGTAGTTCCACTTACTTGAATGGGAATGATTTATTGAATTACCCTTTTGGGATCAAAAGCAAGATTCTGTCATTCAGATGATCATAGCAAAAGGAAACAGGAAAGGATGCAGTCTCTGAAAATAGAGTATTTCTGTTCCTAGCTAGTGGAAAAGTCTTTCAAACAGGGTCACAATGAACACAAAAGGTTTTTGTGTAGCTGTGTTAAGGAATACAGTGTCTTTCACAACCTGGTCCCTTTTGCTGCCTTTATCTATGATCAAAATGGAGAGTCTTTAGGGATTTGAAAGCCTATGACTAGAAGTAGGTTCAAAAATACAAAAATGCTTCTGCATTTCAGAAGCATGCAACATTGTGGAAGGAAAGCAGGGTGTCCCAGCTGTAACTATCAATGCTAATCCAAGCACTTTCTTCCCTTCCCACTTCTACTGTGGACATGTGTAGGAATTACTCTGGCTGCAGTAACTCTTTTTGCAAGGATCTCTTGTCACAGCAGGTGCCATCCTAATGCCAAAGCACAAACTCTGAACTCCATTCCAAACCACTAATTTCTTCCATGGGCTTATTTTTTTTTGTTTTGCATTATCTTAAGAGCTTTGGTGTACATCAGGGGCTGGTACCTCAGGCAGGTAGTTCAACAACCTCAGCTTGTTATGTTGAGATTTGAATAAGGGTTTATGAATCTGATGTGTAAATGGCAAGAAGTGAGGCTTATGGTCTCACTGTTTCTTGTTCTGCAAGATTCCAGTGTGTTGTGGATAAATGCAACTGTGACCCTTGAAACTTAGTTTATGTTCCCACAAAAAATAAAAAGCTTTTTACATGTCACTTGTTGCTCTGCCATAGGTAGCACTGTATATGTCAGTCTCTTTCTGGTGTCTGCTTGTTTTTTACTGGTGGTGTTCATTGTTTCTCTGCTGGGTTTCTCCCTTTTGAACAATTTGATCAGTCACATGATTGTCCTTGTGACAATCTGGTCTAGTCTTTGTGTATATTACCACCATAATTGAACAGAAGTGAATAGCTTTGGTATTTTTTTCTCTTTGGTACATTTTTTCTCCTGCTTCAGATAAGAGAACATATAGAGGCTGCCTGCCATTCTCTTGTCTGCAATGTTACATACAGTATGAAACATAAAGCAGGTAATCTACATGGTTAAGTGTACCCTCTCTTCAACAGCAGAAGCATCTCCTGACTGCAGGAAAAAAATGCCCAAAGGCCTATGATAATAGGCAAGATAGGTGGAGAAGAAAATAAAAAGTCAATATTATATAGCAGTGGTGGTGAGCCAAGGCAGAACAGCAATTCATTCCAACAGATGCAAAGAATTTAAGATGGCAAATTCTCAAGCCCTGGGGTTGGGTGTACAGACCAATATCTCTTTTAAGATTATGATACTTTCTTGTAGGAGTACCCTTTCTGTGTAAGGTTTTCCTACCTGTAAAATGTTGGTTTCCTTAAAAAAAAGGCAGGTATAACCTTCGCACAAAGCAGCAGTAGAGTCATTCCTGAGTTACTTGGGATGGAAGAACTGAAATGCCTTAGGAAAAATACTTGCTGAGACCTTGCAAGCTGTACTTCAACTCACAGTAGACTTGGAAGGGTATTGCAGAATAAGTGTCCAGAAATGGGTTTATAATGGAAACCTTGACAGGCTTAAAAGCAAAGCATTACATGGGTGCCACTATAATTAAGAGCGGTGACCCTTAAAAGAAAAGCTTTGCCAGCAGGTAAATAAGCTGCCATTGTGCAGCTCACCTCATTAAACAGGAAAGTTTGGAAAGTGATTGGAAAATTGGCATCAATCGATGCTGCCTTAGACATCAGTTATTAGAGATAGCTGCCTGCTACGGGGATGGACAGAGTGTATGCACTGTTAAAAACAAGGGCTTTGTTCTGAGAATCATGCTGCAGGTAATTTGAACCCTTCAATTTATAGTCTGTTCACAGTTGTCAGGTTCATTAATATGTTTTCGGTCATATCCCACCTGCCCCAGCTGGGGTGTGTGTAATATAGCAGGCCAGGTGGATAGAAATATTCTGATGAGTGAGTTGAGCTTCAGACAGTCTGGCTTCATGTGCCAGCATGAATCTGTGCACATGCTCCCTTTCTTTTGTTTTGGTTTATTTTTGGTTTTTTT